>VWPW01008673.1:645-367646 GCA_013389825.1 Crypturellus undulatus | reverse complement strand
GCGGTTGCGTCATGTCGCTGCCCCGGGGGGAGGCTGGCTCGCCCGCCCGCCCGCCGCCGCGGTGCCCTGCGCGGCAGCGGAGACGTTGAGCCCGCAGCGCGGCCGCGATTGGCGGCGCCCGCGCAGCTCCCGGCGACGTAGTTTGATTCCTGCCGCTGGGATGGGTGGTTTGGGGGAAACTCGGTTTAACCGTGTCGGCTCTGCGCGCCGTGGAGGGGAAACTTGCCAAAGCGCTGGGCGGCAGGAAGGAAACAGGCAGGCAGGGGAGCGGGTCCAGCAGCAGCCAGCGCGGCTCTGCTGTCCTGGGGACACTGCCCTGACCCCTGGTCGCAGGGACATCCCTGGGTCCCCTGGTCGCAGGGACATCCCTGGGTCCCCTGGCCCTAGGGACATCCCTGGGTCCTCTGGCCCTAGGGACATCCCTGCCCTGTGCCCCCTGGCACAGCAGTCTGGGTGCCAGCGGTGCCGCACGGCAGACGTGTCCCGCCAAGCTCCCCCGGTCCTGTGTAATCCGTCTGATGCGGCTTGATAGGTTTGTATCTGGTTTATTTGTCGCACCTTCGCAGCGGTTGAGCTTTTCAGCTGAGGCCAGACTGCAATATAATGTAATATAATTACATATTGTGCTGCAGTCCAGAGCTTCCCCAGCCGGCACACTTAGTTCTTCTTTGTGTGGCTCTTTGTTTTGTTCCATAGGAAAAATTGTCACATAGGGATTCATTCTGTTCTTCGCGATAGTTTCCATAAATGAAGCATCCTGCCCTCGCAGGTGCCCTGCTGCTGTTTGCTTGATATCTAGGGAGCTGCTTGTTTCTCTTGTGAAGACAGTAGTGCCATAAATCTATGTTCTTGGCTGGTATGGGATAGGGTGATGTAGAAGGCATGGGAATGGCTTGGAAGCCAGGTGGATCCACCCTTCAGTGCTGTCCTGGTGACTTCAGTAGGAAGATTCCCTTCTCCTTTTGGACAATCCCCTTTTCCCTTCCAAACTGAGGTGGGGAAGGAGCTCATGTTGCATTGCAGACCAGGTGGGCTTTCTAGGGCTGTACCTACCAGATGAGTCTAAGAAGACTTGGAATCTGATTGTGGAATAAATCATCCTCAGTCATCCGTGTGTGTCCAGATCCTCCGTGCTCTTGGTGGCGAAGCTGTGTGCCGTGAGTGGGCAGCGGTGCCCTCGGAGGGGTGTTTGTCAGGAAGGAGCACAGGGAATGTTAAAGCCTCCCTGCTTCTCGGGCAGATCTTAGATAAAGGGATTTGGAAGCTCTAGGGATTAAAATCGCTGTGTTTTCTGGAAGTAGTAGCAGCAAGGAAGGGTAAAGTGTGGAAGCACTTCAAAACATTAGCCTATTTAGGCTATTATAAAGTCTTAGAAACTGAGCATAGAGAGTTTTCATTTGCATCTCCTCAAGCTGTCACATTTTAAGAAAGATTCTCCAAGGCATTAAATGAGCGAATGGCTATCACTGAAGGCAGAGCGGAGCCAGGCTCTGCGGGAAGGACACGCGACTAATTGTGCTGTCCTTTCCGTGGCACAAAGGAGACCTGCCGGGAGGGATGGCAGGCAGGAACCGTCCTGCCCCGCTGCAGACGTCGGAGATGTTGCCCCAGGACAAAGAGCCAGCAGCTCAGTGCCGCTTTGTGCAATCTACCGATTTAATTTCCGGCCCTTTTCAGAAGTTTCCTATCTGATGTGTCTGTCAGTGGGAGCCTGGTTAACCCTGAGGGTGCTCAGCTGGCAGCTTTTTGTTCAAAGCTGTGCTTTTTGTGTTGTGGATGGGGGAGGAACGGGGCGCCTGTGGGTCTGCAGGAGATGCTCCTTGCAGGAGCAGGACTGCAAGGATTTCAGCTTTCAGTCTAACGTATACTTCAGTTAACTTTATATTATTGTGCCTTTAGTCTCCCTAAAGTCTGTGTTCCACTTCTCAGCAGGTCCGTGCATCCCTTGGAGTCACGCGGTTCATCGTGCGTTGTGAGTGAATGACACCTAGCTGTGGTGTAGCCCTGACGTAGCACTGATTCACACACAAAATCTACACTGATTCACGGGTTCATCTGCAAATAGAGCGTCTCAGCTGGCAAAGGACTGGTCTGTTCGGGTTGGGTGGATGAGCATTTTACACATGCTATAGGTAGTATTCCTGTTTGCTGCTCTTAGGCTTCCACCTGAACCCAGAAACCAACAAAAATAATAGAAAAACGGAATACACTGAAGTATGACAGAGTCACTGAGAATTTTCAGCCAGGACTTAAAAATCTAAGTCTTGAATGTGTTTCTGGTCTTAAGTCTGTGCAGATTATCCATTCAAATTCAACGAGAATTAAGTTTTCTAGTATGCAATTCCCTAAACTGGCCACAACACAGGTGTAGGTCTTTAATATCATAACACGGGTCTCTTTGGGGAATGTCTGCATAGAGCAACAAAGGAGATTGTCCATCTTCTCTGCCCATGCCACTGGTAGGGCAGAGGGGTAGGAAAACGCGTAGGGGTGATTGTGCAGCAGTGACCCTGGGCTACGTGTGCGGGACTGTCACACTGCACCTGCGTATACAGATGCTCATTTGTACATCAGGCCTATGCATCGGGCTGCACGTGCAGGGGTAGTATGAAGCACTACAGGCAGATTTTAAAGGTTTCATAGTTTTCATTCTCTGATAGTAGGTTGGTCATTGAGTTTCTTCAGGTCATGAAACGTGTGCTGGAAAGGCCGATTTACAGGGTTGCAGGAGCATAATCAAGATTTATGGAAAGAGGGAATATGTTGACCCATCTAGGGACACAAGCTCTTTTTTCAGAGAGATTTCAAGAAATAAAGTCACTAAATGTCCGAAAAAATATTTTGTCTGCCTTCCATTGCTCCTGTGCCACCGTGACAGAAGGTTGCTCAAGTCTTGAAGCTGCTGAGCGCCCATAACACCCAGTGCTGCCCAAATGAGCCACAGTGCTCATGGCTCTCGGAGCAGCCCCGGGAGGATACGCTAGGCTGTGGAGGGACGGATCAATAGCTTTGTGTGTTTTACCACTGCCCATCATGAAATCTAGGAAAGAAACTCCTAAGAGGATTTTCTTACAGGCTTGTTTTTGTAAACATACCACTCTTGGACATAGCAGTATCTTCAGACTTGATAGTGCGTGTTTGTCAGTAAAGCAGTGTAGGGCTGCCTCCTTGAAATCTCTTTTCTAAACTAAAAATAAGTAAATCAGTGTGTTATTCCCTTTGCGAGGACAGCTGAAATAGTGGTGGGATGTTTTCATATCTGGGGACATCTGCTGCCAACATCTCTGTGACGTGATGTATTCCTGAGCTGAGTGATAATGTCTTTCTGCAGGACTGTCTTTCTGCAGGACAGATGTCAGTGATGTCCTTATGGTGTCAAAAAATTTATGAGTACAAAATGCTGAATAAAAATATTTTCACACATTAATGTTAAGTGCCAGAAAATAGTGCACATATGATTTCAATCTTAATCCTCAATTTAGATGATGTCTCAGAGATAGCAGAGTTCCTCCCTGCCCAACAAATGCAGCATTTTGCGACGTGAGGTAATTGCTATGGGTTGCACTAAGTATATATTATTCATTAGGCCACTGCCATTGTATCATGTTTTTGAATTCCCCAAAGTCTCTATCACTTTCCAATCACATCTAAACGCTTATGGAAAACAAGATTTTGGTGTTCTTCTACGTGACTGGCTGATGTTCTGCACCACTGAACTCTCCCTATGCAGCAACCACTTTAATAAACATACTTCCTTGGGTCATATAAAAATAAACTGACTTTGGGAAGGTTGCTTAATTTTTGTGTTCACATAATCAGGGGCAACACTAGTCTTTCACAGAGTATATGTTATCTCAGTTTTGCAGGAAGGTGGATGGCAAAAGCTATTTATTATGCCATTTTCTTGCTAAACTACTCTGGCCTGTTTGTACCTGGCTCGTTATTTGGCTGCTTTATCTGGATGGATTTTTTTTGTTCATTTTTTAAACCCAAACCTACCTAGTTTCCCATCACTTACATGCTCTTGTGGCATTGCTGTCTTAGCAAAAATGAAACAGAAGGTAATGAAAGGTAGAGATGTAATTTCCATTATTATTAGCAATTAGCAGATCCAGATTTTATTTTGCTCTAGCATTGCTTACCAGGACCAGCTGTGAAGAGAGCATTAAGGAGTGACCTTCGCAGCATTTCCCAGCGCCGTCATCAATCAGATCTGGCATGAGCTTTATCACGTCTATCAATGGGCTCATAAGCCACATGCTGTCTGGTCTGGGCGAAAAAACAAACAAACAATGGGAGCTACTGTAGGTTTTGTTTAAAATAAAATGAATGTGGGTGAGCTTTTCCCATGTGTGCTGGCTTTGGAGACAGATTTTGATTTTTACAGGGTGCCGTTGTTGGTCTGATTAATAAAATATGACGGTTGTAAAGCACTGAGAAAGACTCGCACTAATCTCAATATCATTAACAAGTCATTCACAAACCCTGGCGTTTTCAGCCTTTAACAGCTGATACTTTCCAGGCTTGTTCTGACCCTGAACATTATTTTCACTAAGGAAGAGTTAATGCAGTTAGATTTTTTTCAGGTATTTTCTGCACACATAAGTACTACAGAAGAAAGAAGTGTTTTTCTGCCTTCTGTGGCTCTTATTTGAAATAATGCAGCTTTCTCAGATGAAGCAGTCTGTTATTTCTTGTGGGAATGTGCGTGCAGGCTTTTGGAAGTTTTTCTTTGCAAGCAAGCTTAGAAGGTGGTGGCTGCTTTTCAGCATGCAAAACATTATTAACACTTTGTAAGTGTATCATTTTTGTTCATTGTGTTTTGTCCATTGTTTCTTTCTGCTGCCCTTGGGCTGCTTATAGAGTTTACTTAAATTTGAAACAATTTGTCCTCTTAGTTTTATTTCACTGTCACTCAGACCATGAAACCGCTTTTTTTTTTTTTTCACGTTCTTTTGCTATCCTTGTCCTGCCACCTGCATCAAGTGCCACTTTCTCTCCTTCCTTTCCAGGGCTCATACAGCTGGCAGGTTCTCATTTAATACTTTCCTTCCTTGCAGGCAAAATTGTAGCTAACTGGCAGAGAATAAGAAGCAATTAGGACAGGCAAAATTGCTAGTCTGGAATTTAACTTCCTTTTTGGGTTGCAGAACTATATATATGTGTATATACACACACACATATATTACATATATACACACACACACACACACAATGTGTGTGTAGATATAGATGATATATCTTGGAGCCAGCCCAGCATGCATATTTTCTGAGATAAATTGCGAATGTATATTTAGAGTTGTTTTCCTCACTTAGATGCTGAAATGAAAACTGGTAGGTTAAGGGCCAGGAGAGGGTATGACCTGTAATTTTTGTGCTTTTTAACTAGCAAATTCTTGGCAGAAGCTACCTGAGCACCATGTTTGGGCAAAGAGGCTTGGAATGCTATAAAAAACATGCAATAACAGGTGTGTGAGGCAAATGTTTAGCCAACGTCAAATACTTTTAGCAAAATGTGTCAGATCATGGGTGTTATCTAGCTGGCTGTGGAGGGATGACTTAGAGGGTTTTCCTGTGTGTGACAGGTTCGACCGGCTTCGCTGCCACAGGAGCCGAGCAGACTCTGGGCTGGCAGCACTCGCAGCCCCCAGCCCCTTCCCGGGGGACAGAGCAAATCCTGCCCAAGACCTGGCCGGGCTTCATCTTCTTTCAGATGCTGAGAGGCTTTTGGCAGCTGAACGGAGGGTTTGACAGACGTCCCGGGTGGATTGGGAGGCCGCTGTCACCAGCTGCCTGCCTCGTCCCTGCTGGAGGTTGGTGGCCCCATGGTGGAGCTGGCAGCAGGAAGGAGGCATCAGCTGCTGCTCTTCTCGCCACCGCATGGGCAAAGCAGGGCAGGAAGCAGGGAGAAGGCTAAAATGCAACTGCTTGGAAGGTTTTTAAGAGTTCAGAGCCCCAAGCAAGCCAGCTCCATCAAGAGAACAGCTATAGAAGTCCTATCCAAGGGTCAAGTTCCATAAAGTCCTCTACCTCCGCTTCAAGTGTGTGCACAGCAAAGCAGCTGGGACCAAGCAGAGACATTACTTCAACTGCACAAAATAAATGGCTATAAATGACATCTTGGGGGATGGAGAGGGGAATGACAGCTGGGCTGCCACTGTCTCTAATGTGGTTTCTGCCAGCAGAGTTTAGGATGGATGAAACCAAAAGAAACGGCCTGCATGGAACGTGGGGTCTGTGCTTGCAAGCCAAGTCTGTGCTTGGCGCTTGAGTTAAACAGTTCCTGGAGGCTGTCACCGGCTACAGGAGATACAGGCAGAAGGAAAAATGTGCCTTAAAATATTTACAGCTAACTGATTTTTCAACTTTCTTCAAATACAGCTTTATCAAAACCACCCTTTTGAAAATGAGAAGATCTGCTTCCCTGGGGGAAAAAATAATCGTGTTGTCAGCCCTCTGTCAACACCATGTGTTTGCAGTTAGGAGCATGAAGAGGTTGGGTCTCCCCGCCTTGGGGATGGTAGGCGCACACGGGGTCCTCGGGGAAGGACCCTCGGAGAGGAGATCGGGGCTAGCTCAGGCCACAGCGTTTTGTTTTGAGCTTAACGGGAATGAAATCCACCCGCCAGTGTCTTGGGGAAGATGCTGGAGCGGGGCCAGGGGTGAATAATGCTGAGTTCAGTTGGGTGGGACCCCACCTGGTTACATAAACAGTCATATTTCCAGAGTTAGTTGGTTAGAACTGTTGCAAAGAATGATATTAAGTAAGGTCTCCTGTGAAAGAAAACATCCAGTTGTGCAGCCCTTAAAAAAAAAAAAAAAAGAAAAAAACTAGCTACAAAAGCAATTTTCCACTTCAGCAATTAATGGAAGCAAGCCCCCGAATATGCAAACAACCAAAAGTGCTCACCAAAATCCTCGGATAAACAAAATAAGTGTCCTCTAGGGAAGGAAAGAGCTGTTCCCTCGCAGGCACAGTTTGTCCCTGCATGGGGCTTGGGAACTTATCATTTTCTCTCAACCTTTCTGCTCTCCTTGGTTCTGTTTGCGCAGCTTCCCGCGCTCTCCTGCAGCGCCAATTCCTGAAGCTTGGCAAAGTGCTTAGCGAGTTGCCGTACGTGTGGCAGTGAGGGTGGTGCTCTGCGCGGAGCCCGTGTTTGTCCTGCTCCTGGTCCTCAGTGACCAGCAGTGGGCTGGGCAGGTGTGGGACAGGCCAGCCTGGCACGAACCAGCCCCGCCACCCTCGTGTGCTGCTGCCGGCCCCAGGAACTGCTGCCCTTGGGCAGCCCCAGCGTGAGGCTAGTCCCAGAGCCGACCTGGGTTGAACCTTGGCCAACATAAGGAAGAAAGGCAGCAGTTAACTTCAGCCTGACTCAGGTTCCAGTTAATGTCTTGGTAACTGTCGTTCCAGTCTGTCTGTCTGCAGTGACTATAAGGACTGCGTCCCCTCTGGACGTTCTCCTTTACTGTTGTTTATAAAACTTGGAAAAGGTTTTGCATATGCGAGGAAGCTGAGTGGGAGGTGTCAACCCTTTGACCCCATCTTCAGATCTCTTCACCCTTTTCTTTCCTCTCGCTGTTTTGTAATCCAGCTATGGAACTTCTGAAAGTGGTGCGAGTGTAAAAGCAAGTTACGTTGATGCCTTCTCTGTAGGCAGGAGCTCTTTGAACAATCTGAAGGAAATTGCACATACGTGTACAAGACTCATGGTGCTGTCTCCTCCAAAGGAGACAGCTGAAATATTGATCATGTTGCAAGGAGAGAAAAAGCTGTTGAGTCATCTTGAAGAAGGATGATGTTGAGTGATTGTAGACTTCCTCAGTCCTTCTCCTTTTTCCTACCACTCTAATAACTTATTTATATAGTGGGATTATCTCTGTTGTTCTTGAACATCCTCCTTTCAAAGATCAAAGTGCAAACTCAGATTAGCCCAGCGTTTGTTGTGTTTTGGAAGAGCAAAGGGTAAAATCAGTCTTTGAGACTTGGGGTCATTTGAGATAGATTTTTTGACATATCAAGCCTTACAAAAAAGCAGATGTTCTTAAATTGTCATTTTTCCAGCTTTCAAGAAAAAACAACCAAAAAAAAGTACCCTGCCAAATAGGGATTAAGCTTTAGTGACCGAGCCTGCTTTAAGTAGTCGCAGTCTCTGTATTCGTGCTGGCTGTGATGTTCCTACCCGTTGGGGAGGTTGCCTTGGAAAGCAGTGCTTATTAGAGAGTCTGGCCCTCCCCTCGTTCAGCGCTGTGGGGAGGGCTGCTTCTCGGTGACTCAGGATCTCAATACCCCAGAGCGAGATCTAAATGTAAACATCTGAACCTAAGGATATGTGGAGTGGAGTGCGGCTGAGGAGCTGGGCTTGGCCAAGAGGCACCAGGTAGGTGGTCCAGTGGCATGGCCAGGCATTGCCCCAAGGCAGTACGGTTGGAGAGCCCTTGGCAAATTCCCTGCTCGAGTTTTGAAGCCAAAGAAACCTGTGCCCTTCCATGAGCCGCTGCCAGGGACTTACGCAGAGTACTGAGTACCATGGAGCAGCTCTTTGCATGTAAATAACTTATAAAATATGAATGACTTCATGGATGGGAGAAGGAGGAGGAACTGGAAATGGCAGATGTACAGGGAGCACAGGGCAGGAGAGAAGCAAGTTGGTCTCCTTAAAGCTTAAAACAAATGCATAGTAAAGTTGTGAGGGATTTGCTACACTGGTTATATCTCTCATCAGCCCTGCTAATGACTCAATGCCTCAGAGATTTCAGTGCAAAACCATAATCCAATTTCACTGTAATGAGGTTCATAGGAGAGGGGGAAGCATGTTAGAATATACATCACTCTCCCCTTTTCTCGATGTAGTTCCACTTGATTTATAAGCCTTCATGTTAACTGTTACAACTCAGATGATCTTATTGATGAGGTCAAGAGCACTTCTAAAAACTGGGTACCCTTCCACTCACCAATGGAAGTTGCCCAAATCAGTAGGGAAAAATTTCAAACTGTTACAAGCGATTGATAAAAGCCACTTGCAAAAATAAATGTTCTGTGGTTGTGATTTCTCATTTAAATTGCATCTTCTTACAGAATTTTAAGTGGTTACTTATGCTGTACTAAACCTAATATGGCATTAAATAATTTATTCAGTTTTTAATTAAGTGTTTTAATCTGAGTGGTGACTATGTTGTGCTGTGTTTAAAGAATAGCATCTCTGCCAAAATGATTCTTCCTCTAACTATAGGCAAATGATTTTTTTTGTCATTGACTAGTAAACAAAGACTAATGGCAGTGACTTTGGGCCCTAATAATAGGACTGCTGGAAAATCTCTGAACTCCAGCAGAGAGCCCTTTGAATAAGAATTTTTATTGTCTGCTACCATTATCTCCTCTAACATGTAGCTTGTCTGCTGGCTTGCTACTAGTGCTGAAGATTACTAGAATCCGTGCTTTGGAGAATGCTGTTATTTGCTTTTCTTTATCTGATCACACCAAGGAATTGAGTCACTAAATTAAAATTCTGACTGTTGGGACTATGAGTCCTGGATGATTAAAAGCTTCATCAGCAGAAAATTGCATGTTCTTTAATTTTAAGCATGAGAGGGCTGCATCCCATCTGTTTTAAGTGTGAGGGCTAAGAAATGACATTATTAAGCTAGCTAAACAACTGTGATATGTATATTAACACATTTGGGTAATTTTCTATTTCCTTAGCTTATTTATCTTCCCTTTTTTTATTTTTTTTGGTGGATTCTTCATACATGCACCAATTTTCAGAATCTTTCAAAGAAATATATAGGAAAAATAATACATAATTTTATTAATTATTAAAAGTCACAACTCCTTTGGTGCCTGTTTATTTTTTGATTTAATTGTCAGTTGTTTGTATCAGATTACTGTCAGCTTTCCGACTGAAATATTACCTCCTGAAGGCAAAATTTAAAGTGGTGTGTGGACCATAACTAGTGGCTGCTTCTCGAAACCCATTTCCAGGCAATAATTTGTTGGCTTCTAGTATAAAGGATGCTTCACAGTGTAAGGTGAGCTCAGGCTCATTGTGTTATGCAAGGGTGACAACAATATTACCACTGGACTTTGAAAATATTAAGCTGATTCAGCTCCCTTGTGATTGTCCTATCCCAAATATGCTTATTTATTTTCAGTGTTTTGCTTGCTTTTAAGTAAAAACCTGCCCCTTTTTGAAGGCTCTTAGAGGCACCAGGCGGGGAGGACTGCATGGTACCTCACCTGACTTTGCCTTGTCCTCTAGATAATTGCCTGCCATCCTCCTTTTCTTCCTCCCTGCTTACTCCGTGTTTGATTGAGTGCCTGCATCTGCTGCAGGCTTGCATGCAGGAGGGGTTGCGGAGTCAGTATCCTGCCAAATTGCTTTTGAAGACAAATGGTGAGAAAGTCGCCTGTTAGAAGAAATGAGACGGAGGTGTTCAAGCGTAGTCCTGCAGTCCAGAGCCATGCCGGGGGGAATTTGTTCAGGTCTGATTCCTTTATAAGACGACCATGGGTACAAGGTGCGTAGGGGATTTCATTTCAGATGATTTTCAATCACTTTGTGTCAAGGGCAAGCAGACAACTTGGCATGTGCCAGGTCTGAAACCAAAGGCAAAGTGAAGGAGAGGACAACCAGCTCGGATACTGATAAAAGAGCAGAATGATTTCAGATAGTAACAGTGAGGGAGGTTTCTGAAATAAAAGCACTGTGAGACTTCTCTACATGAGGTGTAGAGAAGATTTAGTGGTGAGATAGACAGCTGTGCTGTTCGCTGCTGCGGGAGCTGAAGCTGAACTCGTGTTGCTGGGCTTGGAGAGCAAGGAGAGCAAGTGCAGTGAGAGAACTCACCCGCCTTATCAGCAGGACTGGAGGAAATAGGTCTGCCGTCGTTAAATGGCTTTTCCTGATATGCGGTGACCTGTTACGACATTGGTTTTCCTGATACTCATTTGACAGCCTTGGTCCAAGAGTGCTCTATATCCTTCCTTTTCCCCTTCACTTGGGGCAATGGGATGAAATCTTATATTTGCATGTCAGATCAGTTATGTTTTTCACATCTGAGTTTTGAGACTGGAGAAAAAAAGGCTCTTGATGAGGCCATGACAGGAGGATGGGAGCTGAAGTCACAGTGAAACGAGAATATATTTCTATGAAACAATATTATATTTGCCAACCTTGAAGGTTAGCATTTGAGAATCCACTTTCTAACCGAGCGGAAACACAGTTTGTTTCAACCTATCAACTTCTATAGAGAACACACGTGGTTGTAATGCAAGGCCACTCAACCAAACCATTGGTATTGGAAAATTTGGTGTATGATGCATTATCACATATTCACAGCTGCTGCTTCTCCCCGGCGCCTCCAACCACAGACTGTGTTCATGCCAACCGACTGGAAGAGCAAGTTGGAAACCAACAAGGTGGCATGAGCTCCGTGAGCTCCCTTGTGATTTATGGATTCCCAGCGCAACACAAAAGGGCTCCCCGATGGAGCTTTTTTATTTTGGTTAATGCTGGTTAATGCTGCTTCAGAAAACGTCAGTCTAGATGTTTCTGTGCTTCATTTCTATTCCCTGGAAAACTGATTGAGCACAGATGAAGGATGGTCTATACATGCTATGTAATATTAGCACTATTAAATATAGGAGTGTGAGTTAAAGTAGGGTATGACTATTCAAACTTTTTTTTTTTTATCATTTAAACAACTTTCTCATTACAGGAAAGGCATTTTTCAGTTCCTCTATAGTCAACATGGGATCAGATTTTCAAATTAAATGCACTTGAAAGCTGATATGCACTTACAGTGGGATACATCCTGCCAGACTTCAGACACAGACAAGAGAGCAGGTCTGTGGCTGAGCTTGTTCCCTCTAGACTTCTTTTGCAGTGATGGACAGAAACATGCTCCTCTAGCATGTAATTAATCTGGTTTGTGCTGGCTGCCTATTTTGGGAAGTCTGCATTTCTCCATTGATCGTGCAGGGAGCCTGGGGCAACTGGCTCAGGTATAGATGACTGTTGTATGCGTTGGCATTTAGTCACATGAATGTCACCTCTAAAACTAAAATGACATTCTTCTTTACTTTCCATCATGTGGACTGAGTAATTCTTAAGTGAAAGAGTCTATTTAGGAGGTTTCAAACAAGATGCTCATTCTCTCGATTTGCATAGATATGTGAATGCTCACATGATGCTCGCAATTTATATTCCTAATTTAGCTTTACTTGGTGCTTACAAAAAATCTGTCATGGCACATTTGCATGGCTACTTAAATGTAAAGACTCACAGGACTAAATGAAAACAGCCTTGAAGAAGAAACTTGAAATGTAGGAATGATTACACAGATTCTTGGAAAATAAACTTTATGACTGAAATTCTTAGCTGTGTGTTTCTGAGAATCGCTGCATAATGTTCGTTCTATGTTTTGGCAGAAGTTTGCCTTATCGGTGTCATATAATATCCATTTATCAAATGTTGATTCATTCAGCTGGGAGGTTTTTATTATGCTGTTTGTTCAGTGTCTCACTAATAAAATATCTCACATTTGGATGGGTGAGATTATTAAGATTAAATAGACTCAAAAAAGTGTGCTTTAGCTTTGGAAAGGAGGTGTATGAGTACATATAGATAACTGAGAAATGTGACTTTCTTTAACAGAAATTTATATTTAAAATATTGTATTGCAAGCATTTGTTGTTGCTATCTTAAAAACAGTTCAAAGTCTTAAAAAGAGTTTAAACCTTTTTACCTAAAGAATTTGGTTCCTCACTTTATTTCAGGCTGAATAATAACTGCTCTATGGCTATATGTTACTTATATTACCTATTGCGAGTGCCTTCCCAGAAAGATTCCTTAACCATTATTGTCTGAAACGGGATGCTTGCTGGATTATTGTAACTTCATCATTTTTGCTGGAAGAAAACAAGGAACGTTGCCTATTGTCAGGACCCAGAGAGGTGCAGCCTTCATTAGGAGGCTCTATTCGTGTGCAGGTCACGTTCCCTTGAGTGCAGACCACCACGGAGCTACTCTTTAGTTTAGGCCAGCGTGCATTTACATGTCCTTCACAAGGGCTTAGGATCAGCCGAGCAGCTGGAGTTTATGTTAACATTATGCATTAAGCACAAAAAGAAGATAGAGCTAAATGAGGGCATCAAACCGTAGCAGATATTTTTATACTGCCCCTGAAACTGTATCCAGTTCCTTAACAAAGCACCACACGTTGCTACAGATGGAGATAGAAAGGGATCTGCTGTAGGTATCTGCGCAGCTCTCATTAGCCTCATATCTGACAAGAAATGCAAGTTATCTTTTAAAGATTAAACTTTGGGTTCAGCGAGGAAGGTGCTTCCCTTTCACTGTTGACTTAAATATAAAGTCCCAGCCTTGGTTTGGAAGAAGCTAGTTTGTAAATAGCGCCATGCAGGGTATAGGTGTATGTCCACACTGCTTCACTGCATATGGATGTTAATAAAAGCTGCTTTGAATAGGGTTTCTTAAATCTGACTTGTAAGGAGTGTTCTTTTATGGGAAAGCAGTGAAGTTAGACCTAGAAATCTAGTTCGATTGTGCTGCAAGTCTAATTCTGGATTAAAGGCTGTTCAGCCGGCCTGCATCAAGGTAGCGCAGCTGGGACGCGTTCTCCGTTGTGAAGGGCTGGGAGCATCTTCAGGCAGCCTCCTCTGCTGCCATGAGAATGCCTGGGGGAAGCTGGCACGTCTCCCTCCCTGTTAGATGACTAGTTAGTTCCAGCACCAGTATCCTGCTGAATATACTTACATATGGATGTATGCATGTATGCGTGTGATGAAAGGAGCATTTCTCTGTCTTGTTACCTTGCTTATCACCGTTGGTTTGGTCAGGTGTACCCAGTCTGCTGAAACACTCCCTTTCCACATGATTTCATTCACTCACTGCTTTTCTTACGAAAATCCAGTGTCTATCTGTTTTTATTTTGTACATATCCTCATCCTTTACCTTTACTGAAGAACTACTTTAACTGTTTTCCAGGGGTTTCTCTTTAGTTAAGGTTGGCTAAGGGAAGCCGTATTGTGAAATGATGCTCACAACCTTGTCTACCCTTGTGCTGTGCTCCCATATTCCCACCAGTGAGATTCCCAAGTAGCATATATTCCATAGGTCTTTGTGGTCTGATTCATTCCCTGTTAACTTAGGTAAATTGCCAGTTTTCACGAGCCGATGGTAGAGCTGTGGGGTTTTACTCCGTGTACAGGAGCACTAAGCAGAGCTGGATAATGCTTCTTGCTGATGTATTGTTTTAGTCTGAGTCGTAGGATAAGAAGGCTTATTTAAATTTTGTTGTGAACAAATGGTCTTGTGCATAAATGCATGAGTGTGTAGTGTCTTGCATTACCTCCTGCATACATTTAACCTGCATAATAGCCCTCAACAGATTGGCTGATAGAAACACAATATCGTATACTGGGGAATTCTGACTGCCTCCAGAAGAGATTTCTTTCTTTTCAGTTGTAGTTCCATTTTCTCATGTACTGAAAGTAACAGTGCTATCCATCATATATACTCAGTTCTCAGTATGAAATTTTGGTTTTGCTCTTTTGATATTTGCTGCAGGTACTTTCTGTGTTGCATATGACTTCCAAAACCTTGCCAAGAAGTAGTTTGAAAATTTTGGACTTGTTTTTGTTGCTGCATGTCAGCACAAATCAAAATGTTTGTCAGCAAAATATGTATTTACCACTTACATTATTCGTGCTTCTGAGAGATTTGAATAATGTGGTCAAGCCATACTTATTTGGAAACAAAAAAGAACATAGAAAAAACTCAGTTACATCTGGGGAACAGTTTAGAGAGTTAAAATACATTGAACAGTTAAATTGAAATGAAGGATGTGAATTGCTCTGCATTCTTCTATTATAATACCTGCTTATCTGCTTTCTGTCTCTTTTGCTTAATTATCAACTAGAATCCCTTGCAAAGCAAAGGGTAGGTGTGATAGCTTGGTGCTTTATTGATTTACTTAAAAAAAAAATCTCTACTGATGTTGTATTTATTGACATTGAAACAAATTTCAAAAGGGAAAAATAATTAAAACATGAAATAGTACTGGAGTGTTTAATTCTAAGAGGAATATTCAGAATGAACTTTACTACTCGTTGTACGGTTGCTTTGTAGTCTTTTAGAACTACAGAGGTACATTGTTATCAGACAGTTACTGCATTCCACAGAGATGCAGGATAACACACGTAGCTGGAATGTGCTGCCCCGGGGAAAAGCAAACTAAATGTAAGCCTCCTGGTAGCTATCGCTTCCATTTGAAAATAATTATAACATTTAGGCTATTGGTGATATTACCTTCTCAAACTGTAGTGGTTTAGTACCTGAATATGTTTCATATATAAAAATATACACACAAATATTTTACATATGTATTCAATACATACCATTTTTTTTCCTGTCCTCAGGTATTTTGTTACAAAATGGTCTATTCAGCACAAAATTTCTATGCTTGAGCCATGCAAACTCCCTGAAGCTGCGTAGACTTGTTTCACAGCAGAAAAGAATAATAAAGCTGTCCTCATTCTTCTCTCCATGTAGCTACTGAGTCCTAAACATAAATGAGACAATCTAGGAGTGTAGACCTGGCCTGCCCAGGGGTGCTCCGATGACCTTGTGGTGGCCTGCATCCTTTCCACCAAGCTCCAGGATGCTCAACCAGCAACCAGGAGGTGCTGGTCCTCTTGCCTGCCACTAGCCTAGTGGTGCATCCACCTATAGAACACAAGGAAGTTAATGTTTTTCTGTATATAAACACAAGTTATACGTATGTATATGCATACGTATACATCTGTATGTGTGAAACTTGGAGGTCTTTTCCAACCTTACCCATTCTATGATACCTGTGTTTGAAACTAGGGCTCCTGGAAGCATGTGGTAAGGTGGGTCTGTGGCCTCGTCTGGGTCAACCAGTGCCTCAGAAATGCTGATGAGAAGCTGGTTTACCATATCCTTTTAAGTTTAAACTCTTCACATTGTCAGAATTGTCTTTTGAAGACTTTTCTGAGTGTATTAATTTGATGATTTGTTACAGCTAACTTCTAAATAACTTCTGCCTCTTTGACAAGTATCAAATTCCTGAAGAGCTTGATTTCTGCCTACTTAAACAGCACTCTGCATAATCAGGTCTAAATCATTAATGAGAAACACTTATTTCCTTTAAAAATGATATCATGTTATGAAGCTCAGAACTCAGACAGGGAGGGTTGTAAAAACAGATGTTATTGAAACTCTGCTCCTTCTTCGTTACTGCCGGTCCTTTCAAGCCCTGCTGGATTAGGAGCTCTGACCTACCCGTTATGGGCTGATAAAGCTACTGCTACATGTGTGTGGACAGCTGAATTGTGAATCAGCTGCTGAACAGCTGTGGTGTTTACACACTAACCAAAATTTGGAATCTTCTGCATTAGTGTGACTGTTTCAGCTGCAGTGCCCCATCAGCTGATTTAAGGCCAACACAGATGCCCATGCACGGGGAGGAGGCTGCAGTATTCCTGCAACTGTGCCAAGGTAGGTCAGAGCCCTAAGAGAGCCATCTTATTCACTGAGATGAGTTGATTTTGGATGGCATCACATCCCATAAATATTCTGTCTCTTTCTCCTCCTGCCTGACCTTTTGTGACAGTTCAGCACAAATTGAAAGTTGCCTGTAACCTATTTTCACCACTCCATAATTAAGCTGTCAGGTTGCGTGTCCACTTCTTTGCAGCCTACTTAGTTTGTCATTTTAGGAGATCAATGCTTCCTCATAAAAACCACTTCCATCCTGAAAGGATGAGGTCAACTGGGCTACTTATATATTGCCGTCGTTAATACTTTGGGCAGACACAAACTATTCTTCTGTTTAAAATGATGTGCAACAAGGTCAGGAGGTGCTAGATTATGTAATATTCTTTTTCCCATTGTTGGCATTGTTTTTGACACATTGTTTAAGCAGAAAAATAGCAAGGATCTTCAGCAAAAGCGCAGGTTGAAGGCAGTTCCTGCGCTCCTTGGCACCGCATTTGTTTCATCTATTTGACCATTCAACCCTGTTTCTTTCCATCGTTCTGCATTTTGTAAAACTGGCATTTAGGACATAGGGAAGGAGACAGGCAGATCTTGCCCCAAAATCTGGGCGTGTGGGAAGGGGTCTCTTAATATGGAGCAAAGCAGTTTCTTCAGACATCCACCATCTGGAAAGCTTATTTTGCCATGTTGTCTTTTGTGTAGATGGCAAAGAGATTGTCCTTCCAAAATAATACTCCCAGGCAACTAGTGTGTGCGTGCGTGTGTGTGTGTGTATGTGTTTATTTTTGTCCCCACTAATGCTGCTTTTTCAGTGTGATGAGTTTGGTGATGAAACCTTGAAGACTTTTTATTTTTGTGCGGTGTTGCTTTCATAGAGACAGAAAAGACCAATATAATTGCAAAAAGTCTTCCTTGCCCTTCCCTCCTCTTTTTAAGCAATAGGAACAACTTACTGTTAATAAATAAATAAATAAAGCAGTATCCTTCGTTTTGCTGCAATACCGATAGTATGAATCAGCAGCACTGTCCTTTTTAAGTCTGGACAAGTCTGAAGGACTGATGTCTTGCTGTTGCCACAAAACCAGCAAACCTTTTACAGTGAGTGTTGTCTGGAAGAGATGTGAAATAATCCCATTGCCCCAGATCACCTGCAAAGTGCCTCAACTGCAGCAGTGTGTGATGAAGTGCTCTGTACTTGAGGAATAGCAGGGACCACTGGATTGCTTCTCAAAGAAAGCAGCAGGAGAGCTGGGAGACATGTCCGGTGCAAGGTGTCACTTGTTAAGCTAAGAGAAAACTGAGGGACATGATAATAGGCTTCAACATGTGCAAAGGCAGCCACAAAGAGCATGGGAATAATATATTCTCCATGTCCTCTGTGGATAAGTCCAGAAAAAATAGACTTAAGCCACAGCAAAGGGGATTTATGTTACACATTAGAAATACTCTTTTTAATGTAACAGTGGGTGAATGCTGGAACAGATTGCTGGGGAAGGTCAAAGGTTGGACAGTCATCCACAAGGAATGGTGTGAGCACAGCTGATCTCACCTTGGAGGCGAGTGATGAACTATATTCTCATCCGCAATTTTTCTTTCAGCTTTATTCTTTGACTGAACAAAAAAAATATTTATGTGTTGTGTTCTCATACTTTTCCAACCCTCTTCCAGCCAGAAGAGTGATTTTTTTTGTATGTGTTGTTTTTTTTTATTAATCTGCTGAGTTTTAATAGTGGTTTTCCTCAGGCGAATACTTAATGATATGTTTAAAAAGTGAAGTTCCACACAGTAAAGAGCATTCTTCACGAGGGTAGGTAGGCCTCTAGTGCTGCTGTTAGGCTGTCGGCCTCATTTCTCAGTATTGAAAAGAGGGTGATGGTAACTAATGCAAAAGAGATTTGATGCCTGAGAGGAAGCTTCAGGTGTTTCCATTGTTTCCTGTCTGTAGCAATATCCTCTCTGATCACAGTAACATATTCACACAAAACTTTTCCACAGAACTTTATATTTGGATTTTTTCTTTCTTTTTTATTGTATCAAAGTAGAATTTGCATATTTAGTAAAGCTGAAAGCTGATACACATTTTTCACCTTTGATAAGGTACAGGATTAGGTTTTTTTTTCCTCTCCCTCCCAGTTGCCTCTGAGAAGGGTGGAAGCTCAACAAAACCATCGATTACGAAGTGGCTGTCAGGCTAAAGGCAAAGTTAGTCGTCTAACTTCAGACACGGTTGCTGTCAACTTCCTTTAATTTTTTGTGGATGGTCATCCTCACTTCCTGAGGAACATAGCTGCTCGTGTTGGGATGTTGAGGGCTCTTCAAAAGACAGTGAATTCAGCTAATTCTGATTATTGAAGCCTGACTCTTGGAAAAAAAATAGTAAACCAGCTCTTTAAAGGAATAGACATGAAAGAGGCTCATTCTGTTTTTTTTTTTTTTTTTTTGGTGGTTCCTTTTTCCCTTTTTGCTCTGTTGCCTCATCCTGCTTCCTTTGGTGCCCCTACAGAGGCATCACTTAAAGTGATTTCAGTTCAAGAAAAGGTTTTATTTGCAGTATTGTGGAAATGTAATTTCTAAGAAAATGCAAACCTTTTGTTCTTCTGTCTTGTCAGAATGCAGCAGTATCTATGGTTTTCTCCCCTCTGGTGTGACATGAAAACTTTCGGTGACTTTAACGGTTCAATTACTTTTGGCAGACTTCAGTTCTCCAAGTCAGACCCACGCACTTGCATAAACATAACTGCCTTCAAGCTGTGTTAAATATAATCACTTAGCTACATAAACAAAAAACAGAGATAGCAACGAAGATCAAAATTTCATTTTTTTAATAAACATTTTGGGCTGAAAATGATGATTTAGAGTGGCAGTCAAACAATGCACCCGAGTATATTTTCCCCTCTTTGTTCTGTAGCTTTCACGTCTAGCCCAGTTGTCCCCCTCTTATTTATCTTTGCCAGATATGCATTTCTCCTACCATAAATCCCAAAGAGACAGATTCTGCCTAAATCATGTGTTAAAAAACACACAGAGACATGAACCAAGAGGAAATGTGAGGCAAAAATAAATATGACAACATCACTTTTTAGGATGTCTTATTCTTTAAGTATGCTGAATATTAAATTGAATCTTGAAGTGCCCTATGCTGCTGTCTAGAGTAAACTTGGTATGAATGGTGAGTAGGAAAAAGAAAAAAGTGTTGTGGAAGCGGCATGAGGCAGGAACAAACCCTTCAAAACACACACATCCCTTACAGTGATGTGTGACAGTGATGTGTGTTTGATTTGTGATATGAGTTAAATAAGAAAAATAGCGATTAAAAGAAATAAAAAAATCAGTTCACAGGGAAAGAAACAAAAATGATGGGAACAGAAGATGTTACAGTTATTAGTTTGAAAAGGATCTGTGGGTGTTTGCTAAAAACACCCTTCCACACAGTCTTCCAAAGTAATGAATCATTTTACTCTTTGTTTGAAAGTTTAAATAATTCAAAAAGAAAGAGAAACACCCAAACTCTCCTTTTTGAAAACTGACACTAAAAGCAGGAAATATTTTTTTCCTTACAAATGAGCTGAGAACAGACTTATCCCTCCCATAGCACTGCCCAAACTTGGACTTGCTAAAAGAAGCTTCCTGAAATTCAGAAAACCCAGCGGTACATTGCATGAGCATCACAAGCAGGAATAAGAATATTGCATGTTCTATGTCTGTCTTTGTAATTCCAGCCTTCAGCTTAGACCAAAACCAAAAACCCAAACTGCGAATAACTAATATTAAGCAATGTTACCTCACATGGAGTTGCATCTCTGGACTTATTCCAAATGTAGGAAACCCTGATAGATGTGAATTAGCTGCTTCTTACTCCATAGACTTCAATCCTACAATTTGCACAGCTGCAAGTTTGCCCAACTCCCTGTAAACCTTCAGAACCAGAGAGCTTCTGCTGTTCAGTATCGGTGCTGCTTTCAGTACGGGCAAGCTGGTTGACTTGAGCTAATGAATAAGTCAACAGTTAAATGAGTCGTTAATCCCAGCTGCTAATTTTACTACTCAGTGAGGATGGAAGGTAGACTCTGGAGTTCTTCTTCTTGTATATTCCCGTATTTGCCCAAAAGGGCCTGCTGAACTTGTGGAGGTATCACCAGAAACCTTTGTGAAGCCCATCTGGATAAGCACCCTACGTATGCTTGTTCAGTCAGCCTAGCGATAAATCAGAAAATTCTACAGCAAAATATTTTTAGCAGATATTTAAGGATCGTTTTTATGATGTATATGCCCTGTTTGATTTTTATATGGAAAATACTAAAAACTGAACAGTCTTTAAAGATTTGTTTGAACTGCAAAACCTGGCTGAGTATTTTGTTGCAGCATTCTGAGTAAGAAGTAAAAAAAAAGTCAGGATCTCTTCTAGTTACAGATATAAGATATAAATTATATTTTTATTTTCTTTAAAGACAAAAATACAGCAGGTTTTTTAGTAATATTATTGATCAGTTGAGCAATTCAAAGGGTTTTTTGTTCTGTGATCTAAATCGCACTCCTGACTAAGGCACAAACATGTGGCTAGAGAAAGTGCACACTGCTTTCGATGGCATGCCTTTAGCTTGCTGGGTTTTGGAAGAGATGGATTTTCTTAGGCAAAATCCAGATGCAGATGATTAGATGAAAGGGAAGACTACCAAAAACAATAGGATGAGTCTAAATGTATGGAGCCACCATAATATCTGCGTATCTGGATCACAATTCTCTTATAATGAGTAACAGGACCAGGAAACTCTTTAACATATGTTATATCCACAATGAATCAACCCATAGTTTTTACTCATATCCTTTCTTTACTTTTATAAAACAAAATTTGGGTCTGATTCCAGCAATGTAGAATAGTTTTATGGCAACTGACTCAAAGAACTTGGCAAATTGTAGAGTTTGAAAGGCTACGGGAATGTTTCGCAAAATCTATATTAACAGCTCAGTAATAATGAGGTAACAGTAATAAATCTTATCACATTGCAAAAAGAGAATCTTTCTGATTTTGTTTGAATATTTAGAGACTGCTCAGCTTCAAGGAGATTCATGTAGTTTTTCCAATTTTTTTGCTGCATTTAAAGCAGCAAATGATGGGTGATTTGATTACAAACTAGCTGAATTGTTTCTTCATATCTTTGTTTAGAAGAGTTTGTTTAAAAATACAAAAGTTGGTGATATCTTTGCTTGTAAAAATGAGAATAAATAATGATAACTGCATACAGCTTTCCTAATCCTGTACTGAGTTTTCAGAGGAAGTGCCTGAGAGGTGGGAGAGGGTCAGGTTTGTGTGTTTAGTAGCAGGGTCAGGAAGGTACAAAGTGCTGTTATCGACTTCCCTGGAAATGGTGGGAGCGTAACAACTTCAAAGAAATCCCTCCGCTCTTCCCTAAATGTTTAAATGTGAACGGCCATATCCAGATGTTTAATGTGGCCTTGGTGGTTTTTGGCATAAAATATCATGCTTTTTCTGTTAAGCAAATATGTAGGCCGTGGGCCCGAGCTGCCCCAGGTTTCTTCTACGATCCTGTACACCTTCGCTGCCACAATTAAACTACCCTGGTGTCATTGCCATGTGCAGAAGAGACTTCCAGTTGGCCTGGAGCAGCCACCACGTAAAGAGCTGCATTTCAGAAGCAACAAATGTGCAAAACGGCAGCTAGTCAAAAGGCTGTGTGGTTTCTCCTTCATGTTTCCTAGAATTAACGAGGAGTTGGGGAAAAGAAATGTATCCAGCTTATTCCTACCTTGCCATTAATTGCTAGCTCCTCTATTCCAGGTAGGATAATAAGTGATTGCTTTATCATAGCTTTTTTCCAGATGATCTAATAAATTACCTTTTTTTTTTAAGATAACTTTTTGTTTCTTCATCAATTGCTCATTTCCCTGAGCATGCTTGTCTGCAGGATACTGTGCAGCTTATCACTGGAGCTTTAAGAAAGGAAGAAGTCCAGTTATAGCAAATTTATGAAATTTGAAAAAAAAAAATGAAGTTAGGGAAAATAGAAGAAAGAGCAGACTTAGACCAACCTTTACAGCTTAGGGAAAGATATATTTACTTCAAAACCTGTCATTTAAAATATATAATAGTATCTCATCATGCAGTTTTCTCTTTGTGTTGTATTTTTAGCTTTGATTACTCTTTTTTTGTGCCATATAATCAGAAGTAATTTTAACTAGCACTCACATCATAAACAACCCACAGGTTTTTCATTCTTACAATTTAGATTACCCATTACTGCTTTTTCTGTTCAAAACAATTTTGGTTTTACTCACAAATTGATCTACTTGTGTCAAAAGAGCATATGAAATAGTCTGCATACTTTTTCAATAGAAGTCAAGAAGTAGAAAGGATGGTTGGACCACACAACCAACACTTAAAACTATTATTATTATTATTATGTATCATAACTTGCTCTTGCTGAATATTTTTTGGATTGATTGGACACCAAACCTTCCATGAAATTTTAAGACTTGAAAATTGAGTCAAGCATGTCGTTTGAAAGATTATAGTAGAAAATTTGGAATAAGATTAAATTTTTATGTGTGTTTGACTTCTTGGAAATTACTCTGAGTATCCTTTCAACCAATAGATCTACTGGTTAGTTCAGACAGTTACCAAATAAATGGCTTCTGCCAGCTCGGCTGAGTTTTCTTTTTTTTTTTTCTGTTCTGAATACAGAGATATGTATCTAATTAATGCCCATCTGAAGAGACTCAATTAGTATTGGATACTTGGATTATTCACTTCTAGGTTATTACTTGAAACACAGCCAGCAACAAACCCCTTAATGTGGCTGAGGCTGCTTATAGCTAGTGTGAAATTCACCGAGTCTCATCCAGTCACTGATAGACACCTCTAATAAAATACTTTTGTTACAAGTGTTGCAGAAAATGTAGTTTTGGTAGGTATAATTAAATACATACATTAGAAAATAATGCAATTTCTGAGAACATGAAAACTTTTTTTGCTTAGAAAATTGTTCTCCCTAAATCAAGTGTGAGCATAAGCAGAGCATCCTCTACAGCTTTCCATTACTTTATCGTGCTGTACTTGCTGGGCTTACAGAGAGAAGGTTTCAGGACTAGGGAAATCATAAACTAACCCTCGTTTTAATTACTGTATTCATGCCTACGTGAGTCTTAAAAAACCTATATTGAGGTGCATGTAATGTTGATACAAACTGAAAAAGATATAAGAAAATTCACAACATGAAGGTTAGGTATATGAGAATGTACGGAGAAATCAACTGGAGTGCCTGAAAGCATTCAACCTTGCAAATCTTGGCAATGTTTTGTGAATGTTGCTGGGGACTGTGGCTCTTCATCACACAGCTTGTCCTGAATGTGGTCACACGGCTCTCTCAAAATAACCGGGACCTGCTCTACTGCTACTGGTGCAAGGGTTGAATCTGGCCCCTGCTGTAAAGTATCTAGTGAAATTCAGGGCTGTGCAGTTGGATAATTCCTGAAGGAATGTCAGCCCAGAGATGTGGGGGCAGAGCAGCTCCCCCTCTTCCTGACAGACCGCCGTTAGGCTGGAGCGGGCACAGCAAGAAATTGCATCTTTGGGTAGAAATTGCATCTTTCCTTGGAGCATAATTCAAGTCAACTCTGGCGTTTGCTACAGGTTCTTCAGATCTGCTCAGAGCAATGTTTTCTACTTTTGAAAGAAGGACAAGGCTGCTTAAGACTGTATCTTTTATTATAATTATCTCTGTGATCTAGTGAGGATTTTTTTATTTCTTAAAACCATATAAAAATAGTACTTTATGGTATTGGAGCTAATACTATGTTCAAATTAATGTTTTTGTTTTATTTAGAAAATGTTCCAAGCCAAAGGCAAAATGCCCCAAATTAGTTTATAAAAAATATAATCCAAAGAAAAGATTGTCCCCTGGATAAAGCCCAGCTCTGGGAACTGAGAGAATTAGATTATTCTCCTAACTGGCACCGGCTCCTGCACAGCATTTGGCAGGTAACTTGGATCAGACTTAGCTGTAGTGTTTATGATTAAGTGGATAGGCTCAGGTTTCCAAACATGTTAATACATATGATATATTAACTGATATTAGGGGCTAGTTCTTAGACGTGCTGAGAACTTCGATCAATTTGGGCATCTCAGAATGAATCGATGAGATTCACTTTAAAGAGATATATATATGCATATATGTCTAAAGTGATATAAAGATACAGACTTCAGTATCTTTCTGTTCATAAAATCATCTGCTTCATAATGATACTGTGATGCCAAAAACTAATAGGTCTTCGAAAAGAACAAAATGCATTGCTGTTGAAAAGGAACAAAACAGCCAAAAATAATACCAGAACTTTCGTTCTCTCACTCTCCAAAAATAAATAATTTCTATTCAGTATAAACACTAAAATCAGGGAGGTAGTGCGTATTAAAAAAAAAAAAAGTTCTATTTATTTTATTTTGAAGTACAATTGAAATTAATTTCTGCTTCAGAACAAAAGTTTTTGGCGTAAAACATGGAGTTTATCTTGTAACAGATACTTTTTAATTTGCTTCTAATGGATCTGACTTTTAGCATGCTCATTTTCCTGGGATCTCACTGGAGGCTGCCTGAGCAGAAAGTTCACTTTTCCTGAAAAGTCACACTTCCTTCTGGATATGAGTAACAATGTGCGTATGTTTATTTAGTAAAAAAAAAAAAAAAAAAAAAGATTTAAAAAAAAAGAGTAACTAAAAGACCTCTCCAAATACAAAAGGGACTGCCAAGAAGCAGATGGTGAAGTACATGGGAAGTTTCCAGAGCATCTTTTTCTAATCTTTAATATTGCATCGTTCTGATGTAAAATAAATTGTTCTTGTGCCTTGGAGGCCAGAAGAAATAACAGTGGAGCCAGCGGTACTCGGTCACCCGAGCTCAGGTTGGTGGGACCTTCCCCTTTCTGTCCCATGAAAGGCTGCTGCTTCCTGGACCCAGCTCCGTCAAAGCAGGATGTGGGGCTTGTTCTCTCTGCTGATTCCGTGGCACCACGTCTTGTCCTACATGTAGGGGCCCGTAAAGATTAAGGCAGTAGTAGGACTGATTAAAGGTCATGGAACCAAATGTTTCTGATGTCGCTGAGGTGCTCTCAGGGCAGATGCAAAGCTCTGCTCGTCTCCGCGCTGGTCAGGGTGCAAGTGGCCAGGGAGCCGCCTAGACCAACAAGTGCAGGGAGTGAAGGAGCCTCAGGCATCTGCACCATGACCTTGGCGTAGCCTGCCCTTCCAGGAAGCTGCTTCTCAACCCCTGATAAAACAATAACCCTATTTGGTGCTCATCCAAGGACCTGGAAATATTAGCAAAAAACACAGTCTTTGCATTCTGCTGATATTTTATAGTCATGCATTCCACCAAAAAATAGTCTTATTTTAAACAAAAATTTTTTTTGTCTGTTTGAGGCCTTGCCCTTTTGCTGACTACTTGTGCTTTGCAGAGAAGTGTGTAGGAGTATCCCACTGCTCTATATTCTTATTACATTTTTACCTTTCCTAAAAGAAATGGCTGTGTTTCTTGTTTTTTTTTTTTTCTCTGAAGAAAGTCTACCTCGTCTTCTAAACACTTAGTTACCTATATCTGGGTTCTTTAATCCAGGTTATGAGACTTGGAGGCTTTTCTGTTCCATTATTTGCATTCCCTGTGCTTTTGTTCCTGGTGTGTGGTATGTGGGGTATCTGATGCTCCCTGGGAAGCCTATGCTGCCCTGCCTGTGTTGCCATACTTCTTTCCCAGTTGCTCCCTCAATAAACTTCATTTTCCCTTCACAGGCTTAACATTTTTAGGATTCCTACCATGTGCATTGCCTCACAGGATTTTCTATTTTTTTTTCCTTTGATTTGCTTTTACTCTCCCTCAAGTCCTTACACTCAGCAGCTCTGTTTTGTTTTAAGCGGGAAAGGCTTGAAGATACATATTTACTTTGAAAAAACTTCAGTATTTCTTAGATCGCTTAGAAGATTAAACCCTACCACAAGTACCCTTGGCTTTTTCCATATCACATACTGCGAAGAAATATACTATAAATGGGGATGAATAGCAATTTCTTTTCTTCTAATGCCGGGAAAGTGAGAAACGACTGAACAAATATGACAGAGGTGTTTGGCTGCTCCCTGGCAGACCTTTGGGCTCTTGCTCTGGTTAAATACGTTAGCAGTGCTGAGTTTCTGACTGTCATGATTTCAGCTTTGTATAGCTGGGAAGTCATTAAGCTATTAGATGGCATATGCGAGAAATCCTGCATGTTTTCATATGCGTAGTTCAAAGAACATTGTAGAGTAAGGCACAAAACAAAAGGGATTAAAGGAGATAGGATTTGCTTCAGTTCATCTTCTGGTTCCTGGAGGCTGGTGCCTGGGGTCCTCTCGTGGGTCACACTGCCTTGGCATCCTCTCTGTCTTGGGAACTCAGGTATTTAGGATGCTCATGCCAGGATTACTGCTTAGACTTTTCTCTCTCAATACATTTTTTGAGTTACTGAAGTGTCCTGGAACAAAACATTTTGCCCCAATTTTGGACTGAGGAATGCAGCTTCTCCAAGAATGTGGATTCTCCAGTGTAATGTTGCTACTGTCAAGTGTTCCAAAAGAAAGGCTTATTTAAATAGCTTTCAACTCCTGTCAGGTGACTATAATTTTTTTTGCTGATAGGGTGTGACAGAGATCATCATGCATTATTTTCTTGCTAATGGGCAGGTACCCTACAAGTCTGTGCAAACAGGGAGCCAGAACTTGAAAGAACTAGGACATAGTGCAGCATTTTATCCTTAGCAGTTGTTAGTTTTAGTCTCTTGTTTGCTATAATTGCAAAGCTCAAAGTATAGCTTGTGCAAAGAGAAAAATAGCAAACTTTTTTTTTCTGAGAAGACCTTTCTTCATTGTATTTTCAAGTAACTGAGCTGAAAGCTCTTTTTATTTTGTGTGCATTTAGAATTCATCCAGAAGTTCATTTTACAGCTTTCTTATTTATTGTAAATACTTTCTAACTTGCCAAAGGAGGCTATTAATGGCAAAAAGCATGAGTTGTAGGGTAGAAACCTTTCTAAGAGAAGACTTTAAAAATATTTAATCTGATAATGTTCCTATAAGAAGTTTCAAATGTGATTTACATGGGAAAGAAGAAAATAGATTTCTATCTATCTCAAGAGTTTTTCCCCTGAAGCCTGTGAAATTAGTTTGTCTATAAAACCATTAAGTTGCAATTTTGTGTAGGGAATACGTCTTGGAGACTTTCTCTGAATTAAATGCCACAGATTTAGGTTGTGTATGAGAACGTTAACCTCAAGGCCTCTTATACACTTGGTTCTTCTCATATTTCCCTCTTTCTTTTAAGCACGGCATTAATCAGATGCAAATAGCAAAGTATTAAGAATAAATACTCCAGAGAATAAAATGCAATTTCAAGTGTTTCCTTAATGTCCAAGATTGGCAAGCAGCCTCTAGAAATTAGGCAAGGAAATGTTATTTATACAAGCAAGATCAGGTCTGAAACTTGCTTGCAAAGGCCTTTTTATGTCCTTTGAAAGAGAGTTTCCCTTCAGGAATTTATTTTTTAACTCTTCAAAGGGTGCATGGGAAGAAGAAAGAGGGAAAGAAAAGGGGAGGAAGAAGATTGAGTCGGGAATTGCAAGCGGAGCAGTTGAGTCTCCCTTTGTCCAGGAGGGTTCCTTCCTGTGGCAGCTCCATGTGCGCTGCAAAGGCCTCAGTATGGGCAGTCTCCTCATTATCCGCAATTTTGAGCAAGGCAGATGTTGCACGAGCTTCTGATTGGAGCTGCAGCCGTCTGAATTTCCAAGTGAGCAGCAGCGGAAGCAGATGGTGAGATGAGGGCGGCCTCGCCGCGGGCTCCTGCCTTTGTGCAGCCGCCCGGGTTCCTAGCGGGACGCGGCCCCTCTGCGCTCCGAGCACCGGGCAGCTTGGACACGGGTTCAGCACATTTGTTGGTAATCCCGGGATGGACAACTGCTGTGGGCAGTGGTTTCCTGGTGAGGTTATGGGTCTGTGCAAAACAAAGCCTAGGAACCCCAGAAAATAAGATAACCTGCTATAACCTGAGATCTTTGTTTTTTCTTTTTTGAAGGGTGCCTTTTTTTTTTATTTATTTACCTTATCTCAATGGAAGGCCATTTGACAGTGTGTCTTCCTTGCTGCTTAGGAATACAAGAATTTCTGGGAAGCACCTTTTGAGGATCGGTGTGCAAAGTACCCTTTCTCTCCCAAAGTCATGCTCAGGTAGGAAGATTTAGGCATTGTAAAGGTGAGAAGTTACAATCATTTACACTGTCCTCGTTCTTTGATGGCATGTTTTACGAGTGTTAAATTTAGGAATGTTAAATGAACCGGGGCAAACTTGCCTTACAAAGTTCATTGAGAATCCCAGGGAGCAATAGCGTCTGTCACAGCCCTCAGGGACTGAGCAGCGCCCTGCATTTTGCTGTCTCAGTTTCCTTAGCCATAAATACCATGGAAAGTGCAGTGTTATGAGTCTGGGAATGTTGACATGATCGACATAGGTCGTTAGAGTTTTGAAATACTCCACAGGAGAACACAAGAGAACAATTCCTTTAAGCATCACCTGTACGCTGGAGGGGCCAGCTTTACGGCAGGAAGGAGCTGGCACAAGCGGCAAGGCAGCTCCGGTGCTCGCTGCACCGCTTCCCAACCGCCAGCCTCCTCTGTCAGGCTCATTACTGCGTCCCCTGCTCTTGGCAAGGTGACCAGACGTCCAACCGTTTGTGTATTTGGCTCCCGTCGCACATAAGTGAAATTGCTGCACGTTAAATGCTAACAACTAAAACATGGATTTTTCTCTGAACCCATCCTGTTCTTCTGGTTAATGAAGCCCGTTGGAAGAAGTGGGGATTTTTATCGCGCGAAGCGTGTTTGCAAGATCTGGCCTGAAGGTCCAGATAATAAAACCAGCTGCAAGAGCAGCAGCAGCCCCACTGCCAGGAAGCCCGCTCCAAACATACGGGGCAGCGTAATCAGATCCGGAGGAACGGGATAATTGTGCAGAAAACAGACAAAGGCCCAGGAGCACGAAAGCCGTGGAGGTGAATCCAGCAAGGATGCTGTGGGTTCATCTGCCGGACAAACCAGGTGCTACAAAGAGGTGCGAGCGTGTTCGGGCAAAAAGGAAAGAAATCAGCAGGAAAGAAAGGTGTTGGCAGCAATGTATTAGCATTCGTTAAGCATATGGTTACTGTTTTCATGATAAATTCAAAGCACATCTATTAAAAACTAGGCATCTGTGTCATGCAGATATTTGACTACATATTCCACGAGAAATAACTCCACTAATTTCAGTGGTTTTGTGCCTCTTATGAGCCACGGTGTGCAGTTGGTAATTAGGATTTTTATAGGAGGAATTCATGGTTGGCATTTTATGCCACAAACCACTAATATCCTTTGAAACTCGTGCTCTGGGGCATTGTTTTCGGTGTGATCAATACTGGAAATGAACACAGTGCATCAGATCTCAGATTATTTAAAGCATATAGGTTTACAATTGATTTATTGCATATAGTTTGTTGGATGGCTGTGGGTGTCAGTGTTGCACCAGCTTCTTATCAGTTGGATTAGCTCCTGCGCAAATTCTGCAACGTGACGCAAGTTGTGAATGTGAGTGATGGAGAAAATAACAGCAAGGTTTAACACGAGGGGAGAGCTGCTCCTGGCAGCCGTTCATGAGTTGATTTGGGGGATTGATTAGTTGATGGGTTGATTTGCTTTGCAGATAGGTCTGCCACCAGTCCCACCTGTGCATCATCAAGCAGTGAGTCTTCCCTTCCACAGTCCCCCTGGTGCCTCCAGTCCTGCTTTTCACCTCCCACTGCAGACCAGTGTTGATGTTGTTATCAAAAAGGTGCTCCCTGGGTTTCAGTGCAAAGCGCTGTATATTGAATCCATCTGGAAACTTCTGTAGATGCAGAACTTAGCTTTTTTTTTTTTTTTTTTAATTGCACTTTATGTTTTTCTTTGAGAGTAGTTCATTTGTTGTTATTTTAGTTTGTGAGCTAGTTTTGAGGTGTTGGTTTTCCTTCTCTGCGTAAAATTGCAAATGTCCCAGGACAGAGTGTCTAGGGTATTGTTCCTTTTGATAAGACAATAAGCAAAACATGGTGGCAGTTACTCAGTGCATTATAGATTATAGATGCTGCAGTGAGTAATGTGGTAAAAGGAAGTGTTGTAAAGTACAAAAACTGATTTTTTTTCCATCTTCCTGAAGAAATATGAGGACCTCTGGATCTCTTGTAATAAAATGCAATGTTGTCTTATACTGCCTTTAAATTAACTGCAAATAGAAGCTTATAATGCCATGTTCTTGGAACGTGCAGCTGGTATGGCTGAAAGAATTATACACTGAACAAGTGAAAACCGAGCAATTTTAAATTCTAGTCTAATATAACGTATGTGTTTTAACTTTAGTATAATAAAATTGTATGGATGGACACAAAAATATCAAACACTACAGTACTGTTCCCACTATTGCCATATTTGTATTTCTTCATCATTGTTTTACTATTTAGTTTTTTAGTTCCACTGAGTGAGTTAATTTGCTATCTCACATTTCTGCAGAAAAGAAAACCTTGAAAGAAATCTTAAGAGCAGATCCGTGTGCAGGTTGTTTCTGTGCTCCCAGTCCTGGCCGAGCCCCATCTGCTCCCGGGACCTTCAGCCTGGGGCAGGCTGCCCCTCCTCTTGCACATTGTCTGCAGCTGCTTCCCTCTCCCTCTCCCTCTCCCTCTCCCTTTTCCTTCCAGTTTGACCTGTTTATGAATACTGTAGTGGCTGCTTATCTCTTGCATGCTGGAGTAAGGGAGAAGTTGAGCAAATGCAGGAGCCAGGAGACAAGACCTGGAATGTCTTGTCCCAGCAAGATGATATCAGATGAGGTCATACATTTTGGTAATGGTTAAATAAATTAAAAAAAAAAATCATTTCTGCTTAGTAGGGTAATGGGAAACCAAAGCTGAATGCCCGTAGTGAGTGCAGGGGATTAGACCCTCTTCTCCCAGGCAGCAGAGCCTGCAGGTGGGATGAAATCCGTGTTCTTTGGCTTTACAAGGTAGGTTAGATTTATCTGGAGAACAAAGCCTCATATGGGAAATATACCTTTAGAGAAAACCTTCAGCAACTTGACAGAGTCCGCTTTAAGTTTCTGTAGCTGGTTATTGACATTTTTCTTTTTTGGGGCTAAACATATTGTTGTAATTAGCTCCATGTAGACAATTAGTGCTGAATTAAAAATAAATGCCCATAATATTAAATTCTTTTTTTATTCTTATGACTCAGTGAGCTTGCTTAAAATCAGGCATTTCTTTCCAAAATCTGTGGCAGTGCTTAAACACTGATCTGCACTTCAAAAAATAAACTCTTACCCATCTGCCTCATGCTCGTGGATTGCACTCCTGCACTGCTGTCACTCATCGCAAGGCTGTAGCTGACTGAGTGGGATTTTTGGCAGCTTGTTTCTTGTCCAAACATTGCCTAATGCTTCCCACCTCTTGTTTTATCACCAAATACTGCAATAGCAGCATTTGGAGCTCTGATAGCTTTTTCGGAAAGCTGGTTTTGTAAAGCCAATTCCTTGAGAAATGGAGCAGAAGGGGGGAAAAAAAGGAGGAATACGTGTAGGCTGTGGCTGAAATGATCCCTCGACACTGTTTGAGGTTGATCATACATATGTATGAGACAGGAGGAGATTTTAGTAGCTGTGTTTTGCCTCTGTTACTGCAAGCTGTCTCTTTGTGACAGAACTCTAGATTTTTGACAGAAGATTGTTGTTTTACTTTTTTTGAGAGACTCAGATATAATTATTTTTATATTAAAAAACCCTAATGACAAGCTCTGTATATTTTACAGGATTCTTGCTCATTCTTCATCCTTAGGGCTTCTTCTGCTATTGAGGGTTCCACCCTTTTTTTGTGTGCTTTTACCATTCTTTCTGATAATGCTTAGTGATGATCATCTCTACTGTACAGAGCAGGCTTTTTATATACTTAACTGATATATAGCCAGCTGGTTTTATATACTTAACTGATAGATAGCCAAGTGGTCATTGGCTTTTCCTTTAATGGTAAATATATCACATTTCATATACTGCAATCAGTAGAACAGTAAAGAAGGAAAGTGCAATTGTAAGAGATCTTTTCTAGTGAAAAAGTCTCCAAGCAGACCAAACATCATGGTGTTTATCCTAAGGTTTAAGAACATCCCAGCTACATTTAGTTACTTTTTGATAGTAATGTAAAGAAAGAGTTGGATCCTTTAAAACTTTCTCTTTTACCAGCTCTCTGCACATTTCGCAGGTGCTCAAATTTTATATTGACTATAGAGCATAGAGAAGCCGACTTCACTCTTTACATATTTATTCATTGTGTGTAATCTGTGAATCTACTGCCACTCTATAATTATCATTTCTTCTATAGGAAGAACAGTCTTGTGGATAGGATAAAAAAAAGGAGTCTCAAGGATTAAGATCTATTTTCTATGTCATCCAGGCTTCTTTGTGATCTTGGCTAATGTTGTGTGATCATGTAACCTCTGTTCTTCATTTGTAAAGTAATGGGAATAATTCGTAGTTTCCTAACATTATTTAGCGAATTGAAGAATAATTTAGGTTGAGATGGACATAATGGAGGTCATTTGGTCCAATGCCATGCTCAAATAGGCACTAACTTGGAAGGAAGCCAGGTCAAGTTGTTCAGGATTTCGTCCCTCTGAATTTTGAATTTCTCAAAGGATGGACATTAGTATCCTGGACAACACTTCGTTTTTATCATCTTTTGTGCTTTCTTTGGGCGTCTCTGAGAGGAGTATTGCTCTGCTTTGTTTATCATCCCCTTTTGGTAGCAGAAGACCACAATTAGATTCACTCTTAGATTTCTTCTCTCCTGGCTGAACAAACCCAGCTCCTTCAGTCTCCCCTCATTTTTGTTATGTGCTCAGTGCTCTCAGGGACCATCTACTCATCTACCATCTACTGCCCAACTTTGTCAATGTCTTTCTTGCACTGGGGAGGCCAGAAATGGACCCGTTATTCCAGATGTGGCCTCACTAGTGCTGTGTAGAGGGATATAATCACTTTCTTCAATCTGCCGGCTATATTTGTGCTGATGCAACCCAGTGTGTGGTTGAGGGCTTCTTGGCAAAACTTCTGACCTGTGCTCAGCTTGCCCACTCAAAGACCCAGATCAGTTTGTACAGAGCTGCTCTCTAGCCAGTTAGCCAATACTGTTGCTTGGGGTTATTCCATCACCAGGGTTAAATTACAGATTTCTGATATTTTTTTTCAAATTGTTGAAATCCCTGCGTATGGCAGCCTTACTTTGGCAGCTGTTCTCCCAGTTCGGGGTTGTTGTTAGATGATCCCATCTAGTTGTTTTTTTCTGGCCTTCAAACATCTATAAATCACAAACTAAAACTGAGAATGGAAAATTTAGGTCCAGAAAAATTTGATTCAGCAATGTGCAGGCAACTCACCAGAGGATAATCTAATAGTTTAATTCAGTTTTAATTCATATGTCTGTGGTAGATTTGTGTACTTGTAGATTTGTATACATGCATTTAGAATAGGGTGGGAAGCATGGAAGTACACATACCTTGTGAGAAGGTACACTGTATATTGTAAGATAAAAATATGTTTTGTGCTATCCTTTTTGGATTTCCCTTCCTTTTTGTTTAAAGAGTCTTCAACAGATTATTTGATATTAGGAAGCACTTTCAGGGCATAGAAGTGATGTGGCAGGGTTAGGGTCTGCTGTAGTTCCTGTGGGTGAACGAATAATGACCTGAGCGTTCTTTACCTGAGTTCATACTTGTATTTTTGCTTCTTTCTTTCAAACAAACTGGAAATCTTGTGTGTGATATGGCACTACTCCTAAGAATTTTAAAATCAATTAGAAATGCACTCTTTATATTCTTAAAAATGGTTGCAGACCAGTACCGATAAGTGTAGATTTGAAGTAACTTCACCCTTATGCTGATCAGTTGGTTTTAGTTTTGGTTTGGAACAAACCCTACATCATGATGTAATTGTCTTTCTCTGATTATTTTACCTTGGTGTATTCTTTTGCTGGCTCGTGTGTATAGTTTTTATGTGCTGTCATTTGAAGAACTTTAAAACCCTCAAGAGCCGAAGCTGGAAACCCTTCTGGATGTAACTTTTTTTTATTGGCACACGGCAATCGCAGCAGCACATGAGGGGCCTATAACTCCTGTAGAGCAGAGAGTGGACTTCTCATCATTTAATAAGGAATGTGACTTTGCACCTCAGTCCAGCTAAAATCTGCTTACTGTCGTGATTGCCGTCCCTGGGCTTCACCCTGCCTTTCACCACCTGCCACTTACAAGAAATTCCTTTGGCAATAAGAATTCAGCCAAAACTGTCAAATAAATTGGCCCCTTTTTAAGAACCTTCTGATTATTCTTCTTATTTTGCGGTGATGTCAGATTTCCAAGGGTCATCTCTCACTAGAAGAGTATGCTCTTCTTTGGGACTTGCGTCACCCTGTCATTTTTGGTCTCCATTTCAGAAGTAATGATTGCTTACAGAAAATATGTCTTCTGTGGATTTTCTGCTACTCTGTTCCATTACTTTCTGTGAGCGCATCACTACATTTCTAGGCAGGACAAGAAAAAAATCTTTAATCCAGAAAATAAGCCAAGGATTGAGAACTGAGCAAATAGAGTTTTTTCTCATGACATGCAAGTTTGCATGTTGCTCTCTCAAAGAGTTCACAGTATCTATTCTGTATTTAAGCAGCAAAATTTTTAAAAAGGAAGTAAATGCACTTTAAGGGACATTGAAAGAGTGCTTCTTATGAGCTGCAAACAGTGGTTCCCTTTTGTGTGTGTGTGAAATTCAGAACTTCTATTCTTACACTTTGATGTTTGTTATGATATTAGTTTTTCCTGCAAAAGAAAATACAACCCCAATTTAATGCTGGTAGGAAAATAAGAAATGTCAAAACACTTATGTTTAGCAATTTATAGCAGCTGGTAACATTTCTATTCTCTTTTCATGTTAAAATCTTAAAATAGCTTTTGCTGTTGCTTAATGAAGCTCAGTGTAGTATACATGTAGGTGTATAAAGACAGGAGGAACAAGTCTTCTCACATCCTTTATTCCTTTATGATACATTATTTCATATATTTGAACGACACTGCTGGACACCAAGCCAAGCAGTTATGGTGAATGTGTTATCTAAGGCAGTAGTTCCTAGAATTTTTTAGGCATTACAGCGCTGTTACCGTCTTCTGTTGCCTTCCTCTACCAGTCCTGACCAAGGACTTTTGCTCCTCTGCTGGCTCAGAGGACTGAACTGGACTAATGCCAGCTCCCAGTAGGCTCCCCAGCAGTGGTTTCCCATTTCTTCTTATCTTCTGTTGCTTCCGTGGTATCTAAGCATCAAACTCCCTCCGGCTGGCCTTCATTTCCCATTTTACTGTCTATCCATATTAGATTATAAATTCCTGAGTGCAAGGATCTTATCCTTTTGAATAGCTGAAAAATGCTATTAGTGATATCTTTTGCTTTCATTATTTTCTGCCTTTTGTTGCAGAAATTCAGGTTCTAGGTAAGGAAAAGGTTGTATTAACCCATATAACATTAATTGGTGAGAAGGATAAGCAAGGACTCCTTTTTTTTTTTTTTTGTTCATTTGCTTCAGAGAATCTAGGAAACATGACAGTTCGCAGAAAAGCTAGTGTGGTAATATATGCAAATAGAAATTATGCACATTTTATATGTTGATGTTTAAAGTGCGTGAGTGCTGATAAGCCCTGGCAATAATTGATATGACTATGAAAGTACATGCAAAAGAGACATTTCTAGCACTGGGTACTGATTAGATTTCATTATGACAGCCTAGATTCTACAGTAATGATTGCTTTTGAAATGTTTGTAATATAATAAACTAGTATTAAGATGCATACATTCCATAATTTCTTAAAATAAAACTCAGAACTACAATAGTAAAAGAAATGTATTTAAAGAAGACCTAAAAGCATCAGAGTGTTGTAACGAGAATTTGTGTGTTATACACACTTAATAGAATATAAATCTTACTTCTGAAATGTGTTATTTAAAAAATAACCCATGGCTGATAATTTAGGGATTATTTTGTTAGTTTTCAGGTTTCAGGCATAGATATGTTTTCTTTCTTATATCTTGTTTTTCATGGTCACTTACTCCTTTGCAAATTTCTCCAGAATGTGAACCACACTGGAAGCAATATGGTTGTCCCGAAATACTTTTGGATTTCTGACAGACCAGATGATCTGTAGCTATTTGCAGTTTTGTGGACTACGTGGTGAAGTGCTGTAGGCAGATTTCCTGTCATCTTGCATCCCCTCCATCTGCCTAGGTATAAATGGCTTTGTAAAAATCTTGGAGGAACATATTTCCTGAAGATGTGGGTAGTTTATATAACGGCAGTCATACTGCTCAGTTAAATAAAAGAATATATTCTCCAAGAGGAGGAAATCTTGTACGGCAGGGATATACAGGGTCTTTCAGAAAATATTTGCCCATGTGCACTTCTTAGGACTGACTTCTTCATAAAGACTTCATTGTGCTTTAATATTGCAACCAGCTCTGTCTTCCATTGCCTCCTAGGAATAGGTCAGTTTTGCCAGAGCATCCTGAGCATCCCGATAGAATCTGCAAATAAATGGGAGAAGCTGCAGTTACTGGAGATAAGAAGGGTCCACCAGCCACTTACAGGAGCATAGGTGGTATCTGCAGGTTGCCCAGCACCATCCTGATTTCAAGGGTGAGATAAAACTAATGCATCTGGACCAAAAACTGTTTAAACATTCAGGCACCTTCCCACAAATAGAAAAAAAAAAGATTCTACTTTCAACTGGGTGAACAACGGTATCAGAAGCGGTATGGGGAGGAGCGAAGAGCTGATAATGGAGTGAGTAGTAAAGAAGAGATTTTAGGACTTACCAAAGGTGGCCTGTTAGACCTTGAAAATACTATTTTATATATATACACACACATATAAATAAACAGAAAAAAAAAAGAGGCCTTTTGCAATGAGGATAGAGATTAATCTCCATCTCAATCTTCAAGGTGTAGCGCTGAAATGAAATGAATATTTCTTTTCAGCATTTGATGAGGATAATGGCATCAGATACAGGAAAGTATGAAAGCGTAAACTGTTCCATGTAAGATGAAAGCTAAACTAAAAATAGAGCCCACGTGAGTGGAGGGACAAGGGGATCTCAGAATCATGAGTGAACTGAAGCACAGAAATGAGGTTCTGTACGGGTGTCTCATAAATCTGCTCAGTGGATATCATAAGATTAGCCTGGAACAAATGTGCTTCTCTCTGTGGGCTGAGCCACTGCAGTTACCATGAGAATGTCAATTTTCAGAACTAATTTGAGAAGAAAAGAAGTGGAAGTGTCCTTACAAAAAAGTTTGATTACATAAAGTTGTGAAGCACTGTAAATCCAGAGAAGGAGTGTGGTTTTCCCAGAAAGAATTGGAAAGTCCTTACAAGCAGAATAAAAGAAATATGAAATAAAAAGTGCAAGAGCAGGAATATGGGGAGTAATAAGAAAATCCACTGCTAAATTCCAGGGGCTTGTCTTGGGAAATTATAACAAATAGGGGATCACAGTAGAAAAGGACCACCTGCTCTTTTTTTCCTACTGGAAACAGAAGAAATAAACTGAGGGGGAACAATTCCCTAAGGATTTTTGAAAATAGCCGTGTGTTTAGAGTTTTGTATCAAACTATAATTTTGTTCTGCAGGTCAGAGTTGTTTGTTAAAGGGAGAGGAACAGGAGTGGCACTGCAAGGAAAGATGGCACTGACACTTTTATGCAGCACTGACTCCAGGATTTGCTGTATGAAAAGAACTGGGTCTTTTCCGCATCGTTTTTGTGGTGACTGCGGTGATTGTGGAATGCCAATAGTGCTCCGTAATGGGCTAGTTTCTTGGTTTGATAAATAGATGCCGTGTGTCTCCAGGAGGGAGGAACGTACATTTTTGAGAAATGATAAATAACTTGAATGTGAATGTGAGAATTAACTCTGTTTTTGTTTAAGTGGGAACTTGCATGTTTATAAAATGTCTTTTTTTCTGGTTGTTTTTCAGCCATGGAAGAGTTAATAGTTGAACTGCGTCTGTTTCTTGAACTTCTGGACCACGAATATCTAACTTCTACTGTCAGGGAGAAGAAGGCCGTAATAACTAACATCCTCCTGAGGATACAGGCATCAAAAGGTCAGTGTCAGGGCTGTGTTTTCTTGCTTGCAGAATGTACAGAATAAGTTCATGCCTAATGAAATAGTTTTAAGGGGGTAAAGGCAAACCCTAAACTGAAGCAATGCAGCAGGACAGCTTTAAGCTTAAGTGTAACTTCTCTGCATGCTTTCCACAACGCTCAGGAATAAAATAGACTTGATTGAAAAATTAATGTATTGTGCATGCGTGAGCCTAGCCACAAAATAAGAATGTTTTCACTGTTGATATAGTAGTTACGTCATTTTATTTGTGGAGGCAATTCTGTATATTAGTTTTGACGGAAAAGCAATCCTGCCATCAGGGACCAATGGCCACTGCACCATTTTTAGCAGCATGGAGGTTGCATGCTGCATGTTTATCGTATGAGCAAAATTCATGAAAAGGCTTGATTTAAATGCAGACACTGTGCATGGTGGATGCAGAGTTGCCCAGCCAACATCAGGAAACAGCAGTCAGGGTGTTTGCATTTCCTTTCATAATTAAAGTAATACTCACTTTCCCTTTTTCTTCCTATCTAAAACTGTTTTAATTTACAGAGTCACACAGAATCACAGCATGATTGAGGTTGGAAGGGAGCTCTAGAGATCATCCAGTCCAACCCCCCTGCTCCAGCAGGGACACCCAGAGCACGTGGCACAGGGTGGCATCCAGGCGGGTTTGGAAGATCTCCAGAGAAGGAGACTCCACAGCCTCTCTGGGCAGCCTGTGCCAGGGCTCTGGCACCCTCACAGGAAAGAAGTTCTTCCTCACATGGAGGTGGAACTGCCTGTGTTTCAACTTGTATCCATTACCCCTTGTCTTGTCACTGGCCACCACTGAGAAGAGTTTGGCCCCATCCTCTTTACATTCTCTCCTCAGCTTTTTACACATACTGATCAGATCCCCTCTCAGCCTTCTCCAGGCTAAACAGGCCCAGGTTTAATTGCACAATCGCTTTTCAAACCATCAAGACTATGTAACTGTGTACAATATAAATTGATTGACTATATACAGCCATCTTCTCCAGAGCTTTTACAAAGAGTCTTCCCTACTATCATCTCCACTATTTTTCCTAATAGTACTCCTCTATTTTCGTACAGCACCTTACTGTATAAGGAAGTATCTGAGCTATAAGTTCTGCTATTTGACAGATGTACTGTCAGTATAAGTCCCCAGTGTTTAGCTTTTGGAAAATAATAGAAAAATGTCACATTGTGAGCAGCTGCATTTTGCATGACTTGTTTCTTCTCCAGTGCTAAAAATATACAGTCCCCTGTCTCCTGTAAAGAAACCACATTTGCACAGGATTCGGGTGTAGGGAGCTCAGTGTGGAACTGCTGATCATCCTGCTCTCATTACTGACTTCCTTGAAGATCCACCACTATTTTCACTTTACTAGTGAGAGAAGTAGCCAGGTGACAGTTCCATGTGTTGTGGAAGGAGGCTTCATGCTCCAAAAGCCCAACAAAATATACTGAACTCCCTAAAACAAAAATCTATAGCTGAGTAAGTATTTGCAATTCAGTATGTTTAGAAACAGCTCTATTTTATAAAAGATTGAAATGATGCTGATTTAAAATTGTGTATTGTTCGTTTAATCTTTCTGACCAGATTTATTGTAAAGACGTTTGAGTTCCTCAAGAAATCAGGCAACATTCTGGTGCCAGCTTTGCAGACAGTTTGCAAAATCCATTTTTCTGGGTTGTGGTTGGTATTTCAGCACACAGAAACTACAGCAGAACTAGTAAATCAAAACAGCAGTGGGTTTGTTTCTGGACCCTGGCACTCAACCATTTGTACTGCTAAATTTTTGGAGTGGTCCTTGGCATGTTTTTTTCCTGAGCTGATTTGTCTTTCCCAGCAGTTCTTAGGCATGACTTGGGAGCTGGCAGGGGCAAAGAGCTGTTCCCAACAGACAATTCAGAAGTCCTCCCACACCACCCTGTTTATTAGAGGCAAGAGATTTTAACAAAATTGATAAAGATTTCTCAGTATCAAAGAACCTTCCCAGGCATGGGAACCTTCCCACTATAGATGTGGCCAAGAATCATAGGACTCAAGGAACATAGCTTCTCACCTTCCAGTGCCTGCCTTTTAGCTCTCAATTCCTACTACAAAATCCATAACGTCCTATTACAGGATCCATACATCAACAAGAAAGATCCGTACAAGACCGACATACTATAAATCTGGGTAGTTGTTAACGACAGATGGCACCAGCTTCTGGTTCCTGTGTTCAGGGAGATAGTTTGGGCATCTCAAAGAAAGGTCAAAACCACAATCACAGGATCCAGGAATATGCCTTTAAATAACTCTAAAAGAGGCATCATAGTTAATCTCGCTATAGAAAAAGGGCTCCTGGGAATGAGCTCTTAAATTTAGACAACAGAATATAACAGTATCCAATGACTGAATGTTTGTTTCAAAGAAGAAATAAGCATATGTTTTGAGCACTGAAGCTATTAACTAATGGAAGAGCTTTCTAAAGTCTGCATGCCATTGCTGGCATATTATCAAGATGAAATATTTTCCTAAAAGATATGCTTTAGTTCATACAAATTAGTTGAGTTAACTGTAGTTGAGTTAAGCAAGAGGTCATTAAAGATGGCAGTAGACGTCTCTTTGGATTGTACTCTGCACACTCCAGTTCACAGAACTGTTGCTTAAACGTTTAGAGTCTCTACAGAAAGCACTGCTGTCCTGCTCCCTGGGCTGCTCATTCCCGCTCCTGTTCTGTGTCCCGCTTTCTGCTAGCACAGGCGTTATTTGCTTTTTTACTGGGTTAGTCCTAACCTGTGTCAGCTTCCTGCTCTGGTTCAGCATGAGGCCACACACGTACTTTCCTGGCCCGCAGGAGAGGTTGGTGCGGGGACGGGAACAGGGCAGGCTCGCGTGGGAACCGTGCCATCCCACGGCAGCTGGAAGTGCATGTGAAACTGGAGGGAGTCGTGTACTTTAGCAGAGATGACCCTGCTGCTTTTTTGATCTGCTATAACATTCAGTACTCCCATCCCTTTGAAACTATTCATCTCTTCATTAGAATTAAAAGCAATAAAAAAATGCATAAACTTGCAATATGCTGTAACTAAGCTGAGCTGTCACTTTGAATCTGTTTTTTAAAGTGTTATTTTACTCCACCCACGTAACATCCATGAGATGTGCCTTGGGAATGCTGGCATAGTTTGAGAGGCCTCAGGATTATGCTGAGTTCAGGCTCTTTATATGCATTTTTAAAAATCAACTGTGTGAATCCACCAGCATATTTCTATTGCTGAGGCAAAGCATTTAATAAGGGAATAATAATGGGGAAAGGTAATGAAGGATCTGTGCAAATGGGAACTGGCTGTATCCTTTATAACATCTGGAAGTGAACAATTATGTTTTGCTTTTTAAAGGTGTGGGAATTATTATAATGGTCTGGCTGGATTTAGTAAAATTTAAAGCGTGACTGTTTTCTCTTTAAGTCCTGAGTTGGGAAATTTGCTAAAAATCTCTTGTCACGTTTTGTTGTGCCTACTAACTGCACACTGTTTTCTTCATTTAATATGAAGACAGAGAGAATGAGGCCAGTCAGATGTATTCTTCAGGTTGTAGCTATATCTGATCTCAACCTGCCTCACATCCAAAGCAGTAGTTACGCTGGTTAGCTGGCAAAACTGTAAACTTTATTTTAATTCTTGAATCTTGGCATTTCCATTGGATTTTAGTTCTGAACAAAACACTTGGCGTTTCCTTCTGAAATTCAGACTTCTGAAAAACAAAGGCACCAGCAGTTTATGTCGGAGTAGGAACCTTTAGTGAATTCAGTCATTTAAGATGACTGTCAGTATTGCCAGTTTTTCTTAATGGGACTGTAATGTCATAAGCCTATAATGTTGAATTTACTGTGCAATTTGGTAGAAGAAAATAAATACTAGAGCACTTTCTTGCTTAAATACACATCCTTTCAAAGTTTGGAGAAAACCTGCTTTTACAGAGTCGATAGAATTCACTTTGAATACTTTCTTTTTCCAAGTAAAAAGACCTCTCACATTTAACTTTTGGTTGTTACAGAAAGTATAGGTGACTGGCATATGGATAGCAGTCATAGTATGAAATTGTTCTATGGAAGGAGGCACAAGTGAAAGTTATATCTTAAAAAAAAAAAGAAATGATTCCCAAGAAAGATCATACCCTCAGTTTTTAGGAAGAAAGAAGTATCTGTGGCCCTTAGAGACTGTTTATTTTATCAGTCTTGTTTTTCAGTCCATGACTTCGCAGCCAGTGTGACTGAGTTATTATGACAAGAAACATTTCATCATTGATTACATTTTTGAGAATTACATGATCTTGACCAAAAGACACCCATTTGGTTATGTAAATATATATTTAAAAAACTAAACTAAACCCTAGGAGCCGAATGCCATCTAGGAGTAAGCAGGGTGCATCCCATTGACTGAATTTTTGCCAAAGCCTCGAGGAGAGGCACCCAAATCTCCTTTCTGATAGTTAGAAAAACAAACAGCATCGTGTTGTTGTGAAGTGTGATGGGGGTTTAAATTGTCCTGCCAGAAACTCAGCACTGAAGGGCAATTCCTCTTCTCTGGGAACCATATGGGACTGGCTTTTTATATCCAGTTTCTCCTTCCTTGCTTGGGAGCCATGGTGCTGGTTTCAGAATGGAGAGGAGGAAGGGAGTGTTGGCCACAGCGGCTGCTCGTCCTGGATGGGGGGCTGAGCAGCACCGTGGCCGTCCCTCCCTGCTCCGGCACCAGGCCCAGGCCGCGGGTTCACCCGCCACGCGCTGCCGTTCCGATGGCCACGAGTGAGGGATCCTCATCTTGTAAGGAATCCTCTTCTTTATCTGGACAATAAAGTCTCAGCTCTGTAGTAAATCTTTCGGTTCAGCTTAGTAGCCAGTTTGGAACGATTTCCTGTTTTTCTTTTCTTTTTTTTGATGTCTGGTATTTGTTGACCTAAGCAGCTTTTAGCCTATATCATAAGCATGTGCTTGTTCTGCATGATTAAATTCCCAATCCCTGACATTCCTCCCAGTGGTTGCTGTTTCTCTGAAGCAGCAGGTTTTGGGGTGCCTGGGAGGGACTCTGGGAAGGGTCGTGTGCCACAGCTCAGTTTGCAGCCGTGGAACACAGCAAAGAGCGCGCGTGGGGAACAGCACCGCATTTGCTTCCATGAGGTGTGGTCTCTGTGGGGTCTTGACTCCGTGACATGTTGACTCTGTGAGGTGTTAAGTGGTGTGTGTCCCTCTCCCACAGGTTTCGAAATTAAAGAACATGTCCAAAAGCAGGAAGTTGCCAACACGTTGCCTGCACCGCCTCAAATGCCTCTACCGGAGATACCTCAGCAGTGGCTGGTGAGTGCTAATTCAAACACAGGAACATGATATTTTTGTGATTCCCACAAACTGAACAGGTGTTCAGAGGAAGGAGCCGGCAGATTGAGGGGAAGGGGAATGGCTCCAGGCTGGTAGGGCCACATCTGCGATGCAAGTCCAGTTCTGTCCCACTCCATGCCCGGAGCAGGAGAGGTAGAGATGAGCTGGAAGGCATCCAGCAATGGACCATGAAGGTGGATAGCCAACCTTTATGAAAAGACTGCGTTTTGATAGCCAACACCCCAAGTGAAGGCCTAGAGATGTGAAATGAAGGAAGTACACTATTTTTTTTTTTAATAAGCTCTAGTGCCTTTCTACACTCACTGCTTGGGTAAGAAATTCCTTGCAGAACAAGTCAATGTCTAAGTTCTCAGAGATGTTTATAGAAGAAATATTAACTGAGATCTGCAGTTCAGTTCCTCTGGTTGGAAACAGCTGTCTTGTTGAAGAATAAGCTATAAACAAGTTATATTTCTTCCCTCTTACTGATGTAACAGTAGATTTGAGAGAAAAAAATAAAACAGTTTTGGCATTTTTTGAAGAGGAGCATAAGCAAGTAATGGTTAGGGGGTTTGAAGGTGAGCACAGTCTTAGCCCTAATACTGACAAATTGTCCATCCTTTTGCTCATTTGTGGTAAATGTTGAATATAGAGACACAAGTAATCCTAAGTCTGCAGAGGAGCCCTGAAGTGTGAGGTACAAGTACTGTTCACAGTCTATATTTTCATGGTAGAGGGAGAACACCAGCATGACCAACATGCTGCTTCATTTTAACCTGTTACTTTGTTATCTGATTTGTGCCCCGTTTCAAGAGACGAACATGCCTGTTTTACAAGACAGTAGCATTCTACAAACATAAAAACTAGTTTACCAGGTCAAACTCTTGGTCAGTCTTTTCTAGTAACCTTTATTTTTAACAAGAAACAGTACTACAAGTCACAGAACAAAGTAAAAAGAAAAAAGAAAAAGTAAATTATGTTGAATAGCCTAAGCATAGTTTCTTCTTTAACCATGCCAGTTTTTGGTTTATGATCCAGATCAGGATTTCGTTTTGCTTTAATTCTATATAATGTCATCAATTATTCTCAAATTCTTATAGAAATGGAATATTTATGCTAGAAAAATCCATATCCGGAGTCAGTATATACACGGTAGTAGAATTCAATTAAAATACATGCTATAAAATAATTATGCAGTAAATTTGAATGAACAAAGAAAGATCATGTTAATATGCAGTGAAATGTGGAGAATTCATCTCATAGTTAACAGTGTCTGAAAATGATTTTTTTCTGCATTTCAAGGTGCACATAGCATGAATTACAGGGAAATGGTTGATGAGAGGTGAGAAAATTAAACAAAGTGCACATGCCTTTGAAATGTAGGCTTCAGGTGCCAGCATCATTAACTCAAGCCAATTGCATTTGTCAGTCTTTCATATTTACGAATGTGACTCAGTTTGATAAATTGGTTTAGAAGATGCAAGTTAATTTTACTTTAAAAAAAAAAAAAAGACCTGTTCTTCCTTTTTTATGAATGTGTAAATTGCCCCAGTGCTGGTGAAGCTGCATGGAGTGGAACGATGTGAAGTATGAATTAGACCCAGCAGGTCGCTGCTGTTCTGCAGTAGCTATACTCAGGTTGGATTCTGGAGTAAGAATAATATTTCCCTGAGATAGAGTGAGAAGTCCCTTGGATGCTGATGTAGCCAGCACCAGTGAGTTCAGAGCTTATTCGTGCTGTGACAAGTCTGGCAAAGTAGCTCTCCTCCGCGAGCTGACAGTAACGCTGCTGACACTTGACTCTCGGTCAAGTCACAAAGCTGAGCTGTTTTTTCCATCAGGGTGGAAGTTGATTTTTGCCAGTTTTTCCTCCTTGCCATTGATGCTGCTGGATAGCGGGGGTTTGCGCTTCCTTTGTGCTTTCAGTGCCCTTTGGAGACCATCCAGGAGCCGCTCCAGGCCTGTCGTGGTCGGGCATTATCCAAGTGCAGGTTACCAGGGACGTTATTTTAGGATGCTAGCACATCATATTTTTTGAAAAAGATGACAGACTGCTGCTGTCCTGCAAGAGCCCACGTGGAGTCAGAGAGGAAGGACAAAACCATCAGCTTTCTGACCTTCAAATACGGGCACCAGCTCAAAGCGCCGTCTGGCAGTTTAAACGTTTCTCCTGCAGTCCCTCTGAACTCATGGTATTTATCACTAGGTGTTTTTCGGAAACTTTTCCCTGCCTGAGAGACACCTTTTCTGTTAGACCCTTATTATCACTAGATATGATCAGAGACTAGAGATCAGTCATATTTTCTCCCATGTTATGCAAAGCTGGATATCAGTGACAGGGGTTAAGATTAACTTTCCCTCTGTTAATGCTCGAGCACAATAGTTTTTGATCTACCTGTAATCAGTGGATTCCTTAAAACTTTTAGATGGTGGTGCAGAGCTCTTTAGAAGCTGTACATAATTACATTACTGAGTAACATAAATGTCCCGCCTTTCTTAATTGCTTTTCTTAAAATTCCTGGAAGAAATTCTGTGAACACATGAGAGAATAGGAAGTTCTGCTCCAGGATGTCACATAACAAGCTGAAATGCTGTAATATATGACCCCTCTTCTTGTCAGCTGTTTAGGACAGAGACCAAGTTTTTCCACTTGCTGAATAGCATCTACTGGTGGTCTCAACTTCCAGTGGAGTCACAGTGTGCTCCTGGAAGTAGGGATCAATGACTTTAAATAAACTATGCCTGGTTTTAAAATCTATGTTTTTAGCACATCAGTTATTGAGCATGATGGAAATTAAAGTTTCATTTACACTGCTGTTTCTTTTTATGGCACTCAAGGGATTCTGCATTCAAAAATGTTTAGTCTGAACTGATGTTTAAGCTTTTACTTATGTAAAGATGTGTGGGTGGGAAGGAATTCAATACTCCTTAAAGTAGTGCCAGGAGCCAGGATTCTGTGTAGGCAGGTGCTGTGCAAGGCTGCCTTTGCAAATCTGTAAACAGACCTGCATATTTGCTCCTGCCAGATTTTCTGTCAGTTTTGCTGTTCCTCAGCAAATGAGCAAAGACCATGAAAAAGTATCGTATATAAAGGCATATTGTTCCTATTTTTTACTTAAATCTTCAAATATTAAAGCCCGTAAAAGTCGAGAGAGATTTCCTAGATTTGATGGGGTTTGGACCAGGTTTTAAAACCCAAAGGCAGACCTTGCGCATCTTTGAATGAAGCAACTGACTGATCACCATGTCCATGTCACTCTGTCCGTGTCATTCTCCATGTGTGTGTGCATTCCCTTGCCTGCATTTGCTCCAGCAGACTTATCCTTAGGAAGCACAAGTCCGCTCTTGTCCTAAGCCCTGTGCACAGAGCTCCTTCAGATAGCTGCCAAGTCAGAGCCACAAATGAAGGGTGTATAAAATGCAGGAAGGTATTTGCAGGAAGGTATCATGACTACAAGGCGAGCAGCTAATGAACCTGTGCCTGGGGCAGGAGCAGAGGAGGTCACGGTGGTCTAGCATTTGTGTTGGGAACAGTCATATTGGTTGTCTCCTCTTGTCGTATAGGTTGTCTCCTCTTACTTTCTGTGAGGCCTTGGGTACGCTGGCCTGCTTTTGCATCTGGCAGTCTGCATCTGCCTTTATGATATTTCCCTGAGCTGAAAGGACAGGCAGGAAGCTGTGCTAGAGGATGGGTTTGGAAGATTAAAAGGACTGATGCTTTACATACCTCAGCTGATGGCCATTTAGTACCTGGGGTACCATCGCTGCAGTGTCACCAATTTACTTTAAAGTACATTATACACACAACAGAATAACATCCAGTGCTTCCTGTGGCCCAGATGTGCCTGAGGATACCAGCATAAATTATCCACAACGTGACAGTGACAGAGCACTTCCCACCTTCGAGCAGTCGGTTGTCATATTACATCTGACAGTCAGTGATTTCAGAAATAGGGTAACGTGCAGTCCGACAAAATGAGATGCAAACAGCGCATTTGGCTATTTTGCTTGATTTTCACAATAAATCTGGATATATGTCTTGTTTTTCCTGGAATATGATCTAATAATGATTTAACCACTAAGGCGTCCAGCAATATGCTGTAACCCCTGTAGATGTAAATCAAAATAATAGGTCATCTTTCTCCAACCCTTTCCTGTACACACAGTCACACCGTAGGGGTGTTTCATATAAATGGCTTTTCTATTGTGGAGAAGTGATTTGACAGCCTCCTTTTGTCTGGCTGGCTGTCAGGTATATTCTAAGATATTTATTAGAAAATGCTGAAAGGAAGCGGTGTCCTTGGAGAAGAAAAAAAATCATTTCTGCCATCAAAAGAATTAATTATATCTTGAATATATATTAATTATATCTTTAGAAAAATAAACAGTCTCGAAGGTCCTAAGTTGTGCAGTTGGGCTTGTGCTATGACAAAAGCAAGGGTGCTATGTGCTGGGTAGGTACTTAGGAGTTTTTATTTCATCCAGATTTGTATGCTAACACTGAAAATTAAGGTAATATTGGACTTGGATGGATTCCCTTGCAGAAAACATTTAAAATCAACAAAAATAAATTCAACAAAAAATCATTTGTTTCATTCAGAGCTGGCCAATGGCTTCAGTATGAACGAATCTCAGCATGTTCTTCCATAATGAGGGGAGAACCAAAGAGTCTTTTCTCACCGAGTTGAGATACTACTACAGCTGGCAATTATAAAACATTAACCCTTTCAGAAACTTATTAAAATAATTTTACTACCACATAGTTTTCTTTAACCTGATGTATCAGTTTGGAAAGCAGTTCCTCCATCTCAGTGTTCAATGTTGGGCATTGATCTTATATTTAAGTAGTTACTTTCCTCACCTGAGCCTGTGTCTCAGATTTGCTTTGAAATTCGGTTTGATTTGAAATCATATTTCTCTCAGCCTTCATTTCAGTCTATTAAAACAAACTCCATCAATTTCCTCCTGAACTATTTTTTTTATACTGAGCTACTCCTCTCTTCATAGCAGTGTTTCTCCTAAGCAGTTGCCCTAGTTTCATATTCTAGACACTTCTTTAAGAGAATTTCCTAGACTTCTTCCACATAATTTAGCTCCCAGTTTCTTAGGGACCAGCTGACAATTGAAAGTTTCTTTTCAGCTTATGTTTGTCAACACTCTGGCTAATTTTCAGTCTGGTGGGCAATAAAGAGATTTCTTTATAGCATCTTGGTGATGCTGAGTTTACTGATAGCTTTCATGTCAACTTTAAGAGTGTAGCGAGTACCCATGCCCAGTTTCCAGCCTTTACAGTGGCACAACAGAGCTGAGTTGAATAGTGCAGTCAGTAATATCCATTTTTTTCTGTCCCGTAGGGATGGGGATTATAAATTCAAGAGCACTCTCTGGCCCCATGAGCCCGGGAATGGCAGGGTTGTCCTGAGGTCAGCTCTGCTCCCAGGCAAATGGCACCCGTAGGTGACAAGGCGTCTTAAAAGCCACATTTGCCCACTGGCCTCTAAGTAGCTTTGTTGTACACCACAAGTATTCGACCGCTTTTCCAGTGTCGTGTTGCTGCTGCTGAGCCTTGTGGAGTTGCACGGCAGCTGGCCCCGGCGGCCGTCTGGGACAGGGTTCGTGGTCAATCTAATAACAGCCTTGCGAGAGCGGCACTTGAATTGCTGGCAGCCCTCGACGGCGTCACGGGGCCATTGGCAGCCTCGACCTCTCCTAAGGTCAGGCATTTTCACTGGAAGGCTCCACGTCCTGAACGAGTGCATGGGGTGAGGGCTTTCTTCTCATTTCCTGCAAGATGTAACTCCTCACAGTGATAGGAAGCTATTTTATATCTTCAGGTCCCTGTAGGATGACCTTTGTTTTCCTCTTCTTTCCATATTGCTTTGCACACTATTACTTTCACATCCTCGGGAACGATGAGTGAGACCTACCCTGAAAGACAGTTGCTGCCTAACTTGGTAGATATCGTTTGAGGGAAGGGTCAAAAAAAGTATTTTAACTCTTAGGATGCAGAAAGGAGTTTATTTCTGCATTCTGAAACAGATGGACTAGTGGAGAAGAAGACCTGAAAGGGGTCTATTTTAGGGTCCAGTGAAAATAGAAGTTTTAATTTCCAGATATATATTATTTCTAATTTGTTTCTCTCAACAGTCTCTCCTGCATTTTCAGTTGAGCATCCCATGAACAACCCAGTCTTTAATGTCTCTGAGTTCTCGGTTCTGCAGGACAATGAGCACCCGTCTGCTTCTTGGGTTCAAATAAAGGATCTCCCATTTTGACTTAGACCCAACACCTGTCAAACACCTTCATCAGCTGTTCTCAGTATTACTGATATTATTCAGGGCAGCAGATGTCACTCATCTTTGTCCTTTTTCCTCCAGAGGGATAAAATTGTGAGGTTTTTTTTTTTGTTTAACTCAGTTCTTACTACTGTGTTTGAGCGAGGTTATTTGTCTTGAAAGGAAATATTTCCTAGTTTTCTTCCTTGTGGCCTATTCTGAAAAAATTAAGGTAGAAATTGGTGTTAATGCTTTCTTTGCAGGTTGGCATGTCTTTCCCTGTGGAACCACTCAAACCACATGTGTTCCTTTCTTTTTAAGATTTAATCCTTTCAAATAGTATATAGTTTTGTGCTTTTTTTAATATACTTTTTATTTTCAGATAGGCTAATGAGGAGTTACTGAATCAAGATTTATTTCAGTTCATACCTCATAACTTCATCAAAATTGAAAGCAGTTCAGTTGAAAGCATTAAACTATACCGCTAGCAATGGTAAAGAAATCCTAACATGGTAGATATTAATAAGCAATATCAGCATGCTCACATGTATATTTTAGATTCTCGATGGTTGGAGGATTACATATTCTATAACTTGCAGAAGGTCATAGAATCATAGATAGAATCACAGAATGCCTAAGGTTGGAAGGGACCTCTAGAGGTCATCTAGTCCAAATCCCCTGCACACGCAGCAACACCTAGAGCACGTGGCACAGGGCTGCATCCAAGCGGGTCTTGAAGATGGAGTTGTTTACGGTACAGATTTGAGCAAGGCACTTTTATTTTGTATTTAATCAGTTGGATGTTTCTATTCCTACTAATAATCTCTTTTTTTTTAATGCAATTTTATAATTGTTTTCCACTTTGTTATGGCAAGCGCTGCTTTTGGAAGGCGAGGGCCGAGGAAGGCAGCAATGGTTTCCATCTGTGTTGACGTTGGCGACGCAGCCTTGCCCGCCCCAGCTGCATGCGGTAACCGCTGCTCCGGCGGGGTCGAATTCAGACAAGCACCATTTGTGTTTCATTTCCTTTTTTCTTTCTTTCGGAATAACATTTTGTCTAAAAACAAGCGTTTGCCCCCTCCCCCCCGATCTTTATTGGCACCTCTTATTTGGTTCTGGATAAAAGATAGCTTCAAAACCTTGTTCTGCTGTGTCAAGTCAAGATGGGAATGACTCTCAGGACATATATGTCCTGGGTGAATTAAGTTTAATAACGATAGGAATTTCCTATATCTTAGTGCACCTGACGGGGAAAGTAGTTGGAGGCTAGACCTCAACATTAGTGCTATATCTGCCTTATGGAAGGAGCGGCGGGTGAAACAGAAAGATTCATGTGTTTTGTGACAACAGGCAGGTTTGCATTTCAATAAAACCGTGGGGAAGTTGTGCTAAAAGCTTTGCTTTTTTATTATTTTGGTTCTTCAGCAGATGATTTCTGTAGCAAAGCTGCTCTGTGAGGAAAACTCATTCGCCCGAGAGCGCATTAGAGATAACAGTAATTGTCAGCTCTTATCTGTAATTGAGTGTGACTAATAATAAGTTGAATATATGATTTGATGTAGAAGTAATGTTAGTGTAAATCTCTGACCAATTTATTTGTGTTTGGTCCCAAATCAGTTCACGGTTTGTGAGGACGTTGCTAATTTACTAGGAGATCTCTTAGGGTCAGATGAGCTGCAAGACTGATTTTTTTCACTAGCCTCTTATCTTTCTGCCTGTATCTATAATATCCAGCCTGCAAACACTTTCATGGTTGGAAAACCTGCTTTACATAGAGGTAACCCAAACTGATTTCTTTAGGTGCTTCTGTCTCTTACCTGAATTTAGACTGGATGAGCCCAACAGAGATAAACACTCAGTTACATTTACCTCATTTTATGAAAAAGAGAAAGATGTGTTGAAAACTGTTGCTGAAAGTATGAAACTCTTGCTTGCAGGTTGTATTTTTGTCATCATACAATAAACCACTGATGTTGGAAAAAGGCTTAAGTGTTTCCTTCAGTATGAAAATACAGAATGAAAACCTGGTGGCAAATATGAACAGATTCTATAAAACACAGTTGTTTTGGTACTTGTTAAGGAAATAGATCAGTAAAGTCATATGGTGGAAGTCATACAGTACTAAATTTACTTTGTTATTATATCAACATACCAGCAGTCAGTCAGTTTTAAATTTAAAACAGGTTTATATTTAGAAAAGAAGCATTTTAAAGTTTGCCCTGGTATTTGAAATATTTATTTTATCATATAATAGTTTCGTGATGTTCTGAACTATTTGTTAGTCATAGCTCAGATTTCAGTATGTAAAGTTAGCTTTATAAAAATCAATGTTGATATTAAAAAAACAAAATGCATCACAAAACTGTGGACTGTGTTATGTATCCTTAATCTCTACCAACTCAGGCCATTTGATTTTTGTTAAGGGAGTTCATATTTGTTTAATACTGTAATAGAAATTATTTTATATGCAAATACTAATAAATGTACCTCGATACTGTAAAATGGCCTGTATGTCAAAATCTCTTTCCAAAGTAGATTTTTTAGGTTTCTAGCTCTTAAATAGAGAATTTTGTCTTTTCAGTATTTTTACCACCTAATGCCATTGTAGAAAGGACTTTTTAATGTAATTGCTGTCTTGATTTTGCCATCTTAAAAAATTTTGTGATAATGATACATTTCAAGAGGTATCATTATGATGTGAAGCATTATTAAATCACTTTATTGCTTTGCAAATCTCAAGAACTCCTCTATGTTGTTTATTATAGCAGCAGATGAGGAGCTTGAGACTTAGACTTGGTTCCATTCTAAAAGCTGCTGTCCTGCAGAATATTTCTTACGTAAGGGACCAATTCACTCTTCAAGACTCTTGCCTTTACGTATGGTTAGCATAAGAAATTGAGAAGCCATTAAGGTTGTAAGGATGGTAAAATCAGCATTGATCATGAGCAGATATTATGAGACTCTTTTCTTTAGCACCTTGTTGGTCTTTAATCACCTCTGTTTTGTTTTGTTTTTTCTTCTTTTTGTTAATTCATTTAGCCACCAGATAATGGGCCTCCACCATTACCAACATCATCCCTTCCAGAAGGCTATTACGAAGAGGCAGTGCCACTTAGTCCTGGAAAGGCTCCGGAGTATATCACTTCCAGTGAGTAGTATATGTCCAGATCCATTTCTGAGCAACTGCTAATTCCAGTGTCCTTCAGGATGCTTGTCATTCAAAGGCTGCATCTCTCTTGGTGTTTTGGTGATTTGCAAAAAATGTCGATCATTTTTATCCATTTGCAGTTGTATTCACCGGTCATACATTGGTTTGGTCTGTAAGGGTATTTCAGCATGCAGAAACCAAATTCCCTTTTTGAGGAAAATAAACCTGGAGCTCCACTTCAGGGTGCACATGAAACCCGCTACAGTCCCAGCTGGGGACACTCTGTCCCTCAATCAGTGACTCAACCTTTGGGCAGGTTTGAAGGGTGGACACTGTTGAATTTGTTACCGATCTGCTGCTAACTTCCTATTGCACTGAATTAATTGTTAAAGCAGATAGGTAAAATTCTAAAGGAAAAAAAGACAGCACCTCTTCTAAAGCAAAGAATAAAGGTGTGATTTGCAGCATTTCTAATGATGTATTATAGACAACGATTGACCATGGATATTGGTCCCCCAAATTGTTTTAGATGAAAATGACAATATTATTTTGGCTGCTCACTTAGTGCAAAAGGCAGGGAGCTACCTACTAAGATGACCAGAACTTCTTGCTGCAATGTGCAAACACTTTGTCGCAATCAGCTGCTCCGCCAGAGACTAACTCTACGTAAGCAGCTGTAGGATGAGAGCACCCTGGTAGAATGAAGAAGTGACTGCTGTGAGCATTTACACAGGGTCAGTGAATAGGACATTAGGTACTAAAAAAATCACAAACCTTTTCCTGTTTTCTACTCTTTTTTATTGGCTGAAGTAATTTATTACTTGTGTATGTCTCATTTATTACTGATAGTTATTTTTTGTAACCCAAAGATGAAAGGGATATCTGCTCGCTTTTGAACTGGATTGAAAGAATAAAATAAAATCTCAATTCTTAAAGCACATGCATAAGAGATAGTTTAGAACATTAAATATTAAATCTGTACATTGGGTGTCACAGAAAATTGTTTATCATGTGCGTTAGCTCTAAACATAAAAAACAAATTGGAGCATCTGTCAGCTCTTAATTTACCTAACAAATTTAAGGTAAGAAAGAGCTTCATATAGTGTAAAATAAATGAAGGAACATGTATTTTTGCAAAGCAACAGAATCATTCCTGTCTTCATTTCCTCCCTTAATATGCTGCAGGGTGGTCCTGCTACACCCTGTAACCTGGTGAACTGCTGATTTGTGTTTGGTCATTAAACAAGAGCATGCTTAGGCAGGAAGATATTAATAGTACTGCTAAAGGATTGCCTAGGGGAAAAATATATAACAAAATATGAAACCGATCTTTTCTTTGTTTAGCCATCCAAAATCACAAAAATACTTATAATATCATGCTAAAATGTTCATTAATAATTCCATAATTTAAATATATCTTCTCATAAAAATACAAGTTTTTAGTATAATTCATAATCTGTTTTGCCATGATTTTGCTATATTTTACTGCTCTTTTACTTCATTTTAAAATTCATTCTCTCTACATCTGTATTAAAATTACTATAAAATTCAATATGCTGTTCATAATATATCTTTACACAAACACAGCTTTCACTAAGAAGTCCAGTGTATTGTTCTGTGGCATTGTGAGTAATATTTTAATAGACGATTAAAATAAACCATCAAAGCACTATATAAATTAAAGATGGAACCAACAGTTTTTCAGACCAGTTGAGATTGAGAAGGTCATAACAAAGATGTGCTTAAACTGTAGGACTCAAAAGAGTAAATTCTTAAATAACAATTGAGATAAATAGATATAATTGTCCTGAGTAAATATTCAAACAGAATATTTTTCTAATGTCACTATCATCAGGTGCACATCCCACGTGTCCTATCTATTAACAAGAGTGACAGGAGAAGTACTTAAGGTGCAGCATTTTTTTTTTCCTACTTGAAATTTCAATGTTCACTTCCCGCAACTAATTTTTGAGGGAGTGATAAAACTCGAAGGAAAAATAAATTGTAAAACTGAATGTTGTGAAGAAAAAGCAATGATTTGACCCAATAACCTTGCTGAAAAGAAAGTGAGATTGTTGCATGGTGTTTGAAGTAAGAAGAAAGCAGCTCTGTTGTATGGTAGAGATGACTGATAATTGTATTCAAGGTGAAACTTTTTTTTTTCCTGCAATATGAGAAAGTTAAAACATATTCTAAAAAGGAAAGAAAAATGATCTGCTAAAACAGTGAAAACAGATTCAGTACTGCTTTTTCCATCCTTTGGACAGATACAATTAAAAAAAACAGATGGAAAAGGCATATTTGGAAGGCTATCTTAAGGCAGAAAAAGTCTTTGATTCCGATATGCAGACAACCTTTCTTTAATATATGCTCATAATACTGAGAAACTCAACTCTCAATAAGCAAAATGAAGACTATATATGAGGAATGTCCTTTCTGTACGCCTCTCTTTCAAGTTGATCTAATGAAAACAAAACCCCGAGACTCTTACACTGAAAACGTGGTTTCTTGATTTTGGAGAAAAATTTTAACGGTAATTAGATGGAAAAGTGCTATCAGAATAGCAGTATTGATCTCACTACTTGAGTAGAGATTTCTTACCTTCCCTTCTGCTTCTTAGGAGTTGTCCAGAATTTTTACCTTTCGAAATAATCATATTGCTAATATGAGAGCAAAATCACAAGTAATGTAAAGGATTGTGCAAATGTGAAGGATTGTGCAAAGGGAATGAATGTTTGTGACATGGCCTAGCTAGAACAAAGAGTACTATCAAATTCAAAGAAAGGATGAGGAAGATACCTTATGGAAAGCAAAGTATTGCTTTCTGGAAAGGGGAGAGGGTAGAGGTAAAGATGAAATTCTTTACATGAAGACCACTGGTTACCAAAGAACCAGCAACTTTAGGTTATGGCAGCTTTTCCCCTAGCCCGTGTCTTTGCGAGCTGGCCTTGAAGATGCTGATTTAGTGACTGGATCTTGTATTTTCATACTTGGTAACTTGGCTACATATTAATCATTCTGCCTCCACTCAAACAACCTGGAGTTCTACTGTATATTTGACATTGCTTAATGAACCCCCAGGTGTTTCCAGATACATCTGTGTGAAAGGTCCTGGATAGCCTCTCCGAAAATGGGGGGCAAGGGGAAATTGTTGTGTTTTTATTCAGCTTTTGATGTTCTTTTGTTTGTTTGTTTGTTTGTTTTCCCGCTGCATAGTAAGAAGCCGGAAGAGAGAGAGTCAGAAAAAAATATATATATAGAATAGCTGTTTTAAAATGGTCAGGATAATTATCTACCCTAAATTTCTCCATCTTTTTCTTCTTTTTTTCCTAAAATGAATGAAAAAAATACTCCCATTTCCCTTTTGGTTTCCCATTGCTAATCATTTGTGACTTTTGATGCTGGCCATGTATGCTTCTGAGCCAAACACGCCATGGTTGAACTGATCAGAAGACAGCAATTTAGTTTCTCAAGAAAAATCAGAAACTTGAAATTTAGTTTTAATTTCCCTTTGTAATGAAGATAAAAAATGGTAAAACGTGTTTGTAAAAATACAAACTAGTTGTAGTCTTGGTTGGAGGGATGTTACCGCCCTAACTGCCTAAGGTAAAGCAAGCAAGAGAACTTTCTCCTTTTTTCCTGGCCTAAAAATATATGCAAGTCTTCTTGAAGTAGGTGAACAAAATTTCAACTTTTGAAAATATTTCAATTGAAAATTTCCATTGACAAATTAGTTTTGTAGTCAAGGTCACTGCTACAGAAGTGACTGCTTTATTGAAAATGAAAGGCCTGACCAAAGACCATTTAATTAGAAAGGAATTTCGCCATTACATCACCAAGCTTGGAGCAGGATTAACTGTTCCGGCTGATCACGTAACAAGAGAGGTTTATGCCGAATGCTTTTAACTCAAGCAGTCTGTAGGTTAAGGAAGAGCATAATCTATTCAGCATTAATCACTACGTGTGCTGTATTTTAGGGTTTTATAAAATCTTATGCCCTGTCCTTTACTCTTGTGACCTCTGTCATAGTCAGTGTTTGTTTCTTAATACGCTGTACTAGTGTGTATATTTTTGTACTTGTACAAAGTAAGTGTATTTTGTGCTAAGCAACAGGGCTGGATTAAAATGTTTCATCTGTAAAAGAATCACAAAAGATGATGGTACCAGCCAAATGATGCTTTGAAGATGTTAAAGTACTGTGTAAAATTCCGTGTATTTTTTTTCCCATTCATTTGTTTAACTAAAATTTCCAAAGTGTCAGTATGGGTCTTTTGTAAAATTTCATAATGGAGCAGCTTCGTCTTATAGCATCTCTTATTCAACAGCATATATTTTGATATTGCTAAGGGCTGAAAGAGTCGTTTGCAGTTGACCTTTAAAAGCCTGTACTTAAAATACCTTGCTGAGATTGTTAAGTTATTTCAGTGTTTTTTTCATGGCTAAATGTTTTAACTTGACACTTCTATGCTTTCCTTAAAGATTATGACTCGGATGCTATGAGCAGCTCTTACGAGTCCTATGATGAAGAGGAGGAGGATGGAAAAGGGAAAAAAATGAGACATCAGTGGCCTTCTGAGGAGGCTTCTATGGATCTTGTGAAGGATGCCAAAATCTGTGCCTTCCTCCTTAGAAAGAAACGATTTGGGCAATGGACAAAACTTCTATGTGTTATCAAAGAAAACAAACTACTGGTAAGTTTTATTTTTCTCTAGCCATATTTTCATTGTACCATTTAGATGATGTATGTATTTCTACAGGAAGCTTTTTTTGGTATTATTCTGCAAATATCCAGGAATCAGAAAACTACTGAAATGATAACTGTATCATTTAGCCACTTGGGACTTTGATTTTTATTGCACTTAAATTCAGGCAGTTCGTTGACACCCAAAAGAAAGTCTGGCCTATTAGCTTCTAACATATTTCATTTAGAAAAAAAAAATGCTGAAACTGTAAATCCAATCTCTCATTCCCCATGGAGGCAAAAATCTCATAGGGAGCTTTTTGTGTGAACTGTTGGATCAGACTGTTAGAGAGAAAAGTCCCTTGTTACACTGAGAATTCTCTTGGCAGCATATGCTGCTGTAATGTATATGCTTTAAACTAAATCTTTGCCATCTGCTCGGCAGTAATTACAGATGCAGTATTCACATGATGCACAGCTGCATTATAGAAAGGAAAGAAACAAGTGGATGTATTTGTTCCTTTAGTAAATCTGTTATGCTTTTTTTCTGATTGTAGACGCCAGGAGAAGATTCCATACGTTGGTAAATTATCTGCTCATAGATGTGCTTTTGTTTTTTGAAAAGAGAGTCTAATTGACAGCAACATTTGTTTCTGTATCACTGTAAGACTTAAAGTAATGGATCAGTTGGGGTCCTAGAGTCTCCTTGTCTTCCAGGCTGCTGCTTACATTTGTTTTAACGGATTGTGTAACTAATAATTATTGCATAACCCAGATGTTAGAAGATGATTAATGGGTGATAGACCATCTTCTGTGAAGCATCGATATTACACTGATCCAAAAAAACTTGTCTGTGTTCCCTTTCCAAGTGCATATATGCCTATGACTTTATAGGAAATAACAGCATATGAAATAGAGATAGCTAGATAAGAGGTTTCTTATGTAGTTAGAAGTCATTTGCTAGTTTTCCATGATTTCTGAGGATTTTTATGAAGTTGATTCTGATTTGGTCGTATTAGACTGCTGTGATGCCATTACCCTTAGTCCACATGAATCTCACCATAAATCAGAACCATATAAGATTTCAGGAGCCTGTGATAACCGTTTGAAGTAAAGAAATAAAGAAGGAAAGTAACAGATTTTCTCATAAGTCACACAGTATTTCTTCTAGAATTATGGTTTTTGTTCCATATAAAAATGCTATTTTTTCCATTTTCCTTTTTTTTAACCATATGGGTGGTCTTAAGCGCTTTTTTTTTCTCTTTATAGAGATTATTTTTAAGTAATTCTGTAACAGTGATTAAGGAAATAAAAATCACAATAGGAGTTAAACAACAAAGTTACATAAGATTAGTGTATAGTTTTAAAGAGGACTTACAGATGTAACTTATGCAAGTAAACTATATGCAAGTAAATATATGTTCCTAGGGATTTGTAATTGCCTATGTTATAAATACAGCTGTGATCACAGGACCAAAATATTTTAATTAGAATTAGATACTAGAAATAGCTCTTAATAGGGAATTACTATCTATTCAAAGTTGTTTAATATATAAATACTCGAGTTTTAGTAGTGTATAGTTATAAGTAAAATCTGTAACATAACATAAAGGGAATCATATGCTCTGTACGGTTCTTAAAGTGAATAATGATACATTTTTATAGGGTTTCATGGCCTGAAAACTTTTTTACTATTACAAACTTGTTTAAATTTGTGACTAAGCTAGGGGGAATTTGAGTCAATGGGTTTTGGAGAGGGAGGAAGGATGATGGATGATTTACAAAGACTGGTTGAGAGTAGCTGTATTTGGTCAGCCTAAGCTGGCGTGTTTGTAATATACTTTTCACAGCTACTGTGTTTCTGGATGTTGCATCATAAAATGAATACTGGCAGCAGCCACACAGGAGCATGTGGACTTTTCTCTGCTTTTCTCACATTTATGCTCAGCCTTCTATGTATGCATCAACTAATCAATCATCTTCTTTAGTGTCAGATACCTTCTTAGCCTTCGTACTTATTTGTCTGAACAAAATCCAGTTGTATATGTATATGAAGTAACTGGACATTCACCTACACAAACGTTATTCTGCAATCTGACACTAAATAACATCTTTGGAGAGCTGAATGCTACTGAGCTAGTAGCTGGGAATAGTAGCTGGAACTGTCACTGGTGGAAATGATCCCCAAAATGCCAAGCCCACAGTCGAGAACACATGAGCTCCTGGGCTTTAGTCTTTACCTGTGCGGGCATAGTCTGCTGCCAAGTGTGAACATTTATCCTAAACCATTCTCTGCCTACTTGATCAATATCAAGGTTGGGTCATATGGATAACATAGAGAAAGTTAATATCCTCCATATGTTGTACCTGTCTTGCAATAAAATAACTTTATTAATATGAGTCTGGAAGTAATTTTGCTCTGCAAAGGGGATGAGGAAGAGAAATGCAAATTAGCGCTGGCTAAACTTTGTGGCATGTCATAAAGGGATGCATAAAAAATATAAAAAATATAATTTCTGTATAACAGCAGCTTTCCCAAAAGGTTCAGAAAGGTGAGATTTAACTTGCATTCTTTGTATTTTTTTAGTGTTACAAAAGTTCCAAGGACCAGCAACCTCAGATGGAGCTGCTGCTGAATGATTGCAGTATCACATACATTCCCAAAGACAGCAAAAAGAAGAAGCATGAGCTGAAAATCACTCACCAAGGAGCAGATGCACTGGTTCTAGCAGTACAGAGCAAAGAGCAGGCGGAACAGTGGCTAAAGGTAAGGTAGGGTTGCTGACCTGAAGGTTTTCCACTGATGAAAGTACTTTTGTCAGGTCAAGTCCAATCTTTTAGCCAGTTCCAGACCATTTACATTCCATCTAAACTGGAGGTGCAGGAGTTCGGGACTTAATGTCCAGGAAACTTTAAGGATCTCCTTGGGCAACCAGCAGTTCAGTACTGTACAGCTATTGCAGGTGCAGATGCTTCTCACTGCTGGTTGCACAAAAACAGAGGTATAAATTCCCCTTCTCGCACGCCCCCACCTGATTTTGCAGAAGACTTTGCTCATTTGAGCACATGCTAAGTGAGCTACAGGCTCAGGCTACTGTTGGATAGGGCTGTACGGGTAGCCACCAAGGCTTCTATGAAGAAATTGGGCATAGCACCACCACAGTCATCTTTTTAGAAGGTGAGGAGATACTTGAATGACTCTGGAGAAAAATCCTTCAGCTTCTGGTTGCTAAACAAAGTTTAGCAGCACATCGTCTGTTAGGATTTGTTTGGGAGCGTAGACTTCTGAGAAACGGGATTTTGTCATCTTCTACTCCTTTCTGTTCAGTGTCTAAAAATGTGGAAAATCCCAGCGCAACTGCTACAGTTTTAGATCCTAACCAGATTGCTAGTATTTATGTTGGACTTTGCCAGGCTCAGATGTGGAGGTCAGTGAAGTAGTGTGGGAAACTACCACTGCAGTTTCAGTGGCTTGTTTTAAGGCCTTTAAATCGAGCCCTTTAAATGCATGTAAAAGCCCCAATGCATAAGACTCATCAGGCGTTCGCCTTGCTGTGCTCTGATCTAACCTTATATGGTGCTTATTTTGCTAAGAATAAATTGTGTTTTTCCAAACACAATCGAATTAAACACATAGGAATTTCCTGATGGCAGATAGTTTTTTTGTAGAAGGCAGAGAAGTAAGATGCAGTTTAAGAGGTAGGAGATCTACTGAAAGCTAGTTCAGCAAATGGAAAATTAATCTGTAATTAATAGGAAAATTTCCTATTTTGTAGTATTTGGGGTTTTGCTGGTGTGTGTGTTGTTTTTGACTGGTAGTTTATATCTTAGAAAATGCAGTGTTGTCTTTTAAATAAAAACTGAAGGCATGCTTGAATTTTATGGTCTTTTTCTAACATCATTACCTTGTTTTATCTAACACCGTCCCAGTGTTCTGTTAACTCACCTAGTGTTTTGAAAACACTGATTGGAATGAAATGACATTCACAGGTCATACTCTTTCCAGGGGAATTCCACTGCTGTTAGATCATGGTAACTGCCCCTTTATTTCCTGCCTTGTTCTAAACTTGGATTTGCTAATGCAACATTGGCACTGACCAGACTTTCTTTCACTGCAATATTTTTCTTTTCTTATTTAGACATAAAGCATTCCCCCCACAGACAGACAGAGCACTGCTAGATTTGTATTCCATATCACAGATGAATTCCTGCTACCACTTCAAAAAAAATTGATTTTTGTATCTTGCACATTAGCAAAACTCCTTGTGCTGAGGATGAACAGCTGGACAGTGAGCTGTCTGCCAAAATCTTGGACACAGGCGAACAGCATTTCACTTAGTCCCTTCCCACAGCGCAGCTCCAGTAGTGAAGCTTTCGGGTAGATGGCAATGCCACTGCACCCCCAGCATCCAGCTCCTCCGTGCTGCTGGGCACTTCCATTCCGTACCGTACAAACTGCCTTCCCACCAACAAACCTAAAATGGTTTATGCAGTTCTTGCAAAACGCTCCAAGGCTTTCAGAAAGCACAGCTTTTCAGCAAAAGGCAGTGGTTTTGCATTTCTAAATGGACAAGGCTTTTTTTATTGTAAAAATAATTATATTTTTGCTCATTCAGCCCCCTCTTTGACCGAGCGCTGGTAATCATGTGTGGATTTATGTAGGAAGTGACCACACTGCGTTATCTAGGGAGTAGTGGTTGGAGCTTTTCCTGCCTGTCAGTTGGAGGTTTGCTGCCACCCAGACTCTTCATCAGCGACATGTGCTTTCTATAGTTAATAAAATGGGCAGTTTTAGAGTCTCTGGCAGTTGAGGAAGGTGTCTGCAGCTGTTATTTTTAATCATAACACACCTTTTCTATCAAAGATAGCGTAGGAAGTGGGGCCAGGTTGTCAGGCCGGCACAACAGGTTTTCCTGAAGAAACGTGTGTGTAATCATCAGGTCAAGGCTTCCTGCTCAAGCCTGAATATGTCAAAATACCCGTGGAAGTCAGAGCCACTCAGGAGATTTTCCCAGGAGAGCTAAATAATTTTTGAAAAACAGTAACATATAATCGATATAACAGATACTGACTTTGGCAGACAATTTTAAAATATCAATTGGAAGACAAAAGATATTAAACCAAAAAGAGCTGAAAGAAATCCAGAATATTTTAGACCTTTTTTTGGTGAAGATGACACCATAAAACAGCTGATAAACCTAGTGTAAATTGAAGTCTAGACTGCAAACCACAAGGGGAGTTTCAGGTTTACCAGCTAACAAATGCTTGATGAAAAAGAAGATAGCTGATGTCACCAAAACTCTGTCAAGATTGCAGAGCATCAGGCGTAACCAGGGCAAATTCCAGGCTGCAGTTGAGATCACAGCATTAATACAGTGTGCAACATAAAGCGGTGGAAATTTCCAGTCCTGAAATGTACCCACAAAAATGTACATGAAAAAAATGCATGCAGTTAAACACTGACCCAAACATGAGGTCTTTCCATGTCTGCTTGAATATATGTGTGTCTGTGTGCACTTTTGTGCCTTTGTGGTCAAGTAAGCTTTTAAAGCCTGCCTGTTTGTCTCAGCACATCCAGCATTGAAACTAGCTGCTTATTTATCAGCATCCTTGGGAAAAGCTACCTTAAAAATTAAAGACCTACTAAGAACATGACATTACAAGAAGATGCTTGTTTACTGGCTTCCTTCATGCAGATGAATGTGTTCTGTGTGCAGCACCTTCAAGCTTGACCACAAAAAAACTTAAAATGAAAACCCAATGGATGCCAAGGAAATGAAGTTTTAAAGTAGCTGCTTGTAGAAAACCAGCAGAGGTATGAAATGGTCATAGAGTCCATCCCCAAGGCCTTCCCCTCCTCCTAGCATTGCCTCCTGCCTACAGGTATTTCTGATGTCTTTCCATGTTGCCGTGCAATAAGGCCATCTGTCATTTTGAAAAACTTAATTTTCCTTTTTTGTTGTTTCTTAATGCTGTCCTGCTTTTATTAACTCGTCTTTATTTTGCTCTGTGCCTCCATGGTGATATTCCTCATAAGACTGGTAACACAGTTGTCCTATGCACTTTCCATCTCCATGTTGCCTTTAGTAAAGGCCTCTGAAACTTCATTTTTTCCCTGCCCGTAGCTTAGTGAGAGCAGTTGGGGAGATTCTGGGCTCCACTCTTCATGTAGACCAGATTTTACCAAGGAAGAAACTGGTATTAGCTTACCAGTTTAAATTAGCCCAAAATTGACTTTGTAATTGTAAACATTATGTGGCTAGCTTTACTTCCATGGGGAATTTCCAGCTAAAGATCTTAAAATACTTAAAATATTGAATAATGTTCCCCAAAAAGGTTATTAGCTCCATTTTGTAGTGGAATAAAGTCGAGTGCTGAATGATCATTCCTTAAAACTTACTGGAAAAAATGCATTTGGGGCTGTGTACTCTATAACTGATTTCCGTACAGCATTTGTTGTTTTTTAGGTGACTTCAGTAACACACTGTATCCCAGGACAGACGGGCTGGGTCCTTTCTGTACCGCACTTCATCACGAGCAGTAAGGGCTTTGCAAAGCAAACTGACCCTCTCAGGAGCTATTTCTCAGGGATGAATTTTCCTTTAAGTTTGTGGCTAAAATCACAAGTACACAAATCTCAGCACAGAACCGAGCAGGGCTGACACTTGGTCCCCTGCTTTAACCCTTAGAGAGTTTTTGCTTCCCTACTGCAGGTTCCCTTCTTTCTGAGCTCATGGCTTGAACTAGTTTCTCCCTGCTACTTGCAGCATAGAAAGGTCTTTAATTTGGGCCCAGTTCAGGTTTGTGGCCTCAAGCGCTGCTGTCGGTGCTGGTGTCCCCTGCACGGGGCGTCTGTCCCGTTGCAGCAGCGGTGCTTCCAGCCATGCTCCCCGGCGCTGCCGTCCCTGCCACGGGTTGGATGTGGCCGTATAAGGCAAAACATTTCTTGGAAATAATGCAGGAGAGAGGGTGCAGGGGTTGTATTGGTTGAGTATGTCAGAGAAGAATTTTCAAGAAGATATACAGGCACTAAATATAGGTCTTTTAAGGGGATATCTGAGCAGTAGGCTGCTGGCTGCCAGAAGCTCACCCCACTTTGCTCAGATAAACAGCAATAAGGAGGAAGATGAAACTTTTCAGGCTAGGAAATTCTTGAAAATGACATTTTCCAGTATACAAACTGAAGTTTCTTTTTAGGACCCACAGCATAGGTTATGTGAGTAACGTCTGCTTTTCCTCTAATTAATGTGGGTTGCTTGACTGTGAACTCCTTGGGACACGTCTTCTGCTTTTCTGTAAAGCGCTAGTAGAACTTTGATGCTCTGTCAAGGAGAAGGCTCCAAGTGGCATAGTTAAATGCATGTAGTGCAAGGGGCCAGAAGAGAGACAGAATAAGACTATGATCATGCAGCGATGATGAAAAGTCCCAAGAAGTCACTACTTCTCAAGCACTTGTCAAGGAGTGTTACAGGAGTGAAAAATACTGGGTTAACCCTGAAACCAGTTCTTTTCCTTTTGTTTTATTGTGTATAAGCAGAATTCAGCTTTACTGTATTCCCTTTTCTCAAGACAAGTGACAAGGCATATTGTTAAATGGGACGTATTGGTTTGTTGGTTGGATTTTTAGCCCAGATTCCTAGAGAAATGAAGCAACTGTGCAGTCAGACCAGCAGTGTTCTCACTAACCACTGTTGAACTCAGTAATTTTTAAACTTAATCCTTGCCTTGCTTGGTTTGGAAGGCAGTGGCAGTCTCCAAGGCATTAAATTCCTATGAGTTTTGTGAAATCAATCACTCGGCACAAGAGAGGACAGTATAATCATGTCCCTATAGTGTGCAAGTCTCTAATCAAATTCATCCCATGGTATCCAGCAGGAGAGAGATTTACATGTTTCTCAAATTCAGGAAGAGTTTCAGGCACTCTTCAGGTTGGAGATAGCCAGGAGATGACTTTCAGATTTTACTGTAGAGCCAGTACTTTCCTCAGGAGCCTTTGAAAGTAACTAGAAAATTCTCATGGTTTGTTCCTGAAGACTTCATATGTAAAAGAAATAAAGGTAGGGCGGGTATTTTGCCTCCAGTCATGTTGTGTCATTTAAAATAGAATGCAATAACTAGAGAAATTTGTAGATGAGTGCAGGGATGAAGGTTTTATAGTAAAAGCTGGTGATTCCGTAGCAGGATATTTTTAAGGAGAGAAAGATTCCAGACACACCACATGGCAAAAATTCCACTGACTTCACCCATCCTTGTCAACTGCCTAGGACAGAGAATCTTTCCAGCCTTAAAACTGCAAATATTTCCCCTCTGTTCCTCGTGTTGCTGAAATCGATGCAATACACATTTGTATATCCTCATCCATCTGGGGATTTAAGGTCTTTCTATAATATAAATATGGAAAAATAGTATAATTCAGACTGCACAAACATTTTCCAAGTTTGCATTCAAAAGAGGCAATTCTAAAATCTCGTAGTTGTAGTATTGTAGTATTGTAATGGTAATTGTATTAAAAAATGTATGGTAATTGTATTACAAAAAGGTATGGTAGTTGTATTTAAAATTATTCTGATATAATAACAGGATTTTATTTTAAATCATAGAATCATAGAATCATAGAATGCCTAAGGTTGGAAGGGACCTCTAGAGGTCATCTAGTCCAACCCCCCTGCACACGCAGGGCCACCTAGAGCACGTGGCACAGGGCTGCATCCAAGCGGGTCTTGAAGATCTCCACAGAAGGAGACTCCACAACCTCTCTGGGCAGCCTGTTCCAGGGCTCTGTCACCTTCACTGTCAAGAAGTTCTTCCTTAAGTTCCTGTGGAACTTTTTATGCTTCAGTTTGTGGCCATTTCCTCTCGTTCTGTCAGTGACCACCACTGAAAAGAGGCCAGCCCCATCCTCCTCATTGCCTCCCTTGAGGTACTTGTACACGCTGATCAGGTCCCCTCTCAGCCTTCTCTTCTCCAGGCTGAACAGGCCCAGCTCCCTCAGCCTCTCCTCATAGGGCAGATGTTCCAGGCCCCTGATCATCCTCGTGGCCCTGCGCTGGACTCTCTCCAGCAGCTCCACATCCCTCTTGTACTGGGGGGCCCAGAACTGGACACAGTGCTCCAGATGTGGCCTCACCAGAGCTGAGTAGAGGGGCAGGATCCCCTCCCTCGACCTGCTGGAGATGCTCCTCTTAATGCACCCCAGGACCCCATTGGCCTTCTTGGCCACGAGGGCACCCTGCTGCCTCATGGTCAACCTGTCGTCCACCATGACGCCCAGGTCCTTCTCTGCAGAGCTGCTCTCCAGCAGGTCAAATGTGTATAGCTTTGCATCTGTCCAAAGAAATGGAAGACCTTCACTTTTCTGATTATGTTTACCCATGTTGGGGGTTGGACTAGATGATCTCTAGAGGTCCCTTCCAACCTTAAGCATTCTGTGATTCTGTGTGTTTTAAATAGATCGAATGTATTTATGTTTTCTGTCTTCAATCATCTCAGTGGGATTTTCCTGAGAGATCACCCTGTGTGTATTATGGATAAAAGTATTTATCATGAGAAAAAAAGAATGACTTTCTTCTTACATTAGTGAAAATATAAACTAATAATGAAATTGGTCATTTTTCTTGAGATTTGGAAATATATAGATAACATAATAATACACTCAGTAGAGTCTTCCTGCCTATGCCATCTTATTGAATTATAAAACATTGAAATATAACAGACTTTTATTTGCTTTCTAGCTATAGAACTGTTGAGATGTGTTTAATCAGATTTTGATACATTTCATTCTAATGCATAAAAGTTTAGTCACCTCCTTTCCCCACTCTTACTCACAGCTTTTCTTTTTATGAAACTATTGTGTTTTTTTAAAAATTCATATGACTTCAGGAGATGGAAGATAGAAAAAATGACAAGAACTATGAGTCTTGTGATTAAAATTATGCAAGTTGGCAGCACCGGTGGAATGTTTTATCCTTAAAGTTTTGAGTTAAAGCTATAAGCATGTGAAAACCGCATTTATAATGGCAGCTGTCTGCAAACGTAATTATAGAGAGTACATCCAGGCAACCATTATATATTAAAGCCATTTCATCCTCAGAGCTCTGAAAATCTGAGTTTTATGCTGTGTATCAAACACAATTATAGTGCACATAGAAGGTGATGCAGAAGTCTGCCAGTGAATCCCTTGAACCCAAATGAAGTGTTGAACTCTTGAATATGCATTTACTTGAGATCTGGCCATGAGCTTCCATTTGATACTCTGTCATTTTTCAAATCAAAATTTAATTACCTCCCAATTAAACTCTTCAGGAAAGCTTTTCCTTAAATATGTGAGGTATGATAAGATCCGTATTTACTTGAGTGCATGACTTTGCACATACTACTCCATTATTGCTGCCAAATCATTTCCCTCTGTTCTGTCTGTAACTCCCATTACTATCTGCCTCTGCCAAAATTAACTAACTGTGTGGTGTGAGCAGATGCAGAAAACATGAGCCGTTGTATCAGGGTCATGCAGGAGACAGAAATGAATGTTCCCAGAAGCTGTGCAGTCACATTTCTGTAGGAAGAAAACAGCAATGGACTTCCAGCAAGCTGGAGGACAGCAATGGGAGGGAAAGCAATCCTCAGAAATGATTTCTCATGCATTCTAGGGCTAAGTTTTAGTCTGAGATGCAAATATCTGCTTCTCTGCGCTAAAATGCTCCAACAGATATATCTCAATTTTCTCTTTCAAAGCACGGCAAATGCAATGAATTCAATAATAATGCATTTATGTTTTTGAGACAAGATACAGGGCAGTTCAGACAGTAAAGAAATGACACTGAGGTGTTTTAAGATATTAGCTCTGGGCTAAAAATATGGGTTCATTTCCGTGTGTGGCGTCAATTCCTTATGGGATGTGGGGTGAACAATTAAATTTTGGTTTTGTTCCTGACTTGTTCTTCTGTAAAATGGGACTGCTGCTCTGTCTTACCATATGGGATGGAGTGCATAGAATTTATGATGTGCTCATGTGCTCAGCAATAGGGTCTTTGTAAGCTCATAAACATTTGATTTGTTTAGTTTTATTCTTAAAGGGAACTTCAGTGCTGTGAAAGGAACTGTAAAATCATATTTGGTGCCGTCTTTAGGTCTGTAGTGGTTTCCACATCAAATTGGTCCAGTTTAAAATGAAGAATATCATGTCGTTTGGTGCTTTGCTGTTGCAGTCAATTGGAAGATTGCCTTTTTCCCTGAAATTCTGAGTTCTGCAGGTCAGATCCTCTTCTGCCAGACAGAGCTGAGATAAACAGTGTAAGGGAAGATCTTCTTATCTTAGCTGCACATATAGACATGTTGCAAGGCTTCTGGCAAAAGATGCCTAAAAAATGCCTAAAGACAGCCTGTGTCTGCCATCCATACGTCTCTGAGAAGCTTCAGTGGTGACACAAAACTGAACGCTGCTCAGCATGAGGCTGCAGTGAGAGGTCAAGCCTTATTCTCCTCAGCATGGGCACTCTGGGGCTCATAATTGGAAGGTGGTAACCTCATTAAAGGAACCAACTTAAAGGTGTCCCTTGAGAATCAACAAAAGCTCCTGTTCAATTTATTCATCAGTGACCTGGATGAAGGCACAGAGTGCTCCCTCAGCAAGTTTGCAGATGATACCAAATCAGGAGGAGTAGCTGATACCCCCGAGGGCTGCGCTGCCATCTGCACTGTCCAGACTGGACAACTGGGCTTTGAGAAACCTCATGAAATTCAACAAGGCCAAGTGCACGGTCCTGCACCTGGGGAGAAATAACCCCAGACACCAGTACAGGCTGGGGACCGACCTGCTGGAGAGCAGCTCTGCAGAGAAGGACCTGGGCGTCATGGTGGACGACAGGTTGACCATGAGGCAGCAGGGTGCCCTCGTGGCCAAGAAGGCCAATGGCATCCTGGGGTGCATTAAGAGGAGCGTCTCCAGCAGGTCGAGGGAGGGGATCCTGCCCCTCTACTCAGCCCTGGTGAGGCCACATCTGGAGAACTGTGTCCAGGTCTGGGCCCCCCAGTACAAGAGGGATGTGGAGCTGCTGGAGAGAGTCCAGCGCAGGGCCACGAGGATGATCAGGGGCCTGGAACATCTGCCCTATGAGGAGAGGCTGAGGGAGCTGGGCCTGTTCAGCCTGGAGAAGAGAAGGCTGAGAGGGGACCTCATCAGTGTGTACAATTACCTCAAGGGAGGCAGTGAGGAGGATGGGGCTGGTCTCTTTTCACTGGTGGCCACTGATAGAACGAGAGGAAATGGCCAAAAACTTAAGCATAAAAAGTTCCACAGGAGTTTAAAGAAAAATTTCTTGACAGTGGAGGTGACAGAGCACTGGAACAGGCTGCCCAGAGAGGTTGTGGAGTCTCCTTCTCTGGAGGTCTTCAAGACTCGCTTGGATGCAGCCCTGTGCCACGTGCGTGTGCAGGGGGGTTGGACTAGATGACCTCTAGAGGTCCCTTCCAACCTTAGGCATTCTATGAAAAGTGAAAATCCTTGTCTGTCATGGGTTCTTTTGTTTTATGTAGTTTTAGTTTTTGAACTCTTTTTAACAGCAGACATTTCCAAGATTACTTTGACCTATACCTTTATGTCAGTGTGCAAGTATAAAAAGAAATACCACAAAAATACTGCTTACTATGAGCTGTAAGTTGCTAAGAGCAACTGGGTAATGTATTATGCAAAACTCTTGTCCTTTGGCTTGTGGGACCTTGGATCCAATCCCACTTTTTTGTCATCGTAATTAAATCAATTTGGTGGTGTGAGCTGAGTTCATGTTGCAAATCCCCCTAGAAATTAGCAGTTCTGTTGGTTGCTTTGCTCACAAGCTGCCTGGAGCCTTAGCTTGCCCAGAAATTGAAACCTTCCACCTCTGGACATCCCGTTTGCTCCAGATTGCACATGAAAGGCCTGCGGGAGGCTAGGGAAGAGGCTCTGGTAGTGGCAGCATGCCCAACATGTTGCCTGTGGACAGAGAGATGTTCACACTACTTTTTTTTTTTTTTTCACCTTTCAGGCTAGTAAATATTTGTATGATTCCCAGTTCTCCTTTACATTCCTCTGACTTGCATTTGTTGACTAATTAGTAATTTTTGCCTTGTCTTTTAAGGTTATAAAAGATGTGTGCAGCAACTGTACCGGAGCCGTGGACTCGGATGGGCCATTGTCTAGTTCTCCAGTGCACAAGACAGAACTGGAAAAGGTGAAGTTACCGAGAATAAATAATGCAAAATTCCTTATGGTTGTTGATTATTGGGCACCACTGAACACCACGAGGTTTGCGGCTATTCAGATCACAAAATTGAAATTAAATTTAGTTTCTGGATTTCATTCAACAAGTTTATTTTGTTGAACTATTTTCTGGGGATTATTTTTAGCGAGTATCTGCTGACTTGTGATACTGTTTAGCTTCTTTGACCTTTTAATTTGTATGGCTTTTGCACAGATCCTACAGATATGGAATTTCTGCCATCTTACATTGCTTTAGTCAAGAAAAAACACCTGACTGGCTTATGCCCATTAACAGCTTCTTTTTTAATTCAGACACACTAAGTGCATATGGTGCATGAGTTGTCATATGGAGATGACCCTCCAGGGTGAAGAAGAGCCAGGGACATGACACTCATGCAAGAATGTGCATGAGACTGTGAGGACGTTTTAAGGAAAAGTCTTCCCTTTTTTTCTTGAGAATTCATTTCCTAAAGAGCCGCCTGGGCAAGCCGAGGTTGCTGCTTTGGCAGACCCTTCCAAGTGTTCATGCCGTAACACACAGGAGCTTGGCTATTTGGATATGGTTGTCTTAGCTCCCTTGATTCAGCATGATACTGCAGCAAGAATGAGAAAGGACAGTGTCTTTACAGGGAATGAACAGTGCGTTTCTGGCATCTATTTAAGCGCCTGCTCTGCAAAGGCACCTACGTTAGCAGACCTTATTGAAGACCTCGTTTAAAAGTCCCACTGGTTTTATCTCAAAACTCCTGTGGGCAATTTCTACCCTTTTGATGTAAGGACACTGCTGTCAGTAGTAGTACATTACGTTACATCCAGGGAAACTAAGAGCAAAATATGTTCCATGATAACTCAGATATTCTGGTTTCACAAGCCAAAAGCTGTTGTGTTTGTGTGTTTCTTCACATCTGCACATTATTAGCCAAGTAACTAAAAATGTCATAAAATAGTTACTTTCTGAAATGCACGCCATAAAAATGTGATGTTGTATAACAAAACTTCTCATTGGTTTTGGGGGGATAATCTGCATATCTTCTTCATGGCTTCACCACTTATGAGTAATGTGGTTACCACAACCGTGCCAGCATAAACTTTATACCGCATCATCCCATATTTCTTATCCAACCATTACAGGATAATTGATACTAAAGATTTCTTTCAGAAATATCTTATTTGCAGCTAGTGATTCCAACACCGTATAGGCATGCATTGTTTTCTGATGTGTTGTAATTGTATATCTATATCTATAGCTGAAGTATTTTTTAAAGAAACAATTTTTAAGTTTGGCTTATCTTATCCATGTAGTTGTTTATCATTCCTTGACAGATTAAGAAACAGCAATATTGCAGAGTCTAGAAATGCATTACAAATACATAATGTGTAATAACATATATTGAATTACTATTATCTGGCTTAAAATATGTTGATTATACTATCAAATATAGATCTAATTTGTGGTTAGGCTTTCACTTTGCTTTTCTAAAGCTTATATGGTACTGTAAAAAATTGCTTTAAACTGAACTAAGAACTGTGTTCATTTTGTCTTCCAAGTGGATAACAGTTTGGAATATGTTTTATTTCATAGTAATCATAATGTTAAATGCATCTGTGACACTGGTTTTGACTCGGGTGACAACATGAAATATCACCTATTCTTTTTGTCCTTGCAGAAGTTGTCGTCTGAACGGCCAAGCTCGGATGGGGAAGGTGCTGTGGAAAATGGCATCACTACAGTGTGCAATGGCAAAGAACAAGGTACATCTCAGAGGCAGAGATGTGTAATGTAAATAATATTTGCAGAGAGAGAAAGATAGGAAGTAAAATAGGTTTGGTGATTATATTTTAAAGAAATAGGCAATAACGCCTGAAAATATTTATATTCAATTTAATTTTAAAGTTAAATAGAGTCAAGTCAAGGAGTCAAAAGTATGACACCTTAAATTTTGCATTGACAGAAATGATTCAGTGTTACACAGGTAATAAAAATATGACTGTAAAGACCCAGAATATGCAAATCTTGTGTTTTTTCATGTTCAGAATTGTACCCTTTTTCAAGACAGCTTGGGGAACTAACAATTTGGTAGAGTATCTAACACAATACTGGTAACATACATAGTGTGTGTGTAGTTTTTTAAAAAAAAACTATCACTGAATGCTCCAAGGAAATGAAAGAATCATGCATATTATATAGTTCAATATATATATATATATGTATACGCACATGTATAATGCATAACACTGAAATATACATAATCATGTAATATTAGTGTGTTTATGTGTGTATGTATGTATAAAATTTTACATACATTTACTGTGCAACCGTGATTTTTATTTGGGCCCTTATAAATCTAATAAGGGCACTTCCTAAACTCAGTGGGACTTTTGTGTGAGTTAGATCTGTACAGACCAACCCTTGTGATCTCCCAGAGGTGGGAATATCCTGTGGATCGGTTAGTTAGCTTGCCCTGCAGCAGTGGTATTTTCAGTAGAGCAAGGTGGATATTTTTCTGCCGCGGCCAAAAGGAAGGACAAGGTGAGCCACAGCGAGCGCAGCATGTCCATATGAGCCTTGGTGCCAGTGTCTGTGACCCAATTCCTTCACCTTCTCCACGTGCCCTTTTCCAACCTTTCCTCAATGCGTGGATCTCTGTGGCATACCCCAGAGTGTGCGGCCTGCTCGCTCACTGCGATTTCTCCATAGTGGTGAGGAGCACCGGGCTGTCCTTCCTCCCTACGGCCTGGTTGCTCCTTGTGCATCTGCGAGCAGCCATCCTTTAGGAAGGAGATGAAGTGCCCTTTGCGCACACGCACAAATCGCTGTGTGGGTGTTTGCAGATAAGCTGCAATCCCCACGTGAAAGCCTTTCCCTTCTCCAAACTGCATGTGGCAGGTGGCTGATTTGTCAGCCTTGGCTGCAGGCAAAATTTCCAGTGATTTTTCCAAGTTAGCTAGCAGTTAAACTCAATGTGATAAATTACACCATGGTGACTTCCAGACTGTTTCTGTTTTCAGAGCGTTCTTCATCCTAGTTCATCAATTCATGTAATCATTTTTCATGTAAACACTTTGTCCTTTTTTTCCCCTCACTTTACTCAAGTCCACAACCACTAAAAATTCCATTTCGGGGAGAAGGCAAAGAAGGGAATTATGTTGTCAGTACAATCATATAAGTAGTCTAACTGATTTTTTCATCAAAATCGTAAATCAGGCAGGATCGTGGATAAATCCACAGTTCAGTCAGTTAACACACTGACGTTAGCTCCGTTGATGAAATTCAAATCAGTTACCTGAATTTTATTTCTGAAATGAAGTTCATTTCATTTAGTCTGTTTTGCAAATAAGTTTCTTTCTGATTCTGCTTAGTCTTAGCATTTTCTTTTCTTATTTTTTCAATGAGTTCGTTAGGAACTTATTCAGGTAGATAGCTGCAAAAAAAAATAATCCATAGTCTTGGTACCAGTAGCTCAATATGCTTCAGTACAGAGAGCCAGAATATTGCAAGTAACATAGTAAGTTTATGAAAACCTGGAGTAGATGTTAGCAAAAGCTCTTCTTTCTGCAGCTCTTTTCCTTTTAAGTCTGCATGATCATAAAAAGTACTTCCTTCTAATTATTGTCCTGATCCCACTGATTTAATTGCTAATACTTAATTTATACCACTTGTCTCTCCAAAAGGTTTGTTGTGATAAGATATCTTTACCTAATGTAAATTACAGGGACATTTCTGCCAGGCAGGCATATTCTTTGCTTGTTATATACTTAATTGTTGAAGTCTTTTGAGATAAATGTTAAGACCAATGAAGGATCATCGAGCTGGGTTTTTCTTCTTACGTATGGGAGGTAAATCTATATGCTGGCAGCTTAGTCGTATTCATAAATCAGATGATGACTGCTGTGGAAAGGGACTTTCACATTGAATAGATTAGATAAAATACAAGTCTGTTTTTTTTTCCTCATCCTTTCATATGCCATAATTTTAGTAGGATGAAAAATATATAGGTATCAGTAATAATGGTATACATAGATGTATATATTGTTGCATACTGCAACTTTTGTCTGACTGTACATTTTGCAGAAGATTGTTTGAACTTTTACTTTAATTCAGGTTCTCCCTATTCATCACTTTATTCAAACCCACTAAAATGCACTTTTTTGCTTTCTTGATAGTGAAAAGGAAAAAAAGTTCAAAGTCAGAGGCCAAGGGCACAGTGACCAAAGTAACAGGGAAAAAAATAACAAAGATCATCGGTTTAGGAAAGAAAAAGCCATCAACAGATGAACAGACATCATCAGCTGAAGAAGATGTTCCTACATGCGGTAAGAGATTTTCTCTTTGAGTCTTAAATGCACTTTGCAACTAAAACTTTATAAAAATGTAGCCTAGAAATTCATTTATTTACTAAAAATTATTTACTAAGATGATAGCACAAGCTAAGAAAGAGTATAATTGCTGTCTGAAGAGAAGGTGAGGGGGAGGAGAAATGTGAATCAACAACAGAAAGAAACCAGAGCTGCTTAAGCATAAGATAATTTTCAAACAAATGGATATAAAATAAATAAATTTAGGCTGAAAATAGGAAAGAGTTCTTGTTGACAGAGGTGCTTTTATGATGAATCTTGCTGAGGTTCTATGTGATGGCGATCATGATAGCAGTGCAGCAGTCTGAACCAGAATGATCCCATTAGTTCTGGGTTCCTAAACTGATGTATCTTGCATAAAAACAAGTTCTTGTAGAATGTTTCAACTACTAGTGTTAAACACTCCTTAAGAAGACAACTGCAGTGCTTGGTAACACCAAGAAGATGTATTTAAAGGTATACAGAAAATATGATAACCTTCTTGCTCACATTTTGCATCTTAGCTGTTAAAATTTGCTAACTGTTTGGCACTTTGTGTGCTATATAGCAGGTGTGGGGTTTTCAATTAAAGCAGTGTATTTATAATTCCTGAAACACCCTCTGATACTTCGGTAGTAACTAACACTTCTGTGTATGAGCAAGGTTGAATCCGCCCTTCTGCTAACCCATCCACTGCCCCAAAAATTGCAAAGAAATCAAGCTATGAAGCAATTGTCCAGGATTCTGAATAAAGTCATGGATTATTTTTCCCTTTTAATTGATGGGAATTCCAAACAGTTGTGATTTGGCAGCAGCTGGCAGAACATGGTTGCCTGAGGCACAATAGATGCCCGTTTGAGAAGAGCAGATCCGTGAACACCAGCGAGAATTTCACAGCTCACAGGTGGCTCTCAGGCTGCAGTTAGGGAATCATTCACATAAGCAAGCTTTGATTAAATAAGTGTGCATTTACATGTCTGTACATCAGCTAAGTACAGATGTGATTTATCAACCAAAGGAACAGCTGGGAAAAGCTGTCTCGAGCCAGATACATCTTCTGAAGCATCTGGCTTCCATAAAAGTTCAAACTTCCTGGGTCCCATGGTCTCTTGATTATTCTGTATTATGTGTTCAATATACCTCAGCTGTACAACCATATTCATAGTATTCTGTCATTATCTATGATCTGGGCATAAGCATAACCATTACTGTGGTCTGCATTTGGCTCTCAACACCACTTGTAGATTTTATAGAAAAATATATATTATAAGTGTGTAGGCTTTGGTCATTGCAGGAAGTCTTCGCAGAAGCTGTTTCTCAGGATCAGAAAATTGGCTCAGTGCAATGCCCTGGAGGTTACTGCATAGTTTAGGGCTTTTTCACTTAATGTTCTGCCTCCCAAGAACAAATGGAAAAGCACAGCAGGGCCTGCAGCGGACACCCAGCAAGAATGGAAATGGAAACCCACCTGTGTACTGGGTCTCTTCACAAGAACAGCACTTCTCTTTGACCAGCTAAACTGAGCTGTAAAGACCCCAAGTAGGAAGACACACAAGGCATGTTGGCATGTCAGCTACCGAACGTCTAAGTGGGAATATTCAGGAGGGAAAGCATTGGATCCTGCTTAATTTGGGTAAAGTATGGGGGCCAGGAAGAGGTGCAATGGGAGAAGGAAAAGAAAATATAATCTGAAGGAAAATGGAACTATCCCTCTGAAACAAGCCAGCTGGCTTGGACGTGAAGCTTTTCTGTTTCTCGGGGTTATGTTATATTGCTCAGCTCTGCAGTTTTTGTTACAGGAGGAGGGAGGAAGACTGGAGAATTTGATCATCATGAGGAGCCAAAATCACAGGATTATGCACATCCTCCTCCTTTTTTTTTATGACACCTTCTAGGATGTGCACAATTCCGATCTGCCATATCCTGTTGGATAAAGCTTTGATATTAGAACCATAATGTTGGAAGAGAAACCCAGAAAAAAATAGGTGACAAGTCATAGTTTTAATGAAAAACAAAGAAATAGCTGTCCAACATGGTTAAGTGCTTAAATAAAATCAGACATGAGAATGAAGATAAATATTTTATATAAATTCTGGCTTGTACAAGATACTATGTCATATCAACATACTGAACACATGTACCATTTGCAAAAGGGAACCAAAATTAAACTTCCTTTTTCCTAAACTAAATAAGACAGCAAAACTGTGGATTGTCTTGATTTTAAAGTTAGAATCTGGGATGATAATCACTATGGGACAGAGGAGGAAAAGTACTGCCCATTCACTGACATTGTTTGCCTAGACACTGTATTTGTGAACATAAGAAGAACAGGATTTTTTTAAATGACAATCTGTTCATGAAACCTTCATTTGTTATAGAGTGTTGAATTACTGAGAAAAATAAATGCAAAGCTTTTGTTCTAAAGCTTAGCTGAAATCCATACATATTGCATACTACAAAACACTATTTGTTTTATTTTCACTGGCATCAATCTCTTAATTTCTACTTTAAAAGTGCCCTTGAAAGGTGAAATGCATTCGTCTTTCTAAATGAAATTAGAATGGGATAATCAACATGGGAAACACATAGCGCTATTCTGTTCCTCTCAGCAAAGCAGAATGGACTGGTATTGCGTGAGTGAACTTTATTATGTCTTTAAGAAGCCAGTTTTGGATGTTAACAGAAACTAGCTCTATCACCAAATTGTATACTGTGATTTCCCCCAGAAAATTTCGGTCGGTCACAGTTACTCAAAACCAAATATCTCCTGTTTCATTTTATTGCAGGATATCTCAACGTGCTCTCAAATAACCGCTGGCGTGAACGCTGGTGCAGAGTGAAAGACAATAAGCTCATTTTCCACAAGGACAGGACAGATCTGAAGACCCACATAGTTTCCATCCCTCTCCGTGGCTGCGAGGTCATCCCAGGGCTGGACTGCAAGCATCCCCTGACCTTCCGACTGCTTCGAAACGGGCAGGAGGTCGCCGTGCTTGAGGTGCAGTGGCTGCTAACACTAGGCCTCCTCTGGACACCCTCTAGCTAACCAAGAGGAGCAGTTTCATACAACCTGGCCTTTCAAAAAAGCTTCAGATTATATTATTGCAGTTTTGGGTAGTAAATACTGGAGGGAATAGAAATTTAGACTTGCAGGCAAAGAAAGAGCTGAGATTTAAGGTCAAGTCACCGCAGGTCAGAAAGCTTCTTTGGTGAGATGTTTCCACCGCGCCTCTCTATTCTGACCTGCCACCAAAATATCTGGGCTCTTTCTGTAGGCACACTCTCATATCAAGGATAATATGTCTGCTTTAGCTAAATAACTTAACAGTAGTTAATTAATGAATCACTGTTGATGAAAACCGTTTAGGCTCTTAATTCTCATTTATGTCTCCTATGTATATGAGTCACTTTTAGGATTCCCATGCAGTGGGTATCCTGCATCCAGTGTCCGTATTAAGGTAAAAAAATGTAGTATGCCAGCCAACTGCTGAATCTGTTCACACACTGCATGGGAAAAGAGGTGTCCATAAATACATGGACACACTCTTACTGCTGTCAAGGTCATAACATCATCTGCAATACCTGCACGGTAACTCCATGGCTGGAGGAATGGGAGCAGAGGACAGTTATAGTCCAATACAGCCCAGACAGCTAATAACCAAAGCTGGGGATATACTCAAAAACTTTGATGGGATCCAAGATCAAAGAGCTGATGGCAGCTATTGGTGATAGACAAGCTGGTATATGAAAATAGTCTGATCTGGAAAGCTGCAGTTAGTGGCTGTTCCATATGTCATTACTGAACTTCCTAGCAGCAAATTCAAGGGTAAGATGTAACTGAAAAGTCAAAGTGAAACTAAAATATTGGGAAAAAAAATAATATTCCTTTTCAGACTTTGTTAAACTTGGACTACCTTTTTTTTTCCCCTTTTATTCATTTTATTTGGTAAACTGAGATGAGAAGACACTCAAATTCAAATATGAAGCTACAGGAGGAGGCAGCCTTTCTTTTTCAGTGGCAGGACGGACACTTTGAACACACTGGGTTTCCAAGCACAGGTCACGTCAGTCTCTTGTCCTTAGAACAGGGCCTGTTACATGTGAGCCCTCCAGAGAATCTGAAACACTGGCTAGCAATTCAAAGCACTGTGAAAGGTGATGAAATATTAAAAAAGAAAAAAATAAAATTTAGAAGCAGTTTGAATAGAAACACTTTCCTTTGCTCTCCCCATGTTTTCCATTAATTATTTTGTTACTGTTCAGCTTTGCAATTAGTGAGTTGAGGTAGAATATGAAAGTTCAAAAAATATTTGTAATAGGAATCCTGTTCATACTTGTGCCATTAGGAAAGTAAATACCATCAAGCAGACAAATATCTTGATTTTCTTTTAAATAACTAATATGTCTTCTAGTATGTCATTATTTTCTTTTTTAATTTCAACATAGCGTTAACATTTTCTAAGTAAGTGTGACATGACTCTAAATTAGCCTGTGTAGTTATTTTTTATTTTTTTCTCAAGACTGCCCAGTTAGTGTTACACCATAACTGCACATAGTCCCACATAGCTTATTCAAAGTGTTCTCCTTATAGCAAAGGAAATTTAATGAAAAGCCTGGTTTTTACTCAGGAGCGCAGCAGAGAGCAGCCAGAGCTTCTTGTGCAATATGGTAGCGTTTTCCCAAGTAGAGTGTGCAGTTTTGAAATGACGTTGAAGTTCAGTGGCAGAGTGAGGACTGCGTGACTGAACCCCTGCTCTTCCCCTCTCCTTTTAGGCTTCATCATCTGAAGACATGGGCAGATGGATTGGGATTTTGCTGGCTGAAACTGGGTCTTCCACAGACCCCGGCGCCCTGCACTACGACTACATTGACGTGGAGATGACGGCGAGTGTCATCCAGGCTGCAAAACAGACCTTCTGGTAGGCGCGTTAGCCCAGACGGGCTCGTCTCAGCTCCCTGGGAATGCACATCCTTATGCTAACTCTCGTGCCAAGACAGCTTAACAAAATCCCTCCTTTGCCACATAGCCAATGCCTGAAGTGTCTCATCCTCTCAGATGTGTTTAAGATTATCTTCTTGGCATCCTGCAAAGTGCAGTAAAAATGCAGATGATGGCCAACTTTATTCCAATCTTTACTCTTTTCAGTAAGGCTACTTATTCGGCGCAATATTTTTTATTCCTCTGTTTTGCCTGAAGCCTTAGCACTATCCCTGAAAAAGACAAATATGCTGACATTTAAATAAATTTCTAGCTACCTAGATTACATTAATTTACTTACTGGCTGTATTCATATTTTAAATATATATTTATATATCTGAACAGAACTGCTGAAAATGTGACGCAAAATTAAAGACTTGGATAGTCACATTCTCAAGGTTTTCATCTGAAAATCTTTTTTGATTAATTAAAAAAATTCATGAAGTTCACACCAATCCAGTTTATTTTTGAATTTTAATTTAAGAGATGGAATCTGGGAAGGAGGTGTAGGCACAACATGCAAAGTCAGTCTGAAACGTAGATCTGAACAGTGTATCCGTCATCTCAGATGCGATGTCATGTGGCAAGAAAAGCAAAGCATACTTAGCTTGGACACAGCGATTTGAGTGTTGAAATCAATTTAAGCATTAAATCAGCGTTTGGTGGGAAGAGATCCTCATTCTTCCATGGCTGCATTAGATCATTTAACCCGTGAATACTGAGGACATCTGGGAGCTCCTGTGGCACCAGGTGGTGTCAGAGGGTCAGAAACCAGTTGCTTGATGAGACGTCTGCAATGAGGCTCTCCACACAACTCAATAATTTGTCTGACTTAATAACGTTAGAGAATCACACCCTACCTGTCCATCGTAAACTTAAACAGACTCAACACCCTGAAAAGGCAGAAAAGCTTTGGAGTTTTCCAAATGCTCTTCCCTTCACTCTATTCAGAGAGCTTTAGTGTGGGAAAGTGTGCGGCTTCACTCAGGACTTGGGTTGTATGATAGATATCAAAGTGATTCAGTGTTGCCATGATCCCAGTTTTGTGAAAGCCAAATAATTCTGAGAGAATCAAAATGTGTTTCACTTATAGATTCCTGTTACTATTTGTTTTGAAGTTAACAGGAATCAAGAAGTACATCCTGGGTTGACATGTATTTTTGCCTCAGTCAGCATCTAATACAAACCACATTTAAGAAAGAAATAGAATGGAAACCTTTTCCCCCAAATACTGCTTGGCTTTCCTTTTCTGAACAAAAGTGATACTAATTGGAGCCAAGTGAAAAAACATATGCAACTAGACCACATATTAGCGAAGAATGTCAAACTTAACTTGCAGAATCACAAAATTCCCCCATTAGGAGGTTGTTCAAATTCATTGGGTGTCTTTGAAAAGACTGCAAGAGCTTGTCAATAAGCAACTAAAGTAGCTGTCTTGTGTTTTGCAGCGACTCCTAGAAAATTAGGATCACTTCAGTGATAGTGAAGTGTTAATAAAATATTATTGACAGCCCTTTACAGAATGAATAGCCATATTTTAAATTGACTGCAGTTATCATTAAAGATCTGATTATCATAAAATCACACCATTACCAATAAATTCTTTCACTGTGATTAATGCTTTGCCAAATGATTGGCTCTCCATTAATAAGCTTGTTAGTGTCCTTTATGTAAATCACTAGCTCTCTAGCGAAGATGGGAGAAAAAATGTTTTGTAACACTTTTTCTTTTCTTTATTTTTGCAGGTTTAGAATATAGCTAACTTACATGGATGCATCTGCAAACAGAGCTAATGAGGCATAGTGAAATAATGTTCCGTGTTTGCAGATACATGCTAAATGTTTGCTTCTTTTGATGGTGGAAATAGTTACAGCAGGTGCATCACATGTCTTTAATGAATCTCATCTTTCAGACATTTATCACATATCACACTTGCTAAAGCTATTTAAATAAAAAAACACATACAAAACATCTGCAAAAATAGTCCTTCACACTAGCCAGAAACATGGTAGTGTTCTTCACTAGGAGAAGCGGAGATATGATAAAAGTTAACAAATTTTTATCTACCCTAGACTTTTTGTGGCTTGTTTGCTTGTCTGTTTTAAGACGGTAAGAAGATCTTCAGTCTAATGATTATTCCAGCCCCTTAGCCCAGTGCATCCCTCTGGGATGTGACAGCCAAGGAAGGCTCACAGTGACCTGGGCAGGTTCATCCCTCTTGCGAGCCCGTGTCACTTGTGGCTCAGGTGAGCAGCAGATGGATGAGGCCTGGCTCCCTCTGCACAAGAAATTCAACGGACTCAATATTTTTCCAGCGCTCATGTCAAAACCACGGAATTCTTGACTTCTGGCCAGCACTACAAACAGCCCACTCTGCTCTAGGAGGGCTTTATCGTATTTTACGAATGTCAGCACAGAGCCTGAATAGTTCCATTGTCTGGGGTCGAAGTCTTTGTTTTCCCTTTCATGTATACCTGCATCTATAGGAATTACAGGGATCTTGCTGTGTACCTCCCTCATTTCAGAGACTGCTTGAAATGAAAACTTGCCCTTAGGGTTGTTATTGCTGTTGGCCTGATTCTGCAGCTGCTTTCTGCTTGGCTCCCGACAGAAAGCCTCTTGTAATTGGTGACACTTTGCAGAATTCTGCAGAATTCCAATAAAAAGGGCTTGGGTAAATAAATAAACAACAATATATACCCCTTCCAGAGTTTTCAGATGGCTTGGATGCACTCTGCATAACCAGAATGTGCATATAACGTACACACAACCTGGGCATCAGGTTTGCATCATTGTTCATACTCTACCCAGCAAAAGGTTCCATTATGAAAGTGAAAAAAACAGCAGAATTTGAAGCATAAAATATGCAGCAGATTTTAATGGACTTGTTAACTTAATTTCATTTAAGTCCTGCTTTCCTTCAGTCCTTGCAGGATTTGATTACAGCATCTCCAGATTCCCAAGTGCACATCCCCCGGGGCATACATGCACGGAGACACCTGCTTCTGTCCGGTGCAGAAGACAAGGAAGCTTTTATGGGACACTGCCAGGCTGGCTTATAACTTAGACCAGCAGGTTCCCCTGTAAACATGCCACTGAGTAGTTACAGATGTTGCCAGCCGGGCTTTCTCGCAGTCTTATCCGCGCTGTCGGAATACAATACAGAAACATGTGTTGTGATAGCACATGGTGCTGCTAGCAGCAGCGTGCGAGTAGCAAAGGAAGGAAGGAAAAGTATCCTGAGCTTTCCTGCAGAAAGTGAGAAGATCTGTGCTTCCAGGCTACATAATCAGTTACAGGGAACAAATTATTGAACCATTGTGTAGACTTAGGTTCAAGAGCTGGTTTTTATTATTTTTTATTTTGCTTTATTCAGTTTTATGAACAGGCGAGTCATATCTACAAATCCGTATCGGGGAAGCACTGCCAACGGCTACGCATGTCCAAGTGGAATGGCACTTCATTACGATGATGTTCCCTGCATAAATGGATCGGTAAGAATTTAATTTGCACAGGACAAATGGTTTGCATGTGTTGAATGCATGGCCATCTGAAAATTATATTATCTAAAAAGCACCACTGGGCAGTTTCCAAATGAACTCTTTATTTTTTTGACTGAGAATTGCAAACTTCTCTCACACCTACAGAGTATTAGGGGTGGGGGACATGCTGTGTACATTAACCTGCACACGAGCCAACATGTGTTTAGAAAGCAGCTGCTTGCTGCTGATTTGTTGCCAAGTCCTTGAATATAATACTGACTTGAGGGCTGTTTTTTTAGATCACATCAGACCTGGAAAAGTTAAGGACTCAGTTACCCGAGACACTTGTCCATTGAAAGAAAGACTTTCTGTCCCAGGGCTGTATGGCTTTTGACAGCATGCAGCACTTCTCCCAAAGGAGGATTGCAGGGGTCATTTCCAACTTCACGATTTGTAGAACTGATCTTAGACAGATGTATAATAAGCTTTAACACATAATTGATATTAACCCATAGTAGCATGTGGTCCCGAAGAGGATTTAGAGGGGAGCTATGGCTCATGTCAACTCTCAATTTGGGCTGCTTCCTAAAGGCCCTCGCAAAGGCTGAACTCTCAGGGAAATTTACAGAAATTTGAAGTCTTAAGCAGACTGCAAGTACAGTCCTCAGCCATGTCATAATAATGTCAGAAAGATGGTAGAAAAGCCTCTCTGGGGAACAACACACAACAGCCTGTGTGGTGAGCAGTCTGGAGCTGCAGTACTTGGATGTGCTTGTAAGCCTTCATATGAGAAGTATGCTGCCACAGCCAGGATGGATTAAGGAAGGATATTTGGCAGCCAGACTCATGGTTTCTTTTAAGATTAATTGAATGAATCACTGGGGTATTGTTGTTGAGCTTTCCATTTTTCTGAAGAAAAAAAAAAAAGAGGAAATGGCCTGTAGCTATTTTAGATAGATAGCTCAGAATAATAATTTTCCAGCAAATAAAATGTAATAATAGCATACCAGCAGCTGGAAAGACATGTAGCCTGAAGAAAATAAAATCCAAACAAGAAAAAACACTCTTGGCTTTTGCTGTTAGTCTATATTACTTTTAACAAACCGTGTACCAAATGTAATCCTGCAGGTTCATCTGCATAGCCCACGAGAATCCCACTGCCAGCTTAGAGAAATGGTGTGACATTTCTCCATGTGCCCTTTCACTGTTGGAGTTACCAATGGATAATACATTCTGTTAAGTGTTAAGGGGGTAGGATAATACCAGCTTGCTCATGTAAGAGGAAAGGACAAAGGTTATATGAGATATGTTATATTGAGCTACCTTTCCAGGCTGTGTCCCCCTGCACTTTTCCTGGTAGCCTATCTCAAGGGTAAGCAATAAGGCTGCTATTGATAAACATAAAGGGCTTTTTTGGTCACAGAAGCTTTACTAATGTTTTAATGTCACTTGGGTACTGCATGGTGCCTTGTTTACTAACTGCCAAAGTGTGTGTGTTGCAGTGGGAACCAGAAGATGGCTTTCCTACTTCTCGTAGCAGCATTGGAGAAGAAATGCTTTATGATAACGCAGGCCTGTACGATAACTTGCCGTCTCCAAAAATCTTTGCACGCTATCCATCAGCTGAGAGAAAAGCCACTAGGTTGTCTGCTGACAAACTCTCCTCTAACCATTACAAACACCCTGTCTCCTCCAGTCTGTCTTCTGCTCAGTCTGTCACTAATACCTCTGCTGTGGGGAGGGGATCTCTATCGCAGGTATTGTACTGTTTCATACTTAACAAAGCTGCTTATTTTCGGCTCTTCTGTGTATTCATTGTTATTTTAAGGACTTTGGGCTATTATTTCAGTTAGTGTTATCGTGCTAGGAATTGGTCATGAGCCACTGCAAATGGAGCAGCTTTGCACAGTGTAGCTGCTGATGTGGAAGTACTGTCTCCTCGGGGTATGCAAAGACCTTTTCCAAGGACTCATGATGATTTACGTAGTGTAGAAAATAGCAAAGGAACACATGTGGCTTTCTAAACATGACTTTAAAACGTATCTAGTTTTCTAGTTTCTCATGGCATGGGGAATGACTTCAAAAGAAAAAAAAAGCATCTCTAGAATGAGTAATTGAGTATTATATTTCCAGCAGTTACCTATATAATGTATGAATTCTTGTAAGGTATATTCTGTAATATACAACTGTATATATCCCATATTTAAATAACTCTGCTATTTTCTTCCCCCCCAAAATTTAAGCACACTCTTTCTCTACCTTGGGTTCAGTTTGTAGCAGGGGTGCACTCTAATGGCATATGAAATGGGCAGTTTCTGGCAATCTTGTGAGCTTCTCTGGCCTTTGGGAGTGTATGCCCTTTTTTAAGTAAATAATAGTAATGATCATTAACTAAAGATTGTGTATAAGGTAATGGGCATATTAGCCTATTTTTTTAATATGTGCAAACTGTATTATTTTGAGCAAAAATCCATGTAGCACAGTGATGTAAAAGTCACACAGCAGGTAGGAAACAGTTCCTGGTGGCTGCTGCTCCTGGAGCTGGCAGGACGGCAGCGGCAGTGCTCGGTGATGAGACTCCGGAGGAAGCGCTGTCTCCAGCTGAATCAATTAAGTCTATTAAAAGGCTCCTCTAAGCAGGCAGCTTTACGCCCTGCTGTCAGGCTTTGCCCTTGATGAAAGGGTGACTGTGATGCCAGTGGTACAGTAATAACCGGATCCTATTTGTACTTTGTTTTCCATCAGGTTAAAGGCAAGAAACCTCCTGCAGCTGCTAATGGGATCACAGGAAAAGGGAGAACTTTAAACAGCCAGCCGAAGAAATCTGAGTCGGTGTCGTGCGTGAAGCGCACAGCATCCAGTAAGTGCAGCCCCCGCAGCTCAGCTGCCGCCGGGGAAAGCGCCCGTGAGGACACCCGAAGTGCCTCTCTCGAGCAAGCAAGGCAAAGGCTCTTATGGCTCCTCTGTGCCTGAGGCATCACTAGCACTCGGGATCCGAATTGGCAACTCTTTATCACTCCAGGCATTCCCGAGGGTAAAAGGATGTCATTAAATATGAAATATGGCTGAAAAAAATACTCATGAGCAAAGCAGGAAAGAATTCAGTAACTTCCTTTTGGGACAAAGAGTAATTCTATATTACTGTTGGGACAGAGGGATGAAAAGCTAGAAGAGACACTTGAAGGCCTTTATGTTGCTCATAAGTGGAATTATTCTTATCCCTAATGACAAAGGTATAACAAAATAATGAAGACTGCTACTGCTCAAAAGCTTCCTGGAAGAGATGAGATTTCAGCTGGGGAAAATAAATGAGAAAGGATTCTCCTTGGCAGGTGGATTGCCTGTAGGTAATTTGAGTGCTTCCTTTCTGAGATAAAGCCTCATTAAATCAACTTTATACTAAGAAAGGAAGATTAGAGGAGAAACTTGTCTCATTGTCCTAGAAAAAGAACTTTGGGTAATTTTAAAAACAAGCCTAACAACAGGTTTGTTTTGTTTAAAAAGATAAGATGGAAAAGAGATGATTGAGTTCCTAAAACAAGATAAAGACTTCTACTAGGGAAAGAATGAGTGTGGGGTTTTTTTTGAGCCCAAGGTATATTTTGAAGAAGTCAGGCACTTTATGGGAACAAGAGAGATTTGGGTTATATATATCTTTCTGATTGTGCGGGTGGATTGGCACTGGAGTGGTTAGTTGTGGGAGGTAAAGGCATCTGTTACTAAAGACCATCTAAAACAGATTTGACAGATATGTGACCAAAGCGATCTGTTGGATGACCTATTTTCTTTGAGTCTGTGACTGCAACACATATTGAAGTGACTGTGATATAAAGTGGAACGCAGATATGAAATGTGAGCCATGAAAGCATTTCTATGGGATATGAAGAGAAAAAAAGCTTAAAAGTACCACAACATTGGGCATATCATGTTCTCTTACATCAAGCGAGAAAAGATGTGTGCTAAGTATTGAAGCCTTCTCTTGAAGTAGGAAAGAAAACGAGGCAAAAAGGGCAAATGGTTTTTCCTCCAACCCCTTCCAATTAAAAATCAAGGGTTCAGAGATAAAGGCCTTGGTTTCCATTCTCTGAACTATGGAGAAAGATAAGGCCGTTTTAAAAACCAAAGGACTATAAGGTAGCTGATATTTCTCATTTTTCCCCCGTATAAATCTAGAGGGGGAAAAAAAATCATTATTAATTGTGCTTCATAACTCAGCAGGAATCACAAATGTGAGAAAAAGTGAGTGGAACAGAAAGGCCGAGCTGGTTTCTGAAAACCCGAAACGGGCTCTGTGATGTTGAGTTTCGGGGAATGAATTTGGGCTTTTCTGAGAGTAAAAGGGTCCCTTGTCCGAAACGGAGGTCATTTCCTTTGGAAGCGAGCGGGATCGGGTCGGTGACGGCAGTGTCATTGGTGCAGATGCCGAGCAGTACAAGTATGGCAAGAACCGCGTGGAGGCCGACGCAAAGCGGCTGCAGAGCAAAGAGGAGGAATTGCTCAAGAGGAAGGAAGCGCTCCGGAATCGGCTGGCCCAGCTCCGAAAGGAAAGGAAGGATCTTCGAGCTGCCATTGAAGTCAATGCTGGTAGGGGCTGATTTGGTCAGGTTATGGGCCCAAATGGGTTTCTCTCCTTGACTGAAGATGTAGCACTAAATGAGTTTAATTTTGAAGTAAAGCTGTAGTCTGTAATGGCTGTATTTGTTTTTCATATATATTTTTATGTGTGTACATATATTTATTTATTCATACACACATACACACACAGAGGTTAACTAGATTCATTTGTGCCGTCTAGAAATGGCAGCGGTGGGGACTGAAGCCGCTCATTCTCCAGCAGCCTCTGGGAACTGCTGTTAGGACCAGCTTTTGTGATATGGACAAACAATGAAACAACTACCAGCTTGAAATCAGCTAAAAAACTAAAGAAGGCACCTCAAAGAGAGTGTCTGGGTTTTTTTTCCTGCTAAACATTTTCCAGATAAAAAAGGGCTTTGCAAAGAATTCATTTTTTGTGAAGTTGGTGATTTTTTTTTTAGAGACCACATTCCTTGTTTTCTTTTTTTTTTAAATAAAAATATAGGTGTTGTAAGTGTTCATTTAAGCTTCTTGTCGGAATAACAATAACGTTGCTCTTGGTGACAGGCAGGAAGACTCAAGTGATTCTTGAAGACAAGCTGAAGAAGCTGGAGGAGGAGTGCAAGCAGAAGGAGGCCGAGCGCGTAAACCTGGAGCTGGAGCTGACGGAGGTGAAGGAGAGCCTGAAGAAAGCCTTGGCGGGCGGCATCACGCTGGGCTTGGCCATCGAGCCCAAATCAGGAACATCCAGCCCTCAGGTAGGCACAGCCTTTATACACTGGAATCCGACCACCTAGGGCTGTGCTGATGCAAACGGTGGGAATTGAGAGTTTTCAGCAGCTTCCTTAAGGCCAAGAAGTAAGAATGGAGCTAAATTCCTTTCTGCTTTACTGGCGTCCTTCACCTGCACCCAGTGTACTTTCTGCAGCAACGAGGTTTGGGTAGACAGGGGAATCATAGGCAGCATGTATATACTTAAAACTCGTATTATGATATTGTAGCTTGGTCAATGAGTGAGGTGTTGATCCCTCCATATGACCCCACTGTTGCTTAATCACAGAGAATGAACATTGTTATCCAGAACATGTTCGTTGGTTTGTTTACTTTTAACTTATTTTTCATTTTTCCCATTTCTATTTGTTACTTTTTTAATGATTTTTTTTTAAATCTGTGTTTCTAAATCTGGAGAGATGACATTTGCCCATGTGGCTATGTTTGGATGATACTCAATGTAGAATTTTTACTCTTTCCTAGTCCCCAATTTTCAAGCACCGAACTTTGGAAAACTCCCCCATCTCCAGCTGTGACACTAGTGATACTGAATGCTCGATACCTGTGAACAGCGCGGCAGCTCTGAAGCGACCTCCCTCGTCAAATAATTCTCCTTGTCGAGGTCATGTACTCCGAAAAGCAAAGGTGAGAAGCCTTGCCAATCGTCTTATTTACTTTTTTAAAAAAAGTCTTGATTGTGGAGAGAAAGACAGAGATTGATCTTCCTTAAAATTCTGTGGGTGAAATTCAGCTTTAAGATGGTGACATGTTTAGATTATTTACATTACTAGATAAATACTGCACGCTCATCCTCCAGTCAGGAATGGCTTTGGGACCAATTTGCAGAGGAACTGAAAAATACTTTGGCAGAAAGATTTGGCTGTATTTCCCCCTCTCACTCTTTCTCTATGTTCCTTTATAAATTTCATTTGCAAGGTAAAAGTGGTCTGTGCTGTAGTCAGTCCATATAAGATTAAGAACGGTACACTAATTCTGTAGCTCATAAGGGGTTAAGAGCTTTGGTATAGTGTGTTCTGAAAAAAATAAAATTATGTCTAATGAGCTGATGCACAAACAGATTAGCTGTAAGCTACAGTAACTGAAAATGTATTGTGCAGTTATCTACCCTTAATTTACATTTAAAGTAGAAATTGAAATAATTTAGCCTGACTAGTACCAGGCTGAATTTGTGTTCCTGTAGCATTGTTACAGTTTTTTAATGGTTGTGCCTTCCATTAAATGAGATTTGCATGACAATTGTCGAGAGCTACATTGGTTAGCAACATAAAAAGATGTTCCTGAGTAGCATATAGGCAGCACGTAAGCAAAGGTGATGATACAGCCTGAGCATTCTTGGTATAAAGAATACCTTGGAGTTGTCGTTCATATGCTCAGCATATACCGTACAGCAAAAGTCTGCTGCGTTGACTTGGTGTCATGTTTTGTAGGGCACAGTAGGTTGGTCAAGGTCTTGCATAGAGGAATCTCAGATGTAAGATGACAGTAGTGAGAAAGGTTATGGAGGTCCTAGGCACAGTTTTCATCCGGGGAAAAAAATAAGGGCAAGTATCCTCAACAGCTTTTCCTAAAACCTCACGCACTAAATGCTCACAGTGAGTTTTGCAGCCATAGCTAGTGCAACCCGAGCAGCCATTCGCCTTGTGCTGGGGCCAGGTGCTGCCATGAGGTTAGTGCCCTCATAGGCTGCATCCTGCAGGGCCGGCGTGCGGCTGCGAGGGGGGATCCGTTGGGATTGCTTTCCTTGGGCTGCTGCAGCTCGGAGCGAGCCCGGGCGCCTGGATGCGGCGAGCAAAGGGAGTCTTACGTGAGCATCCAAGAGCAGAACTTGGCTGGGTGCGAGCGCACACACGGCAGTGAGGCTCATTCCATGCCCGTGCTAATGCTTGTGTCCTCACACCTGGAAAATTGCCCAATGTTAGGAGGTTGTGTAACCTTTGAAAACATTGGAGTTTTCTTTTTTTCTCCTTTTTTTTTTTTTTTCTCTCTCCAGTGTGCATTGCTAGCCATTGGGGTGATGAGTATGTAGGGCAAACACTGTACATACATACACACATATTTGGATTGTTGACTTTTCTGGTTTTAGCTTAAATATTGTTTAACTTTTTTTCTGAAAGTAGTGTCGCTTATTTTTGAGTACCCAGAAATAATTTTTAATTGTGATTTTTTTTTTCCATTTCTATTTGGCTGGAAATGGAAACTGTATTAAAATATGCAAAATAACAATTTGCATTGACATTGATAGTTAAGTAACATACTGTCAGTACGCTTCCTATTTTAAGAAAAAATATTTTAAAAAACAATTATTCAAGCACGCTTTGAATTTAAAAATCAGTTCCTAAAAGAAAATTGTTCTGGAGCAATCAATGCTATTTCCTGCACTGAATGTCAGCAGCTTCCATTTTTGCTTTATGCCTATGCCCAGGGTCTCGGGAAGAAAACAAGCTCTTCCAGTTTTCCAGCTCCCAGTCAATGTTGACTTAAACATTCCCTTCATGGGCTTGAACTAGCTGGAGAAACAGAAACAAAGAAGGGAACCTTCCTCCCACACCTGCCAAAGCAGCTCCTGCTTTCAAGCCCTACTTAACACTGAGAAACTGTGTTCCCAGCTGCTTAGCCAATGACTCCCTTTGGGGTTTGGCAGCTTACATACGGAGAGTATAGATTTAATGTGTGCTTTTTAAAGTAATCTAGCCAAATAATTACCAATAAAGTGTTTCAAAATTAGGTTTATCATAATTTGAGATGTAAAACTGAATAGTACGCCTGAATTATATTTTACTTTCATTTTTTAATTAAACTTCTAAGTACCATTTAAATTAAAGGTAGAATTAATAATAAAAAGAGTATTTATCTGCTTTAAAGCCAAATTATTTTTCTTCTAGCCCTAAAGCCCCCAACTGTGACCTTCCCTGTTGCTTTACCCTGGTGGAAAAGCAGTCNGCCAAATAATTACCAATAAAGTGTTTCAAAATTAGGTTTATCATAATTTGAGATGTAAAACTGAATAGTACGCCTGAATTATATTTTACTTTCATTTTTTAATTAAACTTCTAAGTACCATTTAAATTAAAGGTAGAATTAATAATAAAAAGAGTATTTATCTGCTTTAAAGCCAAATTATTTTTCTTCTAGCCCTAAAGCCCCCTGTTGCTTTACCCTGGTGGGAAAGCAGTCACGGTCATGCAGCTCTGTAGCCAATCTAACGCCATTGCTGCCTGCAGCAGCAGCTCCGCACTCGGATAGGTAACAGCTTTCAGCTAGAGCTCTGACACATTGTGGAATCAGTGCTAAATCCAGGAATCCGCATTGGGAGCCAAGCGGCCGGCCGCCTCGGAGCCTCCTTGCTGAGCGCTGGGTGGGAGAGGTGTCCGGAGCCCTGGATCCCGCCATGGAGCAGCCCTGCGATCGCTCCGCAGGGATCGCCTCAGCCTGGGGCTCCGTGCTGCCTGTGAGCAGCGTTTCCTCCGGGCTGATAGAGAACACCTCAGGGAATATCTATGGCACAGGCATCCTACAGGGGCTGCCCCTATGGATAGGCTCCAGAGCTGCTGCTCCTGTCCTCATCTGCCAAGAAGGGAAACTGAGGCCTGGAAAAGTAAAGTGACGTTTCCAAGCGAGCCAGCTCAGCTCTGATTGTGTGGATGGGAAAACAGTGCACAGTTAAGAAGCCGAGAGGGAAGCTGTGGCTCTGCAGGGACGGCATCAGGACCACTTGTTAGCATTCCCCAGCTAATTTGTGGGCTGGATCCAGTAAAGTCAATGGAAAAACTGTTCCTGACCTCAGCTGCCTTTGGCTGAGCAGAGGTGATGACATCAGTGAAATACCCTGATTTCTCTAATGTTTTTCCTTTTTTTTTTTTTTTTTTTCCCCCTTTCAGGAATGGGAGATGAAAAACGGAACATAAGTGTAGCAAAACCACTCACTTTCCATAAAGGCCTTACCTGTTATGGACCAAGACACAGCTGCAAAAGACTCATCTGCAAAGTGGTATCGAGTGATACGACGTAAAAGGTTTTATAATTCTGTTAAGTTAATGGTAGTTTGGCCCTCATTTGTCTGTATTCCCTCTACTGTATTGCTGTGTAACTACGTGTGCCCCTTTTTATTACCTGTAACTCCTTGTTTCCAACTTCATTTGTACAGAAAATGAAAACCAAAAGCCAAAACAGTGATAGTAAGTAAAAAGGAGCATATAGTTGCTACTGAAAGTTTACTTTGCAGGAAACAGTTTAGACCAGCAATGTTAATGGTGCTGCATCAGATGGCCTGAACAGCCCTGCAGACTGGTGCGTTATTGAAGACCAATGTGAAATCCTTCGGAGTTGATGTGCTCCTAAGGTGATGCCCATTTTCGGGATGCTGCTAGGGCAGTGCCTGAGAGAAGATTTGCTCGTTCGCAGTCATTTTGCTGTTAGCTGTTCACAGGGCAAAAGGGAAACGAAGAAGTGTCTTCACAGAATTGGCATGAGCTGCTTGAGCTGGGAAGCCTCGACCCTTTGGTGCCACCATCCTCTGTGGTGATTAGCGACCATGGAGTGACACAACTCAGCGATGAAGCATTTTTCTGATACTTTTTAGACAGATGCTTTTGTCCTTGTGACATTAAAAGCTGCCATACTTTTAAAAATGCATCTTAATACATCCTTTTTTATTACTACTTTGAAGCACCAGTCATTTTCAAAGGTCATGTTGTTTAAGAAGGATTTGTTCCTGTTTCTTTAACAGCAAGGTATTACTTCATTTTTGTACTTTTCAAAAAAAAAATCCTCAGCAGATAGTGGCAACTGAGAATAGCTTATGCAGTCATTTCGGTTTTTATAATGCAGTATTGTTGAACTTGAGTTACAGAACTGCTGTACTTGGTTTCCTTCACCTTTTCTGACCTCGGCTATTATTTTGTGAGGAAGACAGACTGAAAGGACAATAATTTCCAGGCTCTTTTTATAAATGGTTTTACAAACAATTGGGGATTTTTTTCAGACAGAACTGTATTTCTGTTTACTAGGAACTGTGCCTTGCTTTTTAGCCTGCAAAATTACAGAAATCTGTTTGTCATCCATGTCATTCCTGAGGCTATGTGCAGTAACTTGCCAAAGTCCTTCAAAATCTCAAGATTAACTTAAAAATCAGGAGAGGGAAGAAATAATAAGTTGGATTGGTTTAATGTATCCTCTTTGGATTTTTTTAAACCTTCAGAGAGTCTTCAATCACATTCTTAAGATTTTTCTCCTCAACCATAAGGACTCAAAAATGACTTTAATTAAAAAATGTAAAATACTACCTATAGTTTGAGATCCTCAGAAGACATTAGGGCCAGAATCTTGATGATTAGTCAAGACTCACACTTAAAATCGCAGCAGTTGTCAACAGAACAGTTACCAAGGATCAAACCCAGTTATTGCCCAGGCCTATATTTTTGCCTGTAACCTCAAGTACAAACATATGTAACTGTGCAAGTGTTCACTGGTATTCCAAGCTTGGGTGGATGCTGGAGAACACCCTACAGGACCTGGTAGTGTGAGCAGGCCTGGGACCACAGCACAAAGTAAAGGGAAAGCCCTGGTACTTACTTAGCAGCTCTCCAAAACCAGGCCGTGGCGACTGCTGAGGGCTTTTGGAAAGCAGGTCCATAATGATCGACCCATTTTGGTGCTTTAGCCTGTTTCCAAGCAAAATTAGTGCCAGGGATCTCATGGGCCTTAAGAGAGCAGAAATGAGGTGCAAAATTACGACGGCTCTTGCTTCCCGGGAGGCTGCTGCACGCAGCACACCTCAGGAACGCCCGTGCAGCAGCGGAGCAGGCGGTTTCCATTGAAAACAGGATTTTTATTTTACTTTAGGTCATCTGCTTACTTATTAACTCCTCATAAGCGGAGGGCACCCTCTATGCTGTATGACTATGGACTAAACAGTTATCAAGTATCCCATAAATATTAGCAGAAGCAAATTTGAAGCAAAAGTAAGTTCATTTAGGCTTTTTATTTCAAATTAAGTTATTTATTTGTATATTTCAATAAATATTTAATTTATATGTGTACATATTTATGATGGAAATTAGGCGTCTAGTCAACATTTGCAATGTTGTGACCGTTGCCATTACCAAGTGGTGCCACCTCGAGGACCACAGACCCGTCAAAAGCCAAATTACCTGAGGCGGTGGCGCCCACCCCTTGTGCCATTAAAAACACGTGGACCCGACAGGGTTTGCTCTTAATCCACCCCCGGTGCAGATCCCTCTTGCTGCCGGGGTTCCCGGCGTGGATCCGGCTCTCCCCCTGCCCCTCGCCTGCGGGTCGCGCGCCGCATTCCATGACACGTCCATTCGACCCAAGGGCCAAGGTTGTGTACGGGAGAAGACAACACGCCCAGAAACAACCTCGCGGCAAACCACATGTAGTGCTGTGAAACACAACCTCTTGTGGAATAGCACTATTGCTGTACGTTTTCTTTAATAAAAAACGATAGAACTTGTATCTCCAATCATTTTGGATTTCAGAATCACCAGGCAAAGTCAGCAATAGAGCAGTATGACTATTTTTTTTTTCTAAAGAAAATTTTTGTATTCTAAACCATTGCATTTCTATGTCTTTTGAGATAATGTTACACTTGTGCTTCCTCAGCAAACTCTTATTACTGTACCAGGTGCTTTTTATATTGTTTTTTTTTGTTATGGGTGATGCTTTTTTTAAAAAAACGGATCATAATTTGGGGGATCAAGGGTTTTTTTAATGATTGTGGCAATTTGATTTTTTTTAAATGGGGAATACTTTCATACCAATTTTCATTTAAGTCACTTTCAAACTAATTGGCCCAGGCTGTATGTTGTAAGATAATGTTCTCATATTAAGAATGTAATTATTTGCTTATTGTATTTTTTAAAAAACAAAATCATATTTAAAAATCTCTGTGAAAAAAACATGAAAGAAACATGAAAAAAGTTTTTGTTTTATTTTTGTTATTGGATATGTTGGCGGTGCCCATTATAATTGACTGTAAATATAGTCTTTCTACTGTATTTCTCAATGTATTTAAGTTTTTTGACACACATTCATGGAAACCTCTGTAAAAAAAAATAGAAAAGAAAAAAAAAAAAAATCCAAAATAGACCCACCTACAAACGTGTGTCTTAGTAGCTTCAACTAACTTTCTGCCTTTCTAGTTTATTCTCCAGAAAGTCTTGCAGAGTGTGAACAAAGACTGGCACCTGGTAGGTGCGACAGAGTCGGATCATTATTAATAAAGTTACCTGTCACGAAAGCAGCGTTCCCCGCGTTTCTGTTGGAGGTGCGGCTCGGCGGGAGGCGGCGCGAGCAGCCCGGCTGCAGGAGCCAGCCCAGAGCGAGACCGACCCCGCACCACGGCCCCGCGGGGTCTGCTGGTGCCTGCGTCGGGTCTGGCCCTGCTTTACCCGGGCGCTGACTTGCTGCAGTTTGAAGATCTGTACGTACGGGCTGCCCTGACAAGGGGAGGTGGAAATTCAGGGTATTTCGAGCTCATAGCGGGTGACTACGTGCGTGCATAGCGCACGGGAAGGTGCAAACCCTCTCGTGCAAACACAGTTCTGTGGCGCAGGCTGCTCTTGGAGTCCCCAGTTCACTGGGAACTGGAGAGAGCCCAATACGGATAAAGAGCCACTTTAGAGCTGGTTAAACAAACAAGCAAGGGCATAAATTTTGCTTTTGTTTTCATGGCAGTTAGTCAGTTCTGCAGGCCAGCACTAGGAGCCAGCTAGCAAGACTTGCAGAAATGCCCTAGAGATCTTTCCCAGCGATTAAACCTTCACAAGGAGAACATGGATGAAGGTAAATGCAGAGGAGAGCTGCATGTGAGGGGAGCCCTGCTTGGCACAGACAGCTCTGAGCACTGACATCGCTCTGACGACCCAAAAGTCATCACAGTGTTTTAATAGCTGTAGCCAAGATAACGTAGCTGTACTGCACAGTAAGAAACAAGTTGCAAATACCCTGTGGTCCAAAATTAACTGCCTAATTCAGCAAAGGGACACGTTGCCCACAGTGGATGCTAAAAATTTACACAAGCTCAAGAACAATGAAGGGAATTCATGGAAGAAAAGAATTAACTAAGGGCTGCTAAGCACAAAACTACCTGCTCGGAAGCAGAAAGCTCCAGAATCAGCCCCACAAACTGAGGAGATGGAAGCACTTAATGGGGGACCATCCCCACGTGTTTCCCCTTGCTAAGGCCCTTCCCCAGGCATCTACTCTCAGCTACTATAAAAATGGGTTTGGTATGAACGGAGTAACTGAGCTCATAATCTCTATCAATCAGGTTAATTTGTGAAGTAATATTTCTTTTATTTCATCTCTTTGCCTTTTCTTACTGATAAATGAAACTGGTTTCTTTCATAAGAGCATTTAGCTTTTTCCTCCACTTGTCACAAAAACCTTCTTTCCTATAATGTATCATATTTCTTTCAATTTGATTTTTTAAAGCGTGTATCTGTCTTACCAAGACAATGCAATGCCATTCCTTCAGAATAGAGTAGGTAACTGAAATAATTAAATTATATCAAGGATATTCTTCAGTAATCTATAATGATGACAAGGAAATAATTTTCCAATTAGATTTTGCTTCGCTCAGTAGAATTATAGCTATGAGGTCCTAAGTTGAATTTAAGAAGAAGCAAAAAGTTTTATCCTTATTTTATTAATTTGTGAATAGACTGGTAATTTCTGTCACTGGATTATTTCTGGGAATGACTACTTTGAAAACTTTTTTTTTTTAATCATGAATTAGCTTTTTTTTCTTTATTTTTTTGTTTTGAAGACTAGCTTGTGGCAAGATGTTGTAATAGTGAGAATGTTTCCTTTTATTCCTTTTATCACATTAAAATGTCCTGAGCAGTTTTTTTTAGCATTTTGCTTCAGCTTTTGAAGACCATGTGGGTCAAAGTACAGTAACATTTTCACCCCAGCAGCTGGATTCATAAGAAAGCAAAATGTCTTTCAAGACATAAATCAGAAAAAAAATGAAGAAAAAAAATGGGAAAGCAAGCAGTGTCTTAATGGAAAACAGGAAGAAATATTGGCTGATGTTTATGACTCAGAAGTTTTATTATAGAGACATAATTTATGACGATGTTGAAACTGGTTAGGCTTTGAAACAACATAGCAATTAATATGGTTTGAGGAGGACAGCAAAGAAAAGAAGAAAACTGATTATCTTATTCTTTTTCCTTGGGAATTGGTTTCTGAAGGAGAGAGGCCTTTCAGGTTAAAGTCTGACTGGGTGTCTCCTTTACGGGACAGCCTCTCTGCGTCTTCTCCCTCCCGCCCTTCCAGCTTGGGAGCTTTTCCATGAAAGATCTGTTGGAACATCATTAAAAGCGAGACTATAGTTTCTTCTGGTTTTGTTTTCACTCTTTTTATCATAGACTACTGAGTTTAGAAAGTGAAAGGAAGTCACTTGGGATTCAACAGGCTGCTTTTTTAATGATAAATTGCACCTTAAAGTCTCAGCTAGCCACAATCCCAAACCATCATCTGAACATTTTCAAGCCGGGTTGCCCAAGTCGGGAAAGCCTCAGCTCCANTCTGCGTCTTCTCCCTCCCGCCCTTCCAGCTTGGGAGCTTTTCCATGAAAGATCTGTTGGAACATCATTAAAAGCGAGACTATAGTTTCTTCTGGTTTTGTTTTCACTCTTTTTATCATAGACTACTGAGTTTAGAAAGTGAAAGGAAGTCACTTGGGATTCAACAGGCTGCTTTTTTAATGATAAATTGCAGCTTAAAGTCTCAGCTAGCCACAATCCCCAATTTTCAAGCTGCGTTGCCCAAGTCGGGAAAGCTTCAGCTCCACCGCCAGCCCCGTCCTGCGCTTTGGATGGCAGCTGGACAGGGCCCTGCACCCCTTCTGCCGGGACCCTTTAGCACCAAGGCTTTGGGTGGTGCTGTAGGGAAAGCTCTGAACCAGGGCAGAGCCTCCAGTCTGTTTAAACTTACATTTCAGGTACTTCTCCTTCCCTTTGCCTGTCTTCTGATCCTCAGAATATGCCCACTCTGAAAAAATTATCTTTTTTTTGTCCCATTCAAACCTCGTTACAGTGCATAAAACTCCTATGGCTGATTTAGAAAGTTAGTGCAGATAATGTGCTTGCTTCCAATGTGAGCTTTAATATGACTTCGAATTGAACATACCCGGTCACAATCCTTTGCCACAGCCCTGTTCTTCCCTGTCACGGGTGTCCGGCAGTGAACAGAACTGCCAAGGTTTCACTTTGCCAGCCTGGGTTTGACTGCGCAGGCCAGGCTGCGCAGCAGCAAGTTCCCCTCTGCAAATCACAGATCTCAAAACTAACCGCTCATTCCACACCAAAGCCAGCAGCAACTTACCTCAAAACTCCGAACCAGGCAGAATTTCTCAACGGCAGGGATGCAGAGAGTATTCTGACCTTAGGAACCCGCCAAAGCTATCGCAGAAAAGCTCAGAAGCAGAGAGGCCTGCGAGAGCCCCGGCCCTGCAGCCGTCGAGCGTGAGGACGGGTTCTGCTTTGCAGAGCCTCCGAGTTTGCAAGGAAGAGGCACATCCCGTGGAGAACGTGCAACTCATCGGGAAACAAGCAGAACAGAGGAAAGACAAAGAAGTTATGGAAAAAAAAATAAGTAGCAAGAAGCGTACAAAGAAGCCAGTGAAAATGGAAAAGCTGGAATAAAGGCACAGGAAGGACAAAACAACACATGAAATTTTATTCTGCCTACGGCTCCTTCTAACAGGCATGCTAAAATTAAAATCTTCTGAATTATTTAATTCTTTAGCTGGACAGAAATGCCAAGCCTTCAGTTCAGCTGAGCTTTAGAAGAACATAAAAAACTTATTTAATAGCAATTGCATGGCCTCAACCTCACCACAGAGTGTCACCCTCAGGCCAGTTATACTGCAGCTGAACTCTATTCCTAGAGAAAAAGGAAAAGCATGGGAAGGAGCAGCTTTCCTGCAGCCTCTGATTTCAGCGTTGCGCAAGTTGGTAAGTTTGCTGTTAGTGATTGGTGGTAAAAATGTGCAAAAGCTCTGGGGACTTGTTAAACCTTTTCCCTTTCACAAACCCTGCGAGTTATTTCACAAGAAGAAACAAAACAAACAAAAACAAACAAACAAAAAAGAGCAACAAATAGTTTAGAACCAAATTTTATTAAAGAAAAACCTGTAGTGCAGGTTCTCAAGACAAATGCATACCTTTGGATGCAGTGGAGTACACAGGTACGTATACAGTAGTTTGCCTGCTACATGTTTGGAAGCCGAAAAAGACTGTGATAAACCATATTGCACAGTTTATCAGCATCATTAAGAGTTGCCAAAAACTTGGTTGTGGGTCACTAACAGATAACTCGGTTATGTGTGTGCACTACATATTGCACAAGACTTTTGATTAGCTATTAATTGTGCAATTGAATCACAGTTAATCGTTACAATAAGCATATTCAAACATATATTTGATTCTTTTCTCAAAAACAGCACGTCACTACAAAACTGCCATTAAATGTTACATATTTACAAAAAAATATACAAATAACACTTTTCCCCATTTAAGACAATGCACCAATTATGGTTTAATTTAATTCCTCCCTTGAGTCCTGATACTGTGCACAGAGGAGCTTAGACAGAGTCAAGGTCTCTTGAAACAAAACTAGGAAAGGGCATGTTCTGTCTTTACAAGTACTAAAATGTGCAAAGGCAAAAGGAAAGGCCGTCAGACTCGCACATGTTACAGGTACTGATTAGTGCTAAGAGCCTTGCTGTGGATTACAGTGGCCCCTTGTCAGAAATCCAGTTGTAGCCACAGTGTTAAACATCTGCTGATCAGAAAACAAAGCGGTTGTATTAAAGAAAACTCTGTCTTGGTTGCAATTCTCTTACATCTCTACAAAGTACTCTCATGCTAACCATACACAGAAGAATTACAGGCAAAAATCAGCCAATTACCTGTGTGAATACAGGCACATTGAGAAAGAAACTGGTTTTAGCCCATACCTAATGTCAAATTCACAGTGGATGAGACTGGAGTTGCACGGTCATAAATTAAGGTGGAATCTGGCTTCGAATGACAAATAAATAGCGTTCCACATTAACAATGGGGTAGTGAGAAACGCTCTGGGAATCTTCACAAGTGTTATGTCTAGTTCTTATTTTATTGGCTTTCATCCTCTTAACAAGAGATGTAGCTGTAACTAGTCTGAAATCCTGATTTTGGCTTGGTCTAATTGCCAATTTTTTCTTCTTTACTCACATGGCTAATGCCAGAAAAATCTTTATCTAGCTATGAGAGTATGGAATGAAAGATTTTGGACCCACATGTGTTAAAATAGCCTAAAATGTACTGTGGATACGATGGCATTCATCCTTTTCTTTTAGAATGGAAAATTATTCCATTCCAGATCTCTCCAAATCCTCCTCTGGTAATTAATCCATGCTGCATCCATGTTCCTAGTCCAGCTTCATAAATACAAATAATGATACTCTCCATGAGACTATTTAGACAAGGAATGGTGATTGCTGATGACTTTTAAAACGACACTTGCAACACAGACATTTGCAACATTCTCTAGACCCATCTTCCTTCTTGCAAAGAAACACTGTGGAATGCTGTGGGCTTTCCATTGAAAGGGAGACCAGAGTAGCTGTTGACATTTATAGACAGAAGTGGTAAGATAAAGCGCAAACACGGGAAGCTTTCCAAAGAGCCGAACAATCAAGTTCCCTACCTCAACTACTCTGCTATTTCTTTACAATTTTATTTTTCTTAGTTACATAGAAGAAGATAAAAATGAGTGAATTCCCTTTTGCCACCGGCCCAGCTTGCTGGCAGGCCAGGGTAAAGCCAGAGAAAAACAATGGAGACGAGTTGGAGCAAGAGGGGAGAATTCAGGTATAATTCTCTGTTTGATTAGCTTTTGCTTGCAGAGCCTGCTGCCCTGCAGCAAGTGCAGCTCCTGAGATTCACCCAGGAGATAATATATCATAACCTGCCAAATAACAAAAAAAAAAAAAAAAAGGAGCTGCACTCAAATGTTCGGTGTGTATAAGAAATGGAAGAATTCTCTGTTTCAAAAATTAAAATTCAGCACATTCCAGTCACATGTTCAGCAGACTCCAGCGGCTAGCATTTACTCTCAGGAATACTATTGCTACTCAGTAAATCCATTCATCTTCTCCAAAAACTGCAAGGTTACAGGACAATTCCAACAAATTACAAATCCAAGACACAGCCCCCACAAAATACCCACCAGCAGCTCCACCAGCCAGCGATTACCGGACCTACAGTCATCCCCAAAGACGGTTCTGGGGCACTTCACCTTCCTGCATTCGAGCTACACCTCTGGAGGCCACAACGCTGGCACCTTTCCAGCCCCACAAGTGTCACGATGTGACAAGCCCAGCCAAAGGGGAAGCGGAGTCGCAGGTAACTCAGCACTGCCGTGTTCCTGGGGCTCCAGCAACTTAGGCCTGTGGTTTTAATTTCCTCTTTGCCACCATCAAAATGAGAATTATTTGCCATTAAAGATATAGCAAAATTAAGTAAATTCCACTGCCCAGAACCTTCAGAAAATATAAAATGAACAACTCATGGCAAGATCATACGCACTGACAGCACTGCCGTTTTCCCCTTTTATCCCTGTTTTGTTTATTCCTGTCTGCCCTTCTCCCTCCTGCATCTCTCGCATATAACCCGCTTCAGACAGCTTCTACCCTTAAGAGACACCTCAGTTTTCTTGCCTCACCCTCTCCGTGCTCCCTCAACAGCTCTGGTTAACGCTGTGTTTTACGGAGTTTGAAAGACAACCTTTTATCTCTGCCTCTAGGAAAGGTCAAATACAGCCTTGTCCCACAAACCTCACATTCAAACTGCTCCAAAGAGGAAGGATCCTTGGACCAGGCTCTCTCCTCAGCAATGGACCCTCTATCACAAGTATTCCTTTGTTTCAGGTTGCAACAGTTTCATGTAAAACCCTGTGCTCTAGCCTGGTCCTCAGCAACGCACACGGAGATGCATACACAGGCCAAGTGCCTGGCAAGATGCCCCTGCCCGGTCTTGCTGCTNCCAAAGAGGAAGGATCCTTGGACCAGGCTCTCTCCTCAGCAATGGACCCTCTATCACAAGTATTCCTTTGTTTCAGGTTGCAACAGTTTCATGTAAAAGCCTGTGCTCTAGCCTGGTCCTCAGCAACGCACACGGAGATGCATACACAGGCCAACTGCCCAAGATACCCCTGCCCGGCCTTGCTGCTGGTCTGGACCTGCTGGTCTGCAGAAGAGTCAAAGCAAGGCAGGCCTCGCTGTGCCTAACTCGTGCAAACCCCGGAATCTCGTCCTCATGACACGAAATGAAACAGAGGGAGCATTTGGGAGATGATGTGTAGAGCTGTCTGTCAATCAAATACATGAGAGGGGAAAATGTTAGCTATGGGTTTACCATTTTTAGAAGGAGTACAACACTCCTCCAAGTTTCAGATTGGAAATACATGCTCTTCGGAGAAAAACAGACAGAAGTGCTAGTAAGGCAAAAGGGAAGAATTCCAGTAAGACTTAGAGAAAGCGGGAGCCAAAAATCAAAAATGAAGGATTAAAAGAACTGAGAATGCGAAAGAAACACAGAAACAGAATCTAGAGCGAAATGAAAAGAAAGAGCACTGTAGGAAACTGTCATCACAAAGTGGGAAGCAGAGCAACAAACAGCAGCTACAATGAAGCAGAAGGAAAAAAAAACCCAACAGGAAGGAGAATGGAAATTCAGACAGACCTTTCTGTGAAGGGCCACCACCTGCTTAGCAAACCACTCGAAGCCCTGAACAGTGCCTGTCCTGCCCTGGAGAGCTCAGCACCACAACCGGACAGAGCAAGGTAAGCAGCAGAGGGAACCAGTAAGTCAGGCATATTCCTACCTCTGTGGTAATAATTGATCATCTTAACTATTTAGATATCCTTTTGTAAATGTGGGTCTCATAAATAGCATATTAGCCAAGTTCTTCTTTAGACTAGCTGCACAGTTTGCAGATTGCCTCATGTTTGGGGAGCACATTTCACCTCCTGCATAGACCTTCCTATTTATAATCCATAATCAGATTGTCTAAAAAAAATGCTGTTTTCCTATATGAAGAAATTTTCATTAAAATAGCATCTCTTTCACTGTTTCAAAAAGATATAATTTGCAAACTTTTAACTAAATAAATGCAAAAGTTGTGAATTAATACTTTTTGTTTAAAACAGAAAAGCCAATTCTTGCATTTTGATCTGCAAGAGCAAATACTGTTAACAGGAGCTCGATATAAGTCTCAAAAGCTGACTGAAATTAGTACCAAATAAAATACAAATACAAGACATGCTCAACAAGTTATTTGGAATTCCTGGACTTACTCGTGACTAAAATCCTCACTGTGCAACTAAGAATAAACACAGGAAAGGCATATATTTAAGTAGTGCCATCCACCGCTGTACGCATCAGTGCTGCTTGGCAAGGCTTTGCATTGCACTGTACTGCAATAAACTGTTACAGAGTACAGATGCAAATTCTACAGAAACTCAAAAATCAAATACAATCAATAAAGTTCAAATGTAGGCCATGCTTTAACGTGTTGTAAGAAAATAATTTTAAATACAATTACTTGTGTAAAAGCAAGTTTCCATCTTTCTTTTTCAGGCTAATAATGTCACCTTTAAAAAGGAAATCAATTTAGAAAAGAGAAAGGCTTTGCAATTAAGATCATGTGCTTGAAAAGATATAGAGAGAATAAAGAGAATACTAGCAAAGTATAAGAGATCCTTTATAAGGAATTTGTTTTGCCCAGCATATTCAGAGTCAGCACTGGCTACATGGCTGTATTACTGCACATCAGAACATCCTTGTAAGTCTTCCTGTATTTCGTGTCTTAGATAACCTCTCCTTGAAAACTGTCACAGTTACCAGCACATAAACTGGCTGAAACTTGTAGTCCTGGCAAGCCTAATGTAAGAAAAACCCTTCATTTAGACCTACATGGCTTCACAATTCAAATTTTGAGCAATTTGTTACTCCATTTAACAGAAGAGAAAAGGCAGGAACTGAAGTCTTAGAGAAATAAGGTCTTGTGAATTAAACAGCATGACATTAACTTACTCTATGTATCAATTATAGGGGGAAAAAAAACAGCATTTATGTGAGAAATACATTCTTTAGTCTTCTCACCATTCTGAAGTACACTGATACACATTACAGATCTTAATTTCCCTGATGAAACTGTTCCCTATGCCTTACACAAAAGATTAAAAAAGGAAATACAAAAACTTAGTTCATTCATGTTTCAACCTGGCAAATGATTTGTTCTAGCACATATAGATACTCAAAAGCCATTCTGTATTCCTACCAACTGGAGGCAACAAAAAGAATTAAAGAAATGCTACAGAGGTGATCTAGCAAGGTGAAAGAACTAACTTATGAAGAAAGACTAAAAAACTGAGTAACATTTGCCAGAGACGACAGGACCAGGCTTTTAAGTACTAAAGCTAACGTGGGTCTGAGTGCTTTCAACATTTATTACTTTAATGATTTTAGTCTGAAGATAAATCTGAAAAGTCTGAAAATAAATTACTTCTAGGCACTTAAATGCTATTCTAATGGAATTTTTTAGAAGGAATTCCACAGACTAGTAGAATCAGGCTATATGCCAGTCTCATAAAGACAGTTGTAGAAGACTACAACAGAGGAAAAATGAGCCAGGAAGCAACTTATTCTTTGAGGAACTAGAAAATTCAACAAAACTTTGCATCTCAAAAATCCATATTAAAAATAGTAAATGCTTGTAATTTTCTTTCTACTGAAAAGCAAAGATGCTGAGAGTAATGTGTGCTTATTTTCACTTAAGTCTCACATATACGTGCAACAACAGAGCAATCTTAACCAATAAATAGCATTTCCAACTGTCATTGATTCTGCAAGGAAATTAAACTATGATTTTTCCATAAAAGACTTATTTAAAAGTAATTATAAAACATTGTGAACATAAGGAAATCCATGACTGAAATTACCACCAACTTAATTACACTGTAGTGGGCTGTAAATATTGCTAAAGATACAAAGCAAATCAGAACCACTGGTTCATCATCAAAGTGATATCCTGAACAAATGCATGCATTTCTAACTTCTTAACAATGAAATAAACACTTCTTACAGCATGTATTCATGTTAATGTAACAAGAATGGAAGTCGAAGTAGGTCCATTCTGCTAGCCTCTATTTAAGAGATATCATGCAGCAGGAGACTATCCCCATTACAGGAATTTCTCACTGGTGCTAAGGCAGCAGCTATCAGTCATTGGGATGTTGGATGAAGTCTGCTCTGTACAACAAACTGGTAAAGGCAGACCATTGATTTGTCTGTCCAGAGGACAGTAATTTACCAAATCATCTACTTTATGTGAAGAAACACTCTACTCCATTTCACACTAGTCACTGAAAGCCGAAAAATCAGGAAAAATGATATAATTCAATGAGACTATCCTAAAATAATACAAAACATTGAAAGTGAAATGGAGATATAATGAGATCTTGCCTCGGGCTGGAACTTCCTACTTCTCCATAGTCTAACATTCTCACATGCAGGGTACAAAGACATGCTTTGCTTTATGTTGTTTTTATTAACGTACACTACATATAGGATTTACCTATATGTTTCCCGAGCATTTCTGAGCTCATTGTCTGGATGGAGCACTTCACTGCTAAAATGAAGCCATTTCAAGCAAGAATCTCTTCCTTTCTTTTATGTAAAAAGGGAAACCAAAGACAATAGCTATAAATCTTGGCAGTTAAATTAGAATCTCTCATATCAGTATTTCTTGGAGTGTTCTGAAAAGTAAAGGGTGAATTAGAATCTCTCATATCAATATTTCTTGGAGTGTTCTGAAAAGTAAAGGGTGTTTTTAAATTTGTGAATGTGTAGCAGTTTAACCTACAAGATATAAATGAGGCCAACACACTAAGTTTTGCTGTTAACAATTTTACAGGTCAGTCTCAGTGCTGACAGGTATCACTGTAGTTGCTAAATCACTGTAGCCATTATTAGAAGGCTTTTTAACCCCGAAACACTGTGGAAAACCGATACCCTTAAAACAAATTAGCAAAACCACAACTGTTGCAATGCCGTCCCATAACATTGCATCCCAGTAAGAGTTTTAAAGAGAAAAAAATGTGATTTAATAGTTATGTACCTTCTGTATTATGTATTTTTTATATTTACATACAACTGTAGCTGGTTTCCCTAGGTTGCTTTTAATAATACCAATAATAAGTAAAACAAAGCAAGATTATTAATAATTTGTGCTTACATAATTATGCTGAAGGAACAATAGCTAATTTAGCCTCACACAACCACTGTGAGCTTGGTAACTACCAGCCCCACCTTACAGGAGGGAAATGGAGGCACATGTGGGTTAAATAACTCGCCTGCAGGCTGGGGACAGAAACCAGATCGCCTGGATGTTCTGCTTCTTAGCCATCAAATCACCCTTCCTCATTAGCAAACTTAACTGGGGATGTCTAAATACTACGTGTGTATCTGCATGCACATGTGCCTGCTGCTTGTGCCTATGAACAACTCTCGGTTTCTGTGTACACATACATCAGGGTTTTGGACACATGTGAAGAATAGCATGTATATATGTATCTAAATTTACAAAGATGCCACAGATGTATTTCAAGAGATCCAAAATTGAGCAACTAGTGAGAATTTTTATTTACAGATAAACTATGTGACATTAAAAGGGAAGGGCATTTTCTTGGTTTTAAAATAATTCATTTTAAAATTATTCTTACCATGAAATCAAAAATTTCCTTTATTTTCTGCTGACATTATTAATATAGATACAGCAATAGTGATTTCTCTTTAGAAAACACTGTGTTTTTTAAGACACGACAAACCAACCTCAAAGGAGCGTTGCAGGAATTACATTAATTATCAGAGAAATATGTTATAGGCACTAAGTGTGTGCTATGTGTTAATTAGAGTACCAGCAGTTAAATATTCTACTGTATTCCAAAGGACTCTTATCACCAGAGACACAAATCGCACAGTTTAACATGTATAAAGGCAGTTATTAAAACACAAGTCAGTTTGTGTGACTTCGTCCCCACAGAGTCCTTAGCCAATCACATAATCAATGCGAGAGAGACCCCAAGCTAGAATTCCCATCCCATTCCTTCTCCATAAGGCTAATCCGCTGCTTAACTGCCCTATATAAATAATCCGCTTCAAATTTATTTCTCAGGAAAGAGTAAGCTGTTTGCAACATTACTTATGCAACTGATCCAGTTCATTTCCACACAAAAAAAAAAAAAAAAAAAAAAAAAGAGAGAGAGAGAAAAAAAATGAAAAAAATGTAAAGAGCTGGCAGGAAGGGCAGGCCTCTGACACCACAGTCCTGAGGGTTCCCCAGTGCGTTTTGTATTGGCATTTGCATTTGTCTTCATGAAACCCAGGCGCAGATGCGTTTACACAGAGCCTGCATACGGCACTCAGCTAGAACACTGCTTCTCTGTAAGTCCTGTTTGCTTGACAGTCTAGATCTATCTACCCAGGTGGAAAGTTTAGAGAGTTTTTTTAAAATTATTTTTCCTGAGTAATTTACAAGCACTTGTCAGAATCTTTAACTTTTCCACCTAGTTCCATATATTTAGAGTAATCACTAGAATTTCTTGTGCTTTACATAGAGATCCTGTGTTGTTTGTGCGAGTCTACGGTACTACACTGAATTATTACGTTGAATTATTATATCCAAGGTTGTTGCATTTGATAGAAATATGTTTCAGGATATCCACAGCTATATGGAAGAGTGACTCCAATGCATAGGATAATTTTAAGATAGTTCTGTCTTATCAGTATTTGCTATTTGTGTTGGTTTATTCACAAGGATGTAGTTAGCGATCTGTATCCACCTTAAGAAAGCCGATTTCCTACCAGCATTAGTATAACATTCACTGAGCAAAGAGCCATTTAGTCTCTCTTGAAGGCAAAAGGTGAAGAGATTTTATAGGTTTCTGATGAAAGTGTCCTAATTCGAGGCAGTCGTGATAACATGGGATGTCAAATGGTTAAGTACATCACACCACAGTCCATTTTTTACCGAAAAAAAAAAAAAAAGAGAGAGAGAGAAAATCACATGTAGATGACCAGCAAGGTGTGGATTCACTGGATTTCCATTCCCTAGGGATGCAGAGGTTGGGATAAGGAAACTCTGAACTGACTCACATGCCCACCGCCCTTCCCACAGAAAGAGGGGCTGGTGGCTGGTAGGGCCCGAGTGACACCCTGTGGCGGGAGCACGGAGGTCCGAAGCCCTGCAGCTCCGCACGTCCTCCTCACGACCCTTTGGATCCCCAGCATTCCCAAGCGGCAAAGGTCAGGCAAGAGTCTTCCCACCCCTGACTGCAGGGGCAAACACCAAAGGAAACTCAAGGAGCAAGGGGACTCTGGTGCGCTACACTGTCCCGTTTGGAAGAGAACTCGGACACACCTGCCCTAAAAACAGCAAGTTTTTAAAAAATAACCCTACAAAGAAAGCTACTTAAAGGACGTATTTACACTCTTGGAAATTTAAAAAGCGACAGGCTGTCAAGAGTTTTTTATGTGACAACCGATCTGGCAGCAGATCGTTCTAGAGGTGCTTGGTTAGAAGAGGAAAGCAACTGAAATGACTGTCTGCAAGCGAAGGCACCTGGTCTGGAAAAAGCATCAAGCTGGTGTTTCATCTTCACACATGGTGGGATTTGGGAGAGATACTGGTGCTGATGGCTTGTCAGAACTTGCTATACTTACAAGAACATAATCCTATAATTTTGGAGTATCCTAACTAGCATTTTGATTTCTTCAATCCAAAGAAGGGTCTAAGCCTAAATTCATTAGATTGTCTCACACATTTTTAAGTTAAGAGCTTGAATTCACTAGGAGAGCGTTTGTCTCCTTGCTAAGACCTCTCTCAGTACAAAACCATTTCTGAATTACAGACTTCTGAAAAAATATCATAGTGTTCAACCAGCCATCTGTTCTGGTCTAGTCACTTGTTTACAAATGAGTTTCTCAAGCTGAAGAGTCCCAGCCTTCCACTGATTACCGCAATTAAAAATATAATTAAAAAGTTACAGTCAATCCTTCTAAAAATAAACACAAAGAAACTAGAACATATACAGAGAAAAGAAAGAATGTGGCATTGAATGCGCCTAGGGCTACAAATTCGCTACCTTACTTTGAGTTTGAATTGTAACAAGTTTCCAGGCCATAGTGGAACACAAAATGTATTATCCTTCTCCCCGGTAACTGATGATGGATGCTTTTTTTTCCACAGCACTGTTAAGGAACCTCCTCTCCACCAGCATTTACAGCCATATTTGAAATTTTAGTGATATCACCAGGGAAAAATAAAACGATACAGAGAAGTGTCTTTCGGTTTTGTGTTCAGCTGTAAATATCAGCTAACCAGGTAACTGTGCATCTCTCTGGAGTTGATGCTCAAAACCACGCCTGAGTGATTGCCTATGAAAATATAAAAACAAAAGCTGGTGTTAGTATATTTTGGGAGCTTCACAATAAATCCCTCTTTTAGTTCAGGGACAAGTCAATCACATCAAGAGAATGTTTCTATCAAAGAACAGATCAGGTGAAGGTTGGTGCAACAGCTCCGTGTACCTACAGCATACTTTTGCTTAAAGCTTTTGCTCATGATGGTGAATTTGTGGTGAAGTCCTAGGGTTTCTATCCCTGTGACAGCATAAGTTGGTTCTCTTTGTGGCTTACAAAGGTGTAGTTGTCTTGAGGGGTGCAGGTGAGGGAGGAGAATGGAACCTGAGGCCTCCATTCAACATGCCACTGACCTGGGACTGGACACTGACCGGCATCAGCAATAGGGGAACTCTGTAGCTGTTCAAGCTGCCACTTCTCCCAGAAGGAGTCACTGCAAGGTAATGGTGTTGAGGAGTCCCAACGTGGGGGTTGCGATAAAGTAGGCAACATAAAATATATAGAAAACAAAAAAAGGGGATGGGTGAGTCTGGAAATACTGTACTGTGGAAATTCAAAAGTTATGAGAAGAGAAAGAACAAGCAGAAACCTAGGCCTGTAAACCCCTGCTGTGCCTGGAGTGGAGGCTGTTACAGTGATCTCTCTAGCAGGGAGGGAAAGAGCTCATCAGAATTAGCAGGAATCTCCCTAGCATAGGAACCTTCTGCAAATAACATTGTAAAACAGAATTCAGTATAAAGCAGGGATTAGAATGTATTTCTTACTCCTGCCACATAAAATAGAAGAGTATCATATACAGGAATATTTTCTCAGCAGTTGATACTGGACTCCAGTTGATTCTGGAGCTAGTGGAAGGTATTGCAAGTAACAAAATAGAGCAGAGAGAAGTATAATTTTATGTCTTAATTAAAGTCTTTTGTCTAAAAGCTGTACAGTAGCTGATGAATATAGATGATCATGACCCACAGAAATGAACTCTTCATGCTCCACTGGGAGTGCTGCTGCTTTCGACAACCTGGCAGAAGCCCAGATCACCTTGGGATCTGCATTTGCTAACTGTCTACAGCTGCGCATCAGAACATCATGATCTTGCACTCTTTAGTCCTAACAATGTTTTAACCAGAGGCAAGAAAAATTTTCTCTCAGTAACGAGCGCAGCATCAATCCCATGTAGCCAACAGCTAGCAAATAAGGAGAGTATTTTTGAATGTGTTCATTCCACAGTTCCAAACAGCTTCCTATAAATTGGCCAGAAGGATTTTCTACCTATGAAAAGTTATGCTTTTGTACCTTTCTAGAGGCTTTTGAATGTTCCACTTTAATAGGCATGTCCGCCTGAACCTTTTCTGAATATAGTATTCTGCTCTAAAGACCCTGGAGGTGACTTAAATAATTTCAACATAGACTTTGCTTCTACAGGGGAGCCTTTGGAATTAACTCAGATAGAATTAGGAGTATAATCAAGGTCCTTTTGCAGAATCTTAATGAAAACATGATAATAATCATACACAAACTTTGTCAAAGAAAGTACAGATATATACAAAGTTTGAAGTAAAGTTGAAGGCTGGAATCTTCACTTTTACTGAAAGTTAGTGTCTCCAGGGATTCAGGAGGGACACATGGATCAGCAAATGAAAATAAGGACATCTACAGCAAAAGACAGTTAAAAGAAGAAACACAAGATAAAGAAATTTCTTCAGTGACAGATTTCTGTTTTACTTGAGGCTACCCCTGCTCTAAGTAAAACAGATCTTGTCCAAGGGGTTCATGAAGACATTATAGTTGCCTGTTACACCATTAACCAGCTACTGTTACAAATCCTAGAGACTTTGGGGCATGTGTTTCTTTTTCACAAAATTTGTAGAAATGGAACTGGAGAACCTTTTACATTGTGCCACACTTCTCAGACCTGAAAGCAGTCTGAACAACAAATTTTATAGGAAATGGACTTTATAGATCACCACTCTATGCTACATGAAAGATAGCATTAGGGTGACCTGTTACACACCTCTATCTGATACAGACATCATTTGCAATAAGAGATAGTCACAGAAAGTTTCCCTCACAGGTTGCTCATGACCACGTCATGAACACAGGTGAGCTACCAGTTAAAATAGGAGAGATTCATTATACTTCATAAATACTTTTGTATGCTAGGTAAAATTTAATGCTTCTATTTATGCAAACTTTATATTCTACTGGGATAGTATGACAAATAAAACACAAGATCTGAATATGGATACAATCCATCTGAAACCATGGTAATATCAACCCTTAAAACCACTCCACCTCACCTCCTTCATTTTTCACAAACTGGAGGTATTCTTGTGGTAATTCAAACGTTAGCAATTATACTTATAGTAATTCAAATGTTAGCAATTATGCTTTATTCTATAGCAAATGTACTTCCACTCTTAAATTGTCTTGGTAAGTCTCCCAACATTAAATCTATCTTCTGTTCTACATGGCATATCATGTCATGTATATCACTTCTGTATGTCATATCATCAATACATTAGGCTGAATTACAAGTAAAAAGAAGATAATCGAGACAGTCCTTTGTTAGTGGTATTTCCTTCTTCCTGAATCTGAGTAGAAAATGGGGCAGGGAAAGAAAAAAAAAAGGAAACTAGAATGAAAATCAACAGCATTGAAAAATCAAGTCACTGACAGCAATTTATAAACTTAAATTGAATTTACCTCTTGCGTTACCTAGTGTTTGGGAATCCAGATCATCATCAATAAACTCCTCACCCTGGATGATGTTCTGAGTGTCCTCACTATGATTGACAGGGCTTGTCATCTCCTGCTCCTTTTCATTGTGCATCTGGGCGTAGACATTTCTGCCTGGGAGTTTCCTAAATTGGACAGGGAAGAAAATCTGTGATGGAATTCCTTGTCAAGCATAGGCTGGAATTAGAGGAGAGCTCCAAGAGAATGAAGTAAAACCAGAATCAGAGAACAGAGACAATTACATCCTTCCCTAACTTTGTATTCACAAGTAAAAGTTATCAACCTCTTATTCTTTCGCAACTGCATTATAACAGAGTTACTAACCTAATAATTAATTTATTGACTAAGGTTGACAATGCACAATACTAAAATTTTACTAGAAACAAAGCAAAGCTATTTTTAGGAAGTAAAACAATAAAAAGGCCTCGCAGGCATGCCTGGCTTCAAGTGCCTTAACAAACATCATGCTGCATCACAACCCTTCAAGTGCATCTCTTTGGAGAGCTAGACCACCACTGAAGGTGAGCAGCAGCATAGAATGGCACTTGTTCTCTTCAACAGGAGGAAGAAGCAGGAGAAATCCAGGATACAAGGAATGGAAAGGGACCAGAGAGCGAAGAGCCCATGGCCCAGAAATAAGGGGTAGGAAATGGGAGATAGACAGGAACTGATATGAAGATGACGTACGTTTTCTGCAGGACAAGTTTGGTAGAGAAAAGCAGGCAGCATTAAAAAAGACAGAGTAAAACTTGTCCTAAGGCCACTGGGATCTGCATTAGACTAAATTTTCTATAGGAGACAGTGCCCAGGAAACTTTAGCATAGGTATTAATACAGAGTTCTTAACTATGTTAAGTTATACTTCATACATGAAATAAAGGAAATATGAAAAAAAGGAAAATGGGCTTGAACTGTAGTGTTTCTACTGAGCTACTTTAGCTACAATGAGAGGATAAATACATGAGTTTCTCTTTTTCTCTAGGCTTTTCTGAGATGACTCCTGTTTAAACATTATTTCAGAAGAAAAGGTTCTACACCAAGTGGCAGCATTTTAGTTTGAGAGGAGAAGTTCGTATGCTGAACCATTTTGAACAGCATCTTTCCTCACATTGCAATAAATGGAATTGCTAAACAATGAAACATGACAACAGAGGATCATCTCTCTTTAACGTGAGCTATCCGTGAGATGGACTGCATTCTATATACAACAATTTTTTGTACACATATACATGCTTACATATAGGTATGCATACACAAACAGATATACAAAATCATATATATGCAGAAATCAGCTATTTCATCCCGTTATTTATAGGCATCAAAAAGAAAGCCTGACACAAAGACTCTTTTCTGTACCTATGTGCACAATTAGTTAATAAACCACAGGCGCTAACTAAATGCAAAGGACAATGAAAGAATGGGGGTGTGATGGCACTGGACTGTGCTATTAGGGCTGCTCTGACAGGTCCAAGGGCTCTTCCAACCTGAACATACATAGACAGCCAAAATCTGTATCGCTCTGCTCCCATTAAGGGATTTTCCCATTAAGGGCAAAAGCTGCCAAATTATCAATGCGGAAGGACATTGCTCATTAACAAATACATTAGATAATTAACTTTGATATTTATTCTCCAGGGCCAATAAACTCCAAAAGGTTTCTAATGTGTCTGCTTATGAAACTGGTCATGTGGAAAACATCACCACTCTCTATGAGGCCTACATCGAGCCTGCCAAACCCCTCACTCTTTTAGTACCTCTTCTCCTCATGTGTAAGGGATACTAACCCCAGAAGACCATCTTTGTCACTTTCCCACAGCTGGGGAATTTGCACATATACTGCTAAAAGAATTGAGGGATCTTCTCAAATCTGTATTCTGACAGACTTTGGAAGCATCAGTGACACTATCAAAATAGTTTTAATGCAATGTGACAAATCATACTTTTAGAGTTAAGTCAAGGTTAAGTTAAATCTGTCAATTTAACCGTTGTCTGACAGCACTTTCCCCACGCTGAGGGACTTGTGTGAAACCAGCCCACAAGACGTGTCCTTCAGTTTAAATCTTTAGGCTTCAAACTCATGTCCGTAGGGTGACTTACTAGTAAAGAGATCACCACGATCACAATAGACACTGTTAAATATACTGGGGGTATCTGAGGGAAGGAATCTCAGGAATTCAGAGGTAACCATTAAATGTATTGTTCTTTAGGGCACTTCTTTATGAAGCAAAGATGAACGCAGAAAGGNTCCCCACGCTGAGGGACTTGTGTGAAACCAGCCCACAAGACGTGTCCTTCAGTTTAAATCTTTAGGCTTCAAACTCATGTCCGTAGGGTGACTTACTAGTAAAGAGATCACCACGATCACAATAGACACTGTTAAATATACTGGGGGTATCTGAGGGAAGGAATCTCAGGAATTCAGAGGTAACCATTAAATGTATTGTTCTTATGAAGCAAAGATGAATGCAGAAAGGCCATAAACTGTTGCTTCTCACCCAAAAGTCATGAGCCCAGTCCTGCTAAGTACAGGAGGGCAGTTTCTGGAAGGTATAAACTGAGGTACTCAGTGACTCTTCATTATTTCTCTTTTCTTTTGGAAGAAGGGAGAATATTATAGGACTTAAGAAGGCATCACAGGCATTTGACCTTTTATATATCATAGAGATCTCTATGTGTTTCATACTGACTCAGCTTTACATGGAAAAAGAAAAAAAAATCAACTAGAGTCAAAAAAATGAGAGTCCACGTCTTTTCAAGAGGCATTTTTAACATATGCCACATGTCCTGTTTATAAGAGACAACCACACTGTGAGATGAAATGAGCTGTGGATACTGGATCTTTACTAAGGATGGACCTGATTGTGGCAATTTTCCAGTTGCTCCACACTGTTCTAACATGTAGGAAGGAAGTTGTTACCTCTAATTATACCCCCAAAAAAATTTGCGTACCCGATGTGCTTTGCCCTTTTTAAGGAAGCAATTTATAGTGAGAACAATATAACTCTTTGAAGTAGGAACAGCTGAAATCCTTGGGTCTACACAAAAGACTACTGTGCAAACATGACAAGACATGGAATTTGACCCAGGAATTTTATATCAGCAATATGTAAATTGAAAGCATATTTATGAGAACAGAGGAAAAGATTACACAATACAGTTTCTTTTGGGATTTACTCTTGAGCTGCAAAATGCATGTGCTTTGCATCCATCGCTGGGGACCAGTGCACTCCATGCTCAGTTTTAGTTCCTTTTGTTTTCTCTGTAGCATTTTATTTCCATCATGAGGAAGAAAAAATAGTGAGGCTTGCTTTGAGTACCATAAAAATATGAATAGGAGACTTAAGTCTGCACTGAACTACTAATGAATGTCACAGCATATGGACTCCTGACAATTCTCTAGGTCCTGCATCTTTCTAGAATATGCTCCAGAAAGCAAACTTTCCCCTCCTCCTCTTTACAAACTCTAATCAGATCATACCAGAAACTGTCTGCCTTTAAACAGTAGGAGGGGGATGAGATAGTCATTCCTACTCCTTTAAGCTCTCTTATTTATTTGCTTTTTCATTCCAGCCTTGTGGAGCCAAAATTCATTGGCCTTTATGTAGCTTCATTCATTTTCCAGAGGCTTGATTAAGGTTTTGTTTAGTATAAAAAATAGGAACATATTCACATGGAAAAGAATATGGAAGGACATAGCATCCTGTTAGAAATTAAACAAACCCACTAACAATAATAATCCATTAAATAGAGTATTTTATTGTGGTGTTTGGATTAATGTTCAGATGAATGACTTCTTTGTGCTTTAAGGCACTTGTGATTTATTTGTCTCTTGCATTTTAGAATTTTTTTCTACATGCTATTACTTTGATTTGAGAGGAAGTTTTTATGAAATATTACAGATCATTAAATTAGTGCCTGTTTTTTATAACTAAATGGCATGGATTGGGACTAAATTTGCTCTCATGGATCATAAAACTAGTATAAAGCAAGGTGGGGAAAAAAGGATAGGCTTTCTTCAGAGACTGAGAATGAGATGGTAAGTCAATGAGGCAGAAAGATAACACAGTTCTGCTCCAGACTGTGGAAACAACCCAGGAGGGGGCTCATTTACCAGAAGTGGCACTTGATAGTACCAAGGAAAAAATAGCACACACAAAATCGTATGAATTTGGTTGAAGTAGATCCATGGAGATTTCTGAAAACAATGTATACAACTTTAAGGACACAGGCAGTAGTTTGCATGCAAATTAAATTAAAAAGATTTTCATGCATTGCTGAATAAAATACATAAGCATCAAAAACAACAATCTGCTCTTGTTTGGCTAATCTTAAAATCCTGTTGTTGTTTAGAAGAAAAAGAATAAGAAAAGGATGATTTTATATCTTCTGTTAGTAGCATAATGAATATATAGCAGCTTCGATCTGGCTAAAATATAATTCTCATTTCCTCCACTTTGCTTATAGGAGACAGCGCTATTTGTCTTCTCTGTATGAATGCCCCGGCCCCCACACTGTGGAGGTTTTCTCTCAGAAGAGAAAGAAATCTCTTTTGGACGGCTATTAGAAACCCAGAAGAAATACAAACATTGTTTCAAAAGGAAAGGAAGGAGTGTTCTTTTATCGAATTAAATTCAATAAAGATGGTATGGTCCAGAAAAAAAAATGCTGCTCCTAGATCTGTATTAAAAGATGGAACAGTTTTATCAAAAATATTTTCCGTCTGCTTTACATTGCTCTAGTCAAAGCAAGCAGCTCTAGTCCATTTTACCAGTATGGTGAAACATGCAGGTGAAACTGGACCATAGTGGTGAGTGTAGTAACATATTGTGAGCACAATGCACGAGACCTGATCCATTTACTCAAAAGTAAGAGCAAAGAAAAGCAAAACTGCTCTTGGCTGGACTGGTACCATTGCTGTTATCTGCACCACCTCTTGCTTCACAGCCACAGCGGGATTTGGCAGCTGGGAGATCACCCCTCGCTACTCCTTACTGCCATACAACACCACTGAAAATTAAAACACAAAATAAAATCTAAAACTGTCGTAGCTCACTATTAGTGAGGCTAGTATAGGACTAGAACTGATTTTAAAAACTGTAAGTTTACAGAGTAAAAATACTTCTTACCTGAATAGCTTACTTTGGCTACAAAGGATCAAACCCCTGAATTTCTCAGACTTTTTGTGCTTTGGTTTTTCTGTCTAAAGCATCTTGCTTACAAGTCCCAGGCTCCACGGCTTCTGGAATCACTGTTTTTAAAGTGCACATTTACAAGAAGAACTCAGAAGGCAACGTGGCCACAGACCATTAGACAACGTGTGGGGACATGTGCAGTGTGGCAAGTGGAGGATGCACAGAAATGATAAACACTGGCAATTTTACTGTAGATAACAGCAGAAGGCAAGAGTCTTCCTAGTCACTAAGTATTTTGGATTATGGTCCATCTGAAACAATGTAACAGCGTTCACAGTCATCTAACGACAGCTCTGATTATGCAACCTGACCCTATAATTCTAGTTTTAATTGAACTGTGGTAAATTATGCAACTTTAATCTTTCCATTTTAATGTGCATTTCTTTCACAGCAAGGAGACGATATATATTTTTTTTCAGTCATACTAACCAGCCCAAATCTCACACCCTCTGGAAGCTTCTGTCTTTGCATCTCGCCATCACCCTGCCACCTGATTAGACTATGCTCCCACTTCTCTATATGAGGCTGTATGTCTGGCTGTATCAAATACAACTTGTGCAGGACTACTCTTTTTAGATTCTACTGTCCCCCAAATTAATTTCACGACATTTACTTCTTGTGCAGGACATCTCTTTTTAAGCTCTGGTATTGAAGTTTTCAAAAAATAATAGCGCAAACAGCTGCATCATGGTGGTACAGACAGCCCCAAAGACTTGCAGAAAAGGTAATAAGTGAAGCTCTGACGTCTTACCACAATCTTTTATCTTGCAATTTTGAATGACAAAAATTAATGTAAATTAAGTCTGAAGTTCTTATGACATGAACAAACCTCACTTTCAGACCAGACCTGGGCAAGGATTTCAGTAGATGTGTGTGTGTGTACATATGTATATGCACATACACATACTCACATATATGTAATACTTGAGCACAAGGAGTCTCAGCACTCAGCAATCATCAGTGAGATTTTTCCACTCTCTGTGAAGGGTGTACTAAGGACTACACTGAAATTTACAATTAGGAAGTGGGACTTTGAACTATTTCTTTATACATTTTATCCTAAAAATATCCTAAATGCTGAATAATTCCTCCTTTGGCAAATACATGAAATGTTTGCACGTATGAAGTTCAAACCTCTCAGTCAATCCGATCTCCATTTTTAAGCCTTATGTGCAGGCCAGTTATTTTCATCTTTCGTATTTTCAGGTATCTACCTCCAAATAAGTAATGGCTGGCAGAGAGAGACAGAGAGAATAATTCAAGGGATGTTCACAAACCCTTCTGCAGACAACCCACCTTGCCTGTGCCCCAATGCCAACTGGAAGGCTTGTAGCTCCAATCGGTGTAGTCATAAAACTAGGATAAATAAATCTTTTTCTGACTCAGGGCATTAAAAAAAAAAAAAAGGAATTTTAATGATTCTCTGTAGGGAATATCTGACTATCAGCTTACATCAGGGAAAAAAGAAAGCACAATCAAATGTCTTCTGTCTCCTCCTTAACGTTTTGAATGGTACATAAAAATTATGGACAGCACTAAAACTTCAACACGTTATACATTTCTCTAATTTCTATATGAAAATAATTCATTCTTACATTCACATGCGGTGCCTGAATTTACATATGGCCATTCTGCTGAAATTATCTCCTAAAATTTTTATTGCATATAGCATTCTTTCAACAAATTAATTATTAATATACAGGCACATAACATTGCTGAGCCTTCACATAATATTGCTGAGCCTTTGTGCATTACAGATCGGTTTGTATCTGATAAAGGACACTTCAGTTTCACAGATTCAGTCCTAACAGATCACACTGTGGATTTATATACACTCACTGAACTGACTTTAAAGGGATTATACTGTAAGTAAGTACAGCAAGGGGATGCAATGATTTATTATCAGTCCTTACAAACACAGAAAAGATGTTTTGTTTTGTTTTTCATCCGATTAGTGATTTTGGGTGGAGAACAGTTCACAGGGAGCACCTAGGGAAAACTGATTTTTCAAAGGACTGATTAGTGCTAAGTATTTTCTGAAGATAATATTGCACAAAAAGGACTCAACTGAAAAAAAAATTATCATCTCATAAAAATCTTAATATGTAATTTTGTCACGTAGCTTAAAAACAGATGAGATGATACAAACTAAAGTCAGATACTACTATATGGTCATTCATCAACTCAAACAATTTTAACAAATTATATATGGAAGCATGTGAGGCATTATGGCTCTCAGTTTGCAAAAGGTACCAGAATTTTATCTTTAGTAAATGCTATATTTATATATAAAAAGATTCAGTGGGCATTTTAGAAAGCCCTCAATATATTTTTTCTTCTTTTCTTAAATATTTTATACTTCTTTTGCCATGCAGTAGTTGTGTCTGTTATTTAATTGCCCTCATTTAAGGGCTAATAAAAAGGCATAAATAACACAGCCTTCAAAAGATATCACAAGCAAGTTTTATGATCCAGCACTACAAACAGCAAATCCTCCATGTATTGCTACTGAAATAATAAAATTACATCGCATCAAACATTTTTATGCTTTTCTTTTTTCTTGCTGCAGGCACCCAAAATAGCAAAATGGATTTTTATACAGTTGTAGAGAGAGTCTGATACAGATTTCTGTGCTTTGTCCTTGAGAGTAATCAGTCACTATGAGCTCTGAGACTTGGATCCTGCAGTGAGGAAATGAAGAGATTCTGGCACAGAGCATTTTTCTCTGCTGACTCCAATTCACAGCAAAACAATCTCACACTTAAAAGCTATCTCCACTTGCTGTTAACACAAGCTCGTGTCACAACCATTTCTGTAAACTTCCGTTTATTTTGAATAAAAATCAATTCTGAAATGATGAAACAAATCAATAGAAGTGCTCACCGAATACATCAGGATCTGATGGAAACAAAGGATTTTGCTCATATGATCAAACCCAAACCTTCCAAGCACCCAAGGAAAAAAAACAAAACAAAACAAAAACAAACTAGGAGCACAGCCAATGACAAAACAAACACATAAACAAGAAAAAAGTTCCACAGATTGCACATCATCCCAGAAGCAATGACTACTATCAATTGCAGATGAAAGATGTATCAGAACTGTTAAAGGCTAACATGATACCTATGGTCCATTTTGAGCTTCTGTATTATATAAAGGTCCTTTCCAGACTTTTTTTCCCTTAAAAACACGCTACTGTCAAATTAACACTGATCTATTTTCATCACTTGTGAGCTACCTTAATCAAGTGCCACTATCCCAGTAATTAGAATTAGAACGTAGGCAAAGATAAACTCCCCACAATTAAAGGTTTTGATAAAACTTTTTTAAACAAACCAGCATTGCAGATCTATTGCTCATTATGCTGAAGTCTTTAGTTTATTCATAACTGCTAACACTAATGATGCAAGAAGTAATCAGTAATAACATCTTAGCTCAGCACTCTTTCTTGATGATATTATTTAGACAAGCTGAGCAAACTCTCCATAGCTCCCATGTCGATGCTATTTTATCTTGAAACACAGCAAGAGAAATCAAGCATCAGGATAGTATCTTGATGCCTATAAGGGTCAGGAAAACACAGCTTTCAAAGCGGTAGGCTTTTTACAATCCCTCAAGAAAATCTGCTTTTCAAATAGCAAACTGAGTTTACTGACATGTGGATAAATCAAATTCTTAAAATATATTGTTGATTAAAGATTACTTGCCTTTTAAATTTGTAGAGGATGAAAGCCCCGACTATGACTAGACAGATAACAAAGAGAACCACAATAGCCCAGTAGCCACTGCCTCCTCCAAGCCTTTCAGAGTCTGAAATAAAAAAAAAAAAGTTTAGCACATCCTCTTCCAGATCACTCATATTCTCGAGCTTTCTTCTGAACTGTGAAGTTGAAAACATTCATTATTTGTGTAATCTCTCATTCCATCTATAGACTCTTCAAACAGACAATAATACAAAATTAACTGGTGACTTGTTACTGAAGGAGAGGGGACCAGTTTCAGATAGAACTCACAAAGACTGAATTATTTTCACATACAGTACTTTTTTCCTAGGAATCTCAAGTTATCAGAGGAAATGATCACATATCCCAACTATTTATGATGCAAAAGCAGGGCTGAATTTATTTCACAGATGGAGAAACTATAGCTCTGAACAATGAATGGAAAAGGCTGGAATGAACATGGGGTTATTTTAATTCTAGCTCTTTGTACAGGCTAATGAATGTTCTCTCTTTAAGCGAGTCATTTCTACAGTGATGGGAATAGACGCTGCAGCAAAACCGTAGCATGATACTACAATAAAGATGACACATAAAAAGATAGTTTTGTCTTTTCCAAGGAGCTGACAGATAAAATATCATTTAAATCATCATTTACATAAGTTGATTTTGCTCAAGAAAGGTGTTTTGCCCCAATCCACTTGAGTAACAGACAAGAATATATATTATGGGAGATGAGTCTCATAGAAGCTTCTGCTTAGAGCTGAATGTTGTGGTTAAAGCATCACTTTAACATATCTCTGTTCGAAATATACACACATCCATGAAAACACACTCTCTTCAATCAATTTCTAACTAGACTGTGTATGCAGAGGCGCAGAAAATACATGCCAGCCAACCTTGCTTCCAGTTGTTTTAAAAACGAGAAGGTAGCTCATATATCTCAGGACCAGCACTGCAGTGCAGTGCTGTGTGCGGATCCTACAGCAAGTGTCAGATCAGTTGATCCATCTACAGGACACAGTTTGCTATCATGCAGGCATACAAGGCTATGTCCCAGATGCATGGAGTTTTCTTAGCAGAGTTAATGACAGACAGTGAGGAAGTTTGGCTTTCCTGGCACCTAATGCAGCCAAATTGCCTCTAAGCTCACCAGGTGGCTTTTCCTGGTGCCAGGTTGGCTCTTCCTTCATGGCAGTGTTTTGTTGAGTACAATCATGCCATGGTTATACAGAAAAGACCAACAGTGAAATAGCAGGAGGAAGTTTCTGATACAAACTATAAGGTATTGTGAAATGAAAAAGATTAATTTGACAGTGATGGTTAACAAATACCAAATGTGTGAATATGCATCCACATAGGTTTGTGTATGTGTGTGTACGTATATACATATATATATCTACAATATCTCTATATATCTAGCTATGGAGATTTTTCTCTCTAACAGTCATTCCCGGGTTTATTTGTTGGGATTTTTGTTTATATAATTTACCTGAATCAGAGTCAGCTAAAGTCACTAAGACCCAGTGTCCTCCCCGCAGAAAGAAGCTGATGTTGTGCGCGTTCAAGGCCTGCTTTAAAGCCGCTATCCTCTGCAAATGCGAGAGAGAAGGTCAGACATCGTTCACTTGGTTCTACAGAACAAAAACCTATTGTCCATTATATGGTGAGAAATATACATGTCAGAAAACATTTGTCATGACTTTCTCAAAGAAAAAATCATTTAAAAATCATGCAAACTCTACAAACTGTAAATGCTGAAAATGTCAAATCTTTTTACCCAGATCTTTCTTTCTGCTTACCAAACTCTTTACATTTACCCATTATGTGACAGACTTTATCTCATTTACATGCATTGTTCGGTTTACCTCACTCATAACTCACACAATGCATATTCCATATCGAAAACTTTATCTATTCTTCTAACAATATCAGCAGACAAATTGCAAGTGACAACTTTAGATTTCTTGTTATGAAAAGTAATTGTTTGATAGTGAACTGTATGTCATAATTTAACTCACTTCTTAGCTATATGGGGATGGATTCCGTTTATAACCAATTTTTGACAGTACTCTCTACAAAGACAGAGTTCCATCCATGTGGAAAAAAATAGGATTCCTCCTATTTTTCATCCAGTGGACAGAGCACACTAAAATATAGGCTCTCTCATTCTTATGGGGCAGAACCATTAAATACAACATCATATCCTCAGCCCGGATGACAAATTGTCTGAATTTTCCCATTCACTTGTTCACATCTTCAACATGGGTAATTTTCTAAAAGATCAAAGCCAGTTTTATAGTCCATGCCTTATAATTCAGGATACGACTTCCCACAGGATGCCAAATTAGAAATATACTTTATATCCATGAAACCTTCAAGAGCAACTTCTTTTATGATATTATCAATTATGGTACTCATTTTTGACAAGCCTTTGCAGTATAATAGACAGAAATCCCTGCAGTCTCCCTCACATTATAGACAGAGATTTCACAAAAGTTCAAATTCAAATATGCTCACTCATATTGAGGGATATCTAACTTCTGAACTGACTTTATTACATTTTTGTGGGGTAATTATTCAACATAAAGGTGATATAACTGTGCCCTCACTTATTTTACATGAAAATTACTCCACATAGTTCTTAAGTACTTACCTTTTTGTCCAAAATCTGAAAAGAGAATACATATCACAACTATATTGATTAGCAGACTTTAAAGCGATGCTGGCACTACTGAAATAGAATTATCCAGTCTCTCTCCAAGCTTGTTCACTCTTTCATAGGATACAGTGCAAGAGGGACCACTACTATAGGTTAATCTAACTTTTAGGCATGAAATGCAATCACTGAGCCCCATAACTTATCTTTGGATATATCATATTTTCCTGGCAGGTATTTAAGGAATCCAATATTTAATTAGCTTTTGTTTAAGGAAAACTTTTTCACTTTTTCTATCTACCTCTGTGTTCTCACCCAGACTTTTCTGAATTACACTTTCAAAGGTCAAAGATTTGAATCTAATTTCTTATTTCTAACTGTGAATTCAGCCAAGTGTTCTGACTTGTGTGCTTCACTATAGGATTGATGAATGTTTCCATATTCATTGGGATTTCTACACCATGAGGTATTTATTGAGCACACTGATTTCAACTCTCCAGCTTTTTAAAAAACTCTCTATTCTGCTCTCTAGAATCTCTAAGTTAACGTATTTACACTGGCTCTTTATTTTTTTTTCTGAATGCTTTCCAATGCTAAGATTTGAGAATGTAACCACATGGCTCTTGTACTGTGGTATCAGAATGTAAAAAACAACAACAAACATAAAAATAAAACCAGAAACAAGAAAAAAACAACGTTTACAATTCAAACCTATATATCTAGGGATCTTACTTGCTCATTCTGTCACAGCAACTCACTGGAATTTTCATTTAGTAGCTTGTCTAGATAGATCCCTAAATCTTCTTCAGAGCTATTGTTTTCCTACAACTTTAATGCACTTTAATTTGCTCTTTCAAATGGATTCATCCCACTTGATATTAGGCATGTAATGAAAGTGTTTAAATTAAGAGACCAAGTCTTCCTCTGTAGTCAATGATATGAACAAAATAATTTTGAAATTGCTATGCTGCCAAAATCAGGTGAGAACACTCTCAGTCTTTATTCTTGCACGCATTATTTTTGAAAGAAAGTGGGCTTTTGTCCAAATGGAAACAAATTACAGAATTATGCAAAGGGCTCCTCTTTACTACTATACTTTCAGCTTATTAACAATCTTTTTACTGACGACTACTTTTATTAGTATAGAATTTTATACTAGATTAGTAACACAGTTAATAAATAGCCTCAGGTGATATAAATCCATGTAGAATGCCCCTAGGATCTCCCCCTGAAACAGGTGATTTCTGCCTGTACTAGAAATTATTGCCTTTAAGGGACCTTCTGAAATCACATAAAACTAAAAGCTTTTCTTCCAAGAGCAAATAGGCTCTCTTTAGGGGAAGCCATTTCATAACTAAGTCTAAGGGAAAGATTTTAGGGGCAGCTCAGTCTAATGCGCAGAAAACTTCCTGAGTTAAAGGAGATACAATACTCAGAACACAGTCATGAGAGCTGTCACTACTAGCACAATAAATAGTTTCCTTTCAGCGAAACATGAGAAGAGAAAAGGGCCAAGGGCCTTCAAACTTGTCTTTGTACATTCATCTTTAAAGCAGTGTTACTATGAGTCCTTTTCAACTAACTTAACCAGTTAATGCTTGTAAGTATACAGGGAGTGTATTTTATGGATATTTCTTGCATCACAATGGATTATCATTGAACATGTATTTTGTCAAAACTTGTGCCATTTAATTCAGAATCAAAAAAAGTCAACAATTAAAGTAATATCCCTTAGCAATAATAGAAAAACAGAAATTTGGGCAGTTTGTTCAGAAGCCTGACTCTACAATCTGCACTCTTTAAAACAATCAAAGTCTTGGAATTGATACTAGGATACTTGCCTTTATCATTATAGAGCATACGTCACTACATTTGCTTCCTTTGCTCCTATTTTCTGTATGTGTTATCTCCTGATCACTGGTGTCACATTGTCCGACCTAACAGGGTCAGAAACGTACAGCTCTTGCCCAGATTACAATTACATTCACCTTCCAGAGCTTCTACAGTTCCAGAAACCCTGGGCAAGGTCAGGTCTTAAGCAGGTACTACTTACTCTGTTCTCTTAAGGTTTTGTACCCTTCCCCATAGCCACACTGAATATAAATTTTCCCAACTTTTTTGCAACATGTGATTGTTATTCTTTAAAATAGTAGGGCATTTTCTACATTAAAAAAAATGAAAAAGAATGAAAAAAGAGAAAAAATGAATATTCTTGATGATATACTTCAAGCTCCCCTGAAATACAGTTGAGATTTAAAGAGAACTAACACATATAACATTTTGCACTAAAATAAAAAGTTAGCAGAATCCAAAGGTCTATCATCACCTGCTTATTAGTATTATTAAAGGTATTCATACCATATATACACGGAATGAAGGGAAACAGTTTCCTTTGAAAGTTGCACCTTGCTTCTTAACCAAGTTGAAAGATTCAAAGAATTCTCAAGTGGTAATGCACACACAGCTTATGATGGGCTTCCTACTAAAGTAATTATCGTTAAAATCAACTATTTCCTACAATATGGTTATGATTTTTAAACTCCAGAGGGAAAGCAATAAGGTTTTGAGGCTGCAGTGGACAGGAAAATTCTGTGCATTCACACCATTCTCTATGTGTTTTGCAATAAAACACCCATTCATTTACTTGAATGACATCAAAATACTCCTTTGGACCTTCTCAAGTGTAGTGCATCAATTTCATGAACAATCTACATGTATCAAGATAATCTAAGGAGGTCCTTTTCCCTACTTTTTAAGCTCTTTGGATATTGTGACCTCATTTCAAAAGTGCTAAAATATCTTTTAAAATTAATGATACCTTACACTGTTATTCTCTGTAACTTGCAAGACTTGAATTGCAAGAAACAAGCACAAGCACAGAGCTGAGATCTGCTGCTCTATCACAGCACAAGGACAAGTATCACAAATTCTAAGTCAGAAGCAAGGGCCAGACACACAATTTTCTACTGGTCTGCTGTCTTTTACTGGAAAAAGGAGGGAGAATCTTAGGTCTGATTTTCTTTGCTGTGATCACTGCATTGGTTTCTTGTTAACTGAAAAGGATACATGCTCATAAAATCCAGGAACTACCTGCTTGATGTTTATTACAAAATAGGTCAACTTTTATAGGCTGACCTATAGATCGTATTTCAATTGTATCTGAAATCTAATCTGCTTCTAAAGACAGTGAAGAGATGGTGTTTCCCTCTTTAGAAACACCAGTGTTCAAAATGCACCTTTTGCCTACTCTATCTTCACAGACTGGCAAGCCATCACTGTAGTTTCTGTTCAAGAAGGTGTTATTCTTGAGACACACACTGGTAACACTAAGCACAAGCTGATGCTGGGGAGAAGAACACACGCTGCTTCAAAGCACTGCACATCTATCCGCAAGGGCATCACCAGGACCGACCTTCAGCCTGTCACAGAGATAGAGAATTGCTTCTTCTCCCTCTTCTCCTGGGCAGGATCTACCCCTGATCTACATGAGCAGCTGCACTACACACTGTTGAACACAACAGCCCTAACTGTTCCTAGTATTTACATGTCTCTCCAGATGGGAGGGAAATTTTTGCATGGTCAGGGAGCACCTCATAATTCCAATAAAAGCAATGATAGTACAGCTGTTGGTTTCCAAGCAGGATTGTCCTAATTAGACACACATTTCTCTGATTACCTTATCACTAGTTACACTCATCTTCCGCTTTGGCTGGTTTGCTGGTAGCAGCACATGCAAGTCAGCAGTTGTGGGCAGACCAGGTTTCACAACTGTCACAAGCGTTTCTTCAGGTATATTAGTTTCCTGTGCAGACAAATGTATGTGGTAAATTACCAGACAGTGTGCTTTATTTTTTCTCTTCTAATCTTATATAAAATACATAAGTAATTCCACATGGGTCTCTAAGTCTTTAGTATTCAGATTCTTATTTTTAAGTGGATTATACATAAAGCTAAATCATGAATAAAGCCAAATATTAACTAACTAATATATGAGTGGCTCTTTGCAGATTTGAAGTGTTATCATTGTTATCACATCAAATAATTTTAGTGGCATCATGGAAAGAGACAAAACTAAGTGGTATGTAGTTTTAGCAAACTCTAACAGTTGCATATTTTTCTGGTGACTTAAAAAAAATCCTAAGTGATTCAGAATCCTTTGTAGATCATTCAAATGCTTAGTAGACTTAAAAGGGCATATTCATTATACTTAACTTTAGCTTGGGGAGACTACTTTTTCATGTGTGTTTAATTTGCAAAGAGAAGTCTTCCACACATCTATTTAAAGCACCTAGATTCAATTCCTGAAACTGTTTTAATGAAAACCTGCACTCCACTCACCCCTACTGAAAGTCAAATGCTTTCTTTCCAAATAAGCTTTAGCAATTTTAATTTTCATTTCCAAATTCCTCTCTGCATTATATAAGACAGTGACAAAATTCTAATGACAACACCCTGGGAATTTCTCAGAAATTACATTCATATAGTTCATATAGTTTTGCAGATGATTTAGTAGTTATTAAAATGCACAGGCTATTTTATAAGGAATCTAATTATTTGTTTGACTGACCCTGCTTATGGAATGGGTTTAAACTGATAAAAGTGGGAACTTATTTTGATTTGACATGTGAAAAAGGCAGGAAATGGCATGAAGTCAAAACTCCAGATCCTGAATTCCCTGTGCACTACTGCAAACCCAGAAAAAGTCCAAAGACTTCACTGGCAAAGGCCGCACCATAAGGCTGAACCTTTCTTCACACGAAAGCCATTTTAAGGACATTGCCAACTCGCAACTCGGAGATCCCCTCCTCGAGAGCAGCCAGTTTGCACATGCTGCATTCCTGGCAGCGCGTGCACCTGAGGAATACAGTGCTGGAACGCTCTCTTTTTATGGAGTGCTCATTACTTATGCCACAGAACTGCCGCATGCCTTTGTACTTATACTTCATCTACGGGATTCATCTGTTCCCAATCCAGATTTCATTGGCAAACACGATCTAAAAGATCAGCTGGAGCAAAAACATGCTCAGGCATTTTAGGCAATTTTCAAAGTTATACACATGACATTGTATGTTCTTTTTGCTCTGATTTATTTTATTTTACAATGAGACCAAATACTTCATATTGGACAGTACCCATACCTTTATTGCACTGAAGCTACTCTTCTGTTTTGGAGTCAGCACTATTTGCCACTATGGCTTTAGCAAATCCCAGAGACCAATACTTTGCATTAATTGCCAATTAGGCTGTGTTAGAACTAAACTTTCCGTACTACAGTATCATCATCCACAGACGGCATGTAAAAGTGATACTAGGCTCAAACTTGTTGGAAATGTGGCTCATGGGGTTCATTTTACTGTTTTGCACTGCCTCCATTTTTCTAAATGAGAAGGCACTAACTTAACCTTCAAGCTTTATGACTGGAGAGGGAACATTTTATGAGCAATTTGAGAGAGCACCTTTGCAAGAAGTCGTGTTACTACTCGCCCTATGTCTTCCCTCCATTCTGGTATGTCAGGGTTGTACATGTCCAGGTGCTTAGTAAACTTCAGAGAAAGAACATGAAAATGATCTGGAATGGCAAAAGAAACATTTTTGAACAATTAACAAACAGAAGTGCAAGAAGAGTTTTGCAGAAATAAAAGTTGAAAATGTATTTTCAGTGTTATATGTAGTGTTGTAGCACCTACGAAGCCTATTGGTATGTGTTGTTCAAAAAGAAAAAAATAACAAACCCTTCCCCCAGGAGTCTACAGTCTATGCAGCATGAAGCAAGATTACACTCTTGTCAGCCAGTCAATTTCTTTCTGTATTTTTCTCAACATCATCAAATTTGTGCCTAAGGATAAAAAGGCAATAAGGGGGAAGAAAAAAAAAAAAAGTTTACATTCATGCTCTGGGGTTATAACCTTCCCAATAATTTTTCCTTAAGAAAATAAACTACACAGACACGATTGGTTTCTTTCATTTTTAATGGGAATGTGTCAATGGATTCTATTCTCACTGAATCATAAACATCTGTTTTTTGCTCATTTCATGTTCCTGTTTTCCCTGTAAAATGAATACTTTACATATTCCATAAGCTAGCCATGAAAATAAGAACAGAAATGACATGCCAAAGGCTAACTACTGCCTTCTTTGAAATAATAAAAATAAGATATGCTCAACACTTTTATGGATATTGTCCAAAATATCTGAAATGCTAGAAATGAGTTATTCTTCAGAAAACAGGCCTCTAAATAATCTTCCATTTCTCCTTATAGGCTTATTGGAAGAACACCTGAAGAATTCAATGCAAGGTAGATAAAACATAAGGCAAAGTAGATAAAAGAGATCCTATGAAATGTATAAATCATTCAAACCTGGCTTCCTGAACAGTTTAGACAGAATTGTATTTAATTTTTTTAAGGATTTTTTAAAGAAATTTCCCTCATGACCATTACCGTTATTGCTCTTTGTATGAGGTTTTGCCAGTGCTAAGAGTAGAAGCAATGTTGGCAAGTCAAAGTCACTAAGCCAGTCATACTGATACGGTGATACTTCTAAAGCTTTCTAAGAAATGGATGCATTTACGAGTTGTAGCATAAACATCAAATTCATTTATCCTAGAAAAGGTATGATGGGAGTTCATAAAAGCTCTGTTTAGCATGAGTTTGTTGTATACTGAAAGAAAAAATAACAGAATCTTCCTTCACTGTTCAGGAAATAGAGATGTATCATTTTGTATCTCTCTTGGATATAGCAAGGCTTTTAGAACTGCATAAAAGAAGCTCTTTTTAGATATCACAATTGCTACATGTTACAGTACAAATACTAATGGAAATAATTCCTTAGTGTTACATTTTTTCATGATATATCATCCCTTGTCACCCCATTATATGACACCGTGAATCGCATCAAGGCATAAAGTAAAATAACAGCTGAAGGATTACACAACTTTTACAAGAGAGCATACTCAGCTAAACATCCAAAGGACATAAAACGTTATTATTTTATATTGTTTTTATTACTGAGAGTATATACACACAGCTAATTTTCTCTTTTTGGAGATATTTAAAACTTTTGTATTTAGGTACTCTCACAAATTCTCTAGTCATAGCAAAATGCTACTTTAATGCATAGAAACAATAGTTCCTTATAAATTTGGGAACTACAGTAACATTTTGTATAAGCAAAGGAAGCAAAGGATTTCACAGGAAACTGCTCCTACAATCACACTATTCAACTTCATGGGATTAGCCCTCAAATTTAGAAATTGAACATGGCATTAGAAATTGAACATGGCATGGGTTCTACTTGAAGTGCTGGTTTAAGAGGTATTTAGTAGAAGTAAAGTGCCTTACCAAAAACGTGGACAACCTTTGAATCCTGAAGCATGGAGTTCCCACAAGAAGCTTGCACCGTAACTCTGACTTCACCTGTCTCAGCAAACCTTGCCACCAAAAAACTCTCCAGTGTGAGAAGTGGCTTTAAAAATAAGAAAAAGTTCAAACCATTTTTTTAGTAAGAACCATGAGAATAGTGTCTAAAGTGGCAGTCATTAAAAAAAATCAGACAAAAAGATTTCACGTGAATCATTTTCTAGAATACTAGTCAATATTTCAAAAAATGGTTCAATTGCAGTTTTTGAACATAGGAAGTTCCCTTCTCTTAATGGATTGTCTCTCTATATACAATAGTTGCCAGATTAAGCAAATATTTCTTTTAGAATAACTGGCAGAGCATTAGGTTTTGATTCAAATCCCAGTGAAACAAATGGATTTTGAAACAGGCTCACTAAGCTTTACCAGGTCATATTCAGGGAGCTGCTTGCCTCAAAAAGTGTGGTCTGTAGTTAAGATCAAATGGACTACTACTGTCAGCCTACAGCACGACACATGGGAGATCACCAGTCTACTGCACCTCAAGGTGGAGCTGAGATATTCTGTCTCCTGACCAAACCTGAATGAACTACAAACCCGTCCCCACAACACTGGAGTGCTTGTTCTAACTGCGGCTCAGTCACTTGAAACGAACAGATACAGGTCAGAATTATCGTAGATTGCACATTAACTGCTTATCTGAAAGTAGGCCAGTCTCAGAGACTGCTATTACTCTCTCATGAGAAAAATATTTTACTTATCTAACATTAAAAAAAAAGAACAAAATTAATCCAGCTAGACAAGAAATATTCCCAATAGAAATACTTGGATATTTATTGCTTGAAGACATTTGTATATAGATGACTATCTCCAAATAAATATCTTATCTGTTTGAATGCTCTTACTCTTTTGATACCCTTTTAGATAGAAAATGGTCTGGAAATTTAAACCAATTCTAAAAGGGAAACTTTCATTTTCATATAAGTAGCAATAAAGGAAAACGAACAGCCTAAAATATGTAATTAAACAATGGATTCAGGTAATGTTTGTTAGAGGATATGTGAAATGATAGATAGTCTACATGAACTAATATAAAGTGAGAGTACTTTTGTTAGAATAAAAAGTGTCACTCAGTCTTTATGGAAAAAGGCTGAAAATAATCTAAAGCCAAAACTTGATTTTCCATAAGCTTCACGTACCTGCAGACTGTTTCCTATCCACCAGTAGAAGACTGTCAAATTAGGATTCTTTGGCAATATGATGGCTGTCAGGTTCACCTCCTGGTTTCTGCCAATGACTGGAAGCACTTCCAAATTTAAAGCCTGCAAAGGAGCTGGAAAAAGTTCCCAATATTTCACTGAACAAGAGCCCATCAATTTACCAGTTTCACCAACTGCTGCATAGCAGCCTGCAAAAAGACCTCAGTAAATCCTGAACTTATTTCTCCCTCCTTCTCTACCTTTGTGTGAAAAGGTATGTTTGGAAGGACTGCACTGCAATCAAATTGAAAACAAAAAATGAAAAACACACAAACAAAATCCTAGAGCAATGTGCCAGATTAATGTACTTTTACAATGTATTTTTTCTTGTGTGCATGTCTAATTCTAGATATCAAAATCAAATATATTGCAGTTAAAAAGGGGAAAAGACAATCTCAGCATTTTCATTTAAGCAATGAAAGATCAAATTAACAGAAATTTAACAGAACTCTCAAAAAAAAGGCAGAAAAACAGAAAGGGAAAGGGAAAAGTAGAAAAATGAAATTGCTGTTTATTTTCATCATAAAAATATCAAAATAAAAAATTAAAAGAAATTCATCAGTAAAACATTTTTATGTTGTTCTTAATGTTGTACATGTATTTAGTTTCACAGCACAGAAATGCTATGCAAAGAAAACTGCTGTTTCAGAGTTTTCTCTTATATCTTTTTCACAATTTCCAAAGATGAAGGATTTACAATATTATAAAGTGATAACTAGAATTTCTTAAGTTGCAGGTTCTATTCAGGCTACAAAAGTACTGTACCATCCAAAATTCATTCATTACATAGAATGAATACTAAACAATTAAAATTTCTTCTAAGTATCTTTTAACTTATTCAAAGGCCTTTCATCTCAATTCAAAATTAAAGGTACTTACATTGGCCCAGAGCCTTTATCTTACTCTCTTTCATTAACTAAATGACTGCCCATTCACTCTGACTAGGAGATTAAGCCTTTGAGAGCAGGTACCACCTCACTTCAGCCAGACTGCTACGTCACTGCAACATAAGAGGCTCTATTTTTATTCTGCCTTTTCTCTATCTACATGGAAGTGAATTCAAGAAATACTGTGTGGTTAAGGAACTGATTTCTTCATACCTCCTTTATGAAATTGAATTAAAACACTCTCTTAAAACACTTTATGACCAACATTGGCTGGTGTCTTGTGGAAATTTCAGATACTGTAAGAATGTCATAAAATTTGCTATTCTTCAAAATAAGGTTTCTTTCTTACCAATAATACAAGAACCCCAGAAAAAATCTGAATCATGCCTGATTTTGTAGTTTGCCATTCCTATACACTAAAGATCTAATAAAATTATTGTGACTCCATTTGTCTCAGTTGCACAATTCCATAATGTGGAATAGCACCCTTAGATATTTATTTAGGAATCAAATTAATTTATGTGATTTCTGTTTTACCAATCTATAATTTCAGTACATTTTCTCAAAGCTTCCTGATTCTCTGTATCAATTTCTACAACCCCAGCCTTTCACACTCCCACACTGCAGGGATCATGGCTTCAATCACACACACAAAAAATGCACACATAGTCATTCTTCCTTTAAAAAAAAAATCTGGGTTATCTACTCATATTTATAGTACCAAACTTGCTCTAGTTTCTCTTGCAGTTTATTAGCAAGTTGTAGATCTTGTGCTGTAGACTTTTTGCTTTGCATCAGGAACTGCAATTTGGATCACAATCTAAAGTTTATTTAATTGTTCTTTAATACAGGACATTCCATGCTGATAGAACTTGAATATTTCAGCTCCACAGCCCTTTAAGAATGTGGTCATTTTATTCTTGCTTGAAAACTACCCCAGGCTCTGCAATTTGTAAATCCACTGAATAAAGCACAATTGGCATCTTTTATTTTTACTGTTTATCCAGATGTAGGCCAAATCAGAAGCACATTTTGAGAAAGCAATTGTTCAGCTTTCCATCAGGGCTTGTTACTGCTTGCCATTCTCTGAACAATAAGAGGAAATTATCCCTGGAGAATGTCACACAGAGTTTTTGCTGTTCATTGCTTGTACAGATCTACCACCTACTTCTGTGCTTAATTTTCCTATCAGCACCTAGAAGCTCCTAACAAGTACAGGAAAAGTCTTAAGTAAATTCTCCAATTCTGGAGCTATAAAATGGTATTACTAGATTTAAAAAAAAAAAAACAAAACACAATACAACAAACAACAAAAATGTAAAGCAAGGGAGCCAGGCAATTAGTTTTGGATGCTTTCAGTTTTGCCATTAACATTAATGGATTGGTCTCCATCTGGCTAATCAAGGCAGAACTAGAAAAACTCTGGATTGAGGGACATTCAACAGTAAAATATAGAAATATCAGCAGTTACTAGATAGGCTAGCATAAAATACACAGATTTATGCACACGGAAAAGTGGTTTCCGCACTTTTTATTGTTTTGGGATTACTGATAGAAGACACCACTCACAACAGTGGGAAATGGATCCCTGGAGAATACAGGATGAGTATTTTTTCTTTTGATATTACTTCTTTCTGAGTTTTTGACATATCTGAAAAAGGCAAAGCCATAAATGTCTTGCATCTTGAAGGAAAAGGAAAGCCCAGTTTGAGCTAAGAGCTTCTATCTTTAATTTCAATTATGAGATGCCTGGGATACATTAAGCTTTTGACGATGCATGGTATTTCCAGTTTTGTGCAGTTCTTTTAAATCCACTTGACGGTTTTTATTTGTATCTTAATTAAGAAGGGAAGGGTAGAGTTCTTTGTAAAGTAATGTTACCTGCCAACATACAGTTAAATTCAAACAACACATTAAAACTTTGTAAGAATAAAGCTTACAATCTAAAATTAAATTCAAATACTTTAATAAGTAACCTGAGTTTTAGAAATGCTGTGATTTGGATTCTTCCACCAATACATACTTTTAGAAAATCATGCAAGAAAATCATTCAAAAGCACGGGCAGATACATTTACCAGCATCTGTTCAGTTGCTTCACCCACTGCATGTAGCCTGAAGTGCTCTGTTTTAGCTGCTAGGATTGCCAAGGGCGCCTTCAGTCAGGACAAGTGTCAGCCATGAGATTTGAACTGAGCCGTGTGTCCTACTTAAAGCTATTCAAAGACTAATAGTCCACTCTCCCAAATCTGAAGAAAACTAACTCTGATCTCCTTATACATTTAGATTCACAAGGCTCTGCATTAATAACATACAGCAGTACGTGACTGTAGGAGACCATTGAAAAGATTTTTTTTATTAATTGTGACTAGCAATTGTGACTAGTCTTTTTTTGCCTCAATTGTCCTAAAATTTATGAAGCTATAAAATTAAGGAAGCTAAAGAGATGACTTACAATTAACTTGGACAAACATCACGGCCTCATCATGCCCAGCAGCATTCTCAGCCTTAACCGAGACACGATAAACCCCGGGGTTCTCGTAACGGTGACGAATTGGTTCTCCAGTCATTGTAAGATTCACATATATTGCCTTAAATCCATCTCCGAGATCTACCTGGTATTTGGTATTCAATGTATCACCCTAGAAGGAGAACATAATAACAATGTTTTAAATGACCAGAACTTAAATATACAGAATACATTACCATAATTTCTTGAATTACAGTGGTGTTTCCAGCACCATCCAGATGTTTTAACTCAATTGCAATCGTTGCAATAAAACCTTGAAACCCCTTACAAAGATTTTAGAGCAACAGATGTCGTCTGCATTAATAGGCACAATATTAATTATCCTCAGTAAGGCACTGTCCTAAAATAAAACAGCCTAGACTACTAACAAGGCTGTAGGAATTCCACAACACAGAAATCACCTTTGCCTCAAGTGTCTGGGCATTAACTAGCATAATGGTGCAAAGCAAGCCCAGGTTCTAGGGTTATGCTCACATGATTGCAAACAACTGACTGTTGGTATTTAGCAAATTATCACTCAACTGTGGCCTGTGTTAACTGACCAACTCTGAATTTCTAACCCATGAAAATACAAAGTGAAATTAATTTGGTTTAGATCATCTTCACAGGACCTTGTAATTGTCGACCTCTGTGTGCCAACTCCATTGCTTCATGACCCAAGCTAGAACACTTGTACTGCATTATACAGAGCTACTAGCACATTTAGAACTAATATGTTCCATTGCAAAACGAGATACATGCTTAATGAGGCAGAGAACTAATCCGAGTTTGGGAAATAATTTAAAAATCCAATCAAGTTCTATTCTTCAAGTATCTCAGGTGCTTTATAATTCATTGTAGCTTTAAATGACACTCTCTTCCAAAAGTCGGGTCTAGAAAGCTTCAACGACTGATATTGCCATCAGAGGCACCATCACTCATATTCTTACAGTGTGGCTGCTATGGAGTAAAGTCAGCCCTATGCTGTGTGAACTGACTATGTCTATGGAGCCAAAGGAAAATTCATTTTAGCTGCCAAAAGCCATGCTCTCTTAATACCATGGCTCCGGCAGCAGCACTGGTTTAGCATGTTACCCTTCTTCCTCTGCCGTCTCTAATACATTCCTGCTCTTCTTGCCACTGTGCAATGTCATCACAGTTGTACAACTGAAACAGGTTGTGGGGCCAGACTTTGTAGAAAATCCTCTATACTGTAAAAACAGTGGTTGGTTTGACAATCCTCATTGCCTCCAGGAAAGGAACTTACATATCCAAACTCTTGTCAGGTGACCTGAATGGCAATCAGACTAGAGAAAGATTGCAATCCATCAAAGTATTGAGAAACCACTTCACTTCCACAGGAGCCACTCTCTGAAATAGGTTTAGATCAGAACTTCATCCCCGAAGGCATCACTGATGTAAAATCAAAGTAGGCAATAAAGCCTGCAACTTTGAAACCCTTCTCTCACACAAGGGAGGAATACTTGTTTGGAGTTTTTCTTCTCCTTTTATTATTTTGCAGTTTCATTGATTTTCTTCCATATGAAAGAGAGAGAAGGAGAATACTCATAATAAGAAACCTGTACAGGTATCAAATATCTGAACTTCATATTTTTACATAAACAAAGGACTTTGAAAGGGTCCTCAATGTGAGAGGATTTTTTAATATAATATTTCTTTTGACAACAGATAGGTAGAATTTAGCATATGAGACAATATATTATTAGTTGAAGTGTGTATTACTAGTTAAGAGATGCCATTTTCCCAGCAACGTGACTGTAAGCGCAATGCCTTTAGATGGCATTAGCTTACAAATAGTTCTTATATGTTGTTTCTTATGCCAGTAAGTTACTTGCATATTTTCTCCAAGTGAGAGAGGAACAACATGAACAGTATGGAGAGACAATAGGTGCAAGTTTCTCTTTAAGTTTTGTTCCAACTTCTTTCTTAATGTAAAGATTCTCATCTTTGCATTGCAGTGCAGTGCAGTGTTCGAAACTTTTTGAACCAGTCTTCCTGGCCTGAGAAGAAAGATGGTAATGGACAGATAATAAAAGACTCATATAGGAAAAATGCAGCTAAATCTAACAGCAATTGGAATTTCACTCCAATCCCACTGAAAATCGTTATTTTCATTTGTTATTCATACATCTAGTTATTCCTAGTTTCAGCTATATGGGAAAAAAAAGATTTTTTTCTGAAGTCACAAAGAACAAGCCAAAAGGAATGGACACCTGTTTTCTTTGCTCCCTGATGCCTGGCATTTCTGCACCTAGTACCACGCATTTGTGTAAACTCGTAATTTAATACTGGTCTTCAGACAGATATAGGAGCATATGCTGGTTCATCTTAGTGGACCTGCTTCTTAAACTCCCTAATTATTATGAATTCTCATGAAACTGCTATATATATGTATTAAATCTTAACCCTCAGGACATTTGAGTATAGATATTAATTCTTAGCCATAGGGGGCAGCAAACTGTTACATTTCTTGTAAATCTTTATCCAGTACTATGTACTGAGCAAAGATATCACCAGAAATGCAAGCATGGGATTCCCTTTTACACTCCAGTCTTCTGAAGATTTATTTTAAGAGTTATAAATGTTTTATATATTGTCAAAGAAATTCACAAAAACTTCAGAATCTATACAATACAGAGAAAATGTCCAGCTGACGATCAAAATCATTAATTCCAAATTACATGAAATACTCTACACTTACAGCAAAAATTTCAAAATTAATTAAGAAAAGAGAGGGAAGTGCTGCTTGCCACGCAACTGTCCGTGCACTGCAAGCATTTGGATCCAGATCCTGCTACGTGTTAAGTAGTACTGTGTTCTGCACATAACCCTATTTTATTGATTTTATTACAGAAATAAATCCCGAGTCCCTCATATATATCACACGGGCTTGCCAAAAAGTGTGAACTTACTTCAAGCTCTTGCAAATCAGTGGGGTCAGCCAGGCTGTACTATTGCCTGTTGCCTGAGCGAGTTAGAACCTCGTATCTAAGCAGCAAGCATTACTGGGGCAGGCAACACCTCTGAAAGCTGCACATTGCCTGCTGGTCAGGATCTTAGCGTGTTGTCTCTTTCAATAAACAGGAAAAAAACATGTCTTTGGCTATTCTACATAATACATGTTCTTATGCTGCGTTAATTGTCTATTTCTGTAAAGTTTTGCCTGATTCCCTTTGGAAAGGCAGATTTTTAAAAAGCATTTTTAAGTGCATTTCTATATATTTCTTCTCTGATATAACAGGTGAAATTTTTGTTCCAAGAAGATTTTGGCACTTCAGCTTATTTTGTATTTAGTTTCTTTGAATTGGGGATTTTGCAAAAAGCTAATATCTCTAGGGAACAATGACTGGACATGCAGCATAAGAGACAAATCCTATCTTGTGGATAGAACTCCAGGCTTCACTGAGTTCAGTGGATCATCAGAACAGAATAGAAATTTCAATACTTAGAGCCTCATTCATCTTTCTTTCAAGTACTAATTAATCCCATACATCAACAAAGCAGGGAAGAGAAATTCGAGTCTGCAATGAACCCTAAACCCAGTGAGGAAACTTTCATAGAGCCTTCATTACTACCTGCTCTTGTCTGACAATGAAGGTGATGTCTTCCCCGGGCTTAACGGCCAGGCTTTCTCCTCTGATGCTGATCTGGAGTCCTTTGGGAGCAATCAATGGACACATATGCTGTGCTAAGTTCTGCTGCAGGTCTACACCACCTTCACATATGTTAGAAACAACTTTCCTGTACCTGCAAAAATAGTAAGCGGCGAGCACAGTGAATTGGAGAGGAGCAGAAGAATGCTTCCAGAGGCACTGAATACTAGTGTGACATGAATAATATTTGCGCCCATCAACAGACAAGATTGTGGACAACTGAGAACACCTCACAGTGCAAAAACTTCGATGGATGTTGTCTCTACTAAGCCAAATCTGCTGAAGGAAGGGAGCACGGAGCATGATGAGGATTTCCCTTCCATGCTTTGGAATGGTCAGTCCTTTCAAATTTAAAAACATGCCTGGTCAGCCCACCAGGAACTAGCTATTCCATATCCTTTTTCTTTGAACACTCTGTGCTACACCCAGAGAACCTGGCTCCTGGATTTTGCCGACGTGGACCTTAATCTTATCCTATTCTACTTGTGCATTAAATGTGGTTGCGCAAATCCTAAGGATCAGGAAAAAATCAGACCAAGTAACTTCTGCATTTCTCCAGAACTAATTACTTATCTGCTACTCTCAAATCTATGCATTTCTTAAAATATTTAAAGCATTTATTTTATATAACCATCTAAAAGACCAGAAAGTCTCACATTTTTCAAAGGATAATAATGAAACACTTGGAAGTGTTTACAGATCACTTTCACTCAGGTATATTATTTTTAAGTATCCTTTTGAAATTTGAGCCAGATTTTATTCTTCTGAATTCACACTTTGTATACCACAGCCGTCAGTCACAGTCCAAAAGGTATCATTTTTCTTTGCAAGGCAAAAATACCCATGACCATGGTTCTACTGCCAGATTTGACATTTCATCATGTGTTTCTCATCTCCAGAACTGACAGAGATGAAGTTATGATAAGCCAGAATAGATGCCAGCTGCAAGTTATTCTCAGCACTGATGTCAGCCTACGCTGCAGTGTATATTCTATGCACTATTGTGCACGGTTCTCTAAAGCTTTCCTTCAATTCTGAGCATCCCATATGGTTAGGAAAAGAATCTTTTCTTTACACTTTTTTTTCCCCTATGGAAGTGAGAGACAGTGGGAAGTTCTCTTAGATGTTACTTATTCCTCACTCTAATTCACTGGATTCATGTTGGAATTTGGTCTAAAAGAAAGCAAGGTACTAAAATAAAAGGCTTTGAATGGTCATTACTATCTGAAATGTACTGGGAACAAGAACATTCTCCCTCTTTTCAAATAGGTTAGTTTTTGAGCCTCTGTGAACATGTAAAGTAATATTTCTATCTTTCATTGTTTCTGCACATGCACTCAGAACAGCTTACACATTTATTAATACTTTAGTAAAATTTATTAATTTCAGTAAATTTACTAATTTCCTCCACTCTGAAAATCCCTGTAAGACTGAACATAAAATCACCTTACCCAGTACTGCTTGTATATGCCTGCCCCAGCACACAGTCTTCAGGAGGTGCTTCTGGGTTAAACCAGAAGTCAGCAAAGCACTTACTAGAGTCTGATTTCAGAGGTGCAGAGCGCTCAAAACCATAATCACTGAAAAAAATCAAAAACAAGTGTGTTACTATCCATGCTTTGTTAGGGAATCTAATTTAGTGTGTATAAGACTACTTTAAGAAAAAAAGATGTTTTTGTAAAATTATCTGCTACCAGCTGGACATACAACTTCATGAAGCCAGTTATGTTTGAAGGGTAATTTCAATGGGAACTGGGTACACCTGCAGGCAAACTAGTTGTAATTATTTTTTCAGTTCTGCACAATTAACTTTCTTGTTAGCTTAGATTTTTAAAAGGTCTCCCTTGCCACACAAACTAACACACATCTTCTTTTGCTCCATTTGCAAATAGAAAGGGTTTGTTTGTTCTATAAATCTAACCCAGTGGTCATTTTTCAATCCTTAATCAATACAGAAAAACACGAGGATTTGTTCAGTTAGGTGGAAAAAAATGAATGCAACATTTTTTGAGAAAAGGAAATACAAATATCCTTCCATATTCAAATCGATTGGACTGTTTCTTGGTTGTTTGTAGGCCACTTTCTGCAGAGGGAAGGGCAAAAGGAGAGAAACACAAACATCTAAAAGTACCATTTTAAAACTGATAAATCCAAAAGCCCACAGACAGACTCACCATAAAAAGTCAGAGTTCACACATTCACAAACTTTGGATGTGAGAGCCGATGTGAAACTCCTCCCTTTAATGCACCATGATGAAATCTTCCTCTTCCGAAAGCTCCTTTGTTGACCCATGATGCAACGATCACCCTGAACATCAAAGCACTGGATTTATTGCACGCCATAACCTACACCACACAGCCATGTTCCTAGGCTGTCATGAGAAAGCTTGGTTTTGCTGCCAAGACTGTAAACTTTTATTGTGTCTCTAGTTAATCATCGATACACAGCAATCTATAGCAAGTGGTCTATGACCGACAACACTAAGAATGTGATCACTGGATTTGGATCTTGCAATAGGCTGTAGGAAAACAGACACATCAAAGAAGGAAAAACATATTTTCAGAATTCTCCCAGATGACTCTGCTATTCACAAGACAGTTAGAATTTCCTTTGTGACCCACGGCATACATTCTCACTTTGATTGAGTAAAGCACATGTGCTGCAGTCTTCTCCATTACCCCACCTCATCACTCTTTGTAAGTTGAATTTGCCTATAAGGCTCTTACATCCACTCTAGTCTGCTAATGAAAACATGGTAAAGTTGCAGAATATGCTCATCTATGAAATTATTTCTCAGTGAAATATTTATTGGAACAAATTCAAAGATGTGCATGGAAATTCAAGTGCAATTAAACCCACATTTCATATGTGCACAACCCAGGCACAACTGCACAACTGGCTGTTTAAACAGTCAAGACTTGCTTCAGACACCTCAAGTTCTATCTAAATCGCCATGAGTTGGGTAGCTAGGCAAGAGGAAACACCAGGAACACAGGTGCAGACACAGTTCAGACTGAACCTAACACCACTGCTAACTTAGCAGCTGCAAGGACTCTATCAAAGTCATTTTAATAGTTTCTAATTTCTGAAAGACACTTCAGTGCCAGTATCCCAAAATACTTTTATTGTTTAGGTGCTATCTGCATAACATTCTTAGTGAATACACTTCACTCCCAAATGGAAAGCATAAAATTAGGCATGGGAACTAGTAAATGAGAGTTGGGGAGCTGGAACAATACTGAATAGCATGCAAAAAAGAAACCTGCAGAGAGACAGAACAAATGTACTGGAAGAATTGTAAACATAATAATCACAATGATTATGAACAAATATGACATATCATGCTTAATGTAAATAACTCACATTGGGCTCTTTAAATAATGCATTGTAAAGAGACTATAGCTGCTCAAAATTGAATTTGGACAGAGCGCCAGGATCAGCACAGGCTTAACGCATTACTGCAGAAACAGTACTGCTCAGAACAACTGGGCTCCACTACATGACTGTCCACTGAGATTATAAATTACTTCTGGAATGGGTCTTACTCATGGAAATTTCAATATGAGTAGAGTATGCAGTCAGGGAGTTGGCAGAACATATAATGGCCCGTTCAGATTGCTTCAATCCATAGTACAGATTTTAATTTATGGTATATGCTTGATAATCCAGCAAGACCACCTATTATTTTGGCAGACCACCAAATATGCTTCAGTCTTTCCCAGGCTACAGTTCACACTAATAAAGCAAACACAAAATGTTTGGCCATTTTAAATTGTTCTGAAATCAGCAAATACCAGCCTAAGGAGATGAAAGCCAGGGAGGTGGCATCCCAGTTTTATTAGAAAACATTTTCATAGCAGACAACTCTACATAAATCTGAAAGTTCCTGAAATATAAGTTCCTTTTAATATAAGATTGTGAATACCTGTAGATTTGTGAGGTCCCAAGATTCATAGTCATCATCAGTGCACTCCCTGGGGAAGGATGGTCTGAAGTCTACCTTCACCAGTTCCCAGTCAGAACGGTAACTAATATGTCCAAAGACTCTAAATAGAACATCAAGAGTAAGATCTTACAAGAAAGAAATATCATATATTAGATTTCAAGTTTTCAGCTTTCTCTGATTTCCATTGGCAATTCCTTACTAAAACATCCCTGAGATTTGTTCTTCTACATTTTTTAATATATAATGTGCCTACTTAGAAAGCAGTTGTCCATGGAACTCAATAGTGAAAAGATACAGCTCACAGATTGGATATTTTTTTCCCCAGCAAACCATTAAATTCCTAGATAGAAATATGATACCTTTTCCAGTTGGGAACTGATCACTTTTTTCTATTATCTTGTTACACAATATGTATAGAAATAGCAGATTTTGACCAGAGGTCATATCAAAGAGCAGGACCTAGGGATCATAGATTTGATTTCCAGGTCTGCCATTCATTTCTATGATTATGGCTTAACAGCTTCAACTTTCTGTAACTTGCCTTTCATAGCCTTCAAATGCCAATATTGCTACGGATCAAACTCATAGCAGAATCATGAAATTGTATTCATTTCCAAGGAATATTGTAAATGTACACAGCGTGCTGGAAAACTCTGACTCGCCTCTTCTCTCCCTGTAAATTTCTTTTTAAACAAAAACAAAACAAAACCAAACCCTCCTTGCTTTAAAAATTAGGTTTCACTTTCAAAGCAGCGAACAGTTTCAAAGTCATATTTATTTCCAAATCAAAATGGGGTAAGTATGACATCCACCAACAAATTAGAATGGAGAAAGACTCTGTTTGTGCAAAAGTCAAATATATTTGTGGCTTGCATTAGAATGCTCAGCTTTATGTGACTTATTTGCCAAAGAATTTAAGGCTGATCCTGAAGCCAGCAAATTCTGTGTAGTTCATACCACACAGAGTTCATATTCCGAGAATTCTCCAAACTAATTCACTAATTTTCCTGAGTTTTGTTCAAATCCAGACACAGCAAGAATGGTACAGACTTGCGAAAACTGCTCTGTGCATACAGTCCCTTCACGTGTCCTGAACACCAGGTTCAAAGCAGAACTAAGGTAGAGCAGGAGTGAGGATACAGTGGATTCTCTGCAAAATACAGAGCCATCAACATTTCACTAAGACTGTTTCCCAGTTGATGGACATGGAAATCCTAAATCTACCACAGAGGCTGAGCATCATAGAGAATGCAGAATAGTAATTTCTCCTTTCCTTTCTAGTGTTTCTGCTTCTCAACCATAATAAAGATGTAGATACTATCTCTAGATGGCTGCCTGTATATACTTTATAATGACTGAACAATTCATGCTTACAGGAAACTTCACCATCCCAAATGCACTTAATAAAACAGAAATATGCATTTCTTCATTTTGCATTTTTTACTCTTTTCTAAGTAAGACATTGAGATTAGGACTTAGATGACCTACCTTCTTTCTTTTAAAATCTACCATTGGTTCAGAGCTAGAAACAAAATACACAAAATCTAAAACCTATAGCTCAGCTGTAGGAACTCACAGGTGTGTGGTCCCATTTTCCTCAGTCGCAGGAGTGCCTTGCATTGAGAACTACAGGATTGGTTCCTTTTTCTGGTTGTTATATCCCAAGAGCTACTGTCACCATATGCTCTTATTCACATGTAGTTACATATGCTACAAAGTGACTACTTAGGTGGTCTCATGCTTTTTACACAATGCCTACTTCAATACGACCTGTTTTGCTGACAGGTATGACATGTCTTTTGCAGAGTAAATACCTGTTCTTTTTTTTTCCCCCTAACTAAAGGAAGGCAGACTTCACCATGTGCTTATGCAGCTAGCTGCTTTAGTGAATGCTTCTTTACAGATGCATGACTTTTATTAAATCACCTACCAACAAACATTTTTAAGTGCAAGGAGCCAAGCTGTGTCACTCCTGAGTACAGAAGGCTACTTTCTACAGAACAAATTAATTGTTCTTCATCCACACTAGATATCTCAGGCAGATTAGTCAGGAAGAGAGAGGGAAGGAGATGGTTCGAGGGTATTAGTTCTTTGTTCGTACCAGTCAGTACAGAATGCATTTTCCAAGGACAGGTAAGAATCCACAGTTTCAGATAATTCCTCCCTTTCCTTTTTAGATCAAAAATTCATCTATTTGTATTTTAACACTGTATTAGAATCAACTTAACAGTTTTAAGATATCTCCAGTTGAAGGCCCAGTAATTTTATTCAACAAAATTACAGAAATTGCTGTAGAAGTTTTGGAAATTCTACGATAAAAATGCAGAAGCCACAAGTAATATATATGTGAATACAACCAAGGTATTGGTTTTACTCCCTTCACTGGATTAACTATAAGCCTCCCGGTGGACTTTCAGCAAAAGAAATGGCACTTCTGCCTAGCAGTCCACTCTCTTGTTGACAAAATACTGATCTCTATTATGGCTTTACTAATTCTACATACCTATGACCATATTTTGACAGAACTATACCAGTGATCCAACCATTCTCTAAGTTAAAAAAAAATCATGAAATTTGATAAACAGTGTCTCATTGACACAGCCACAAAAACACTATGTAAAATGCAACCACACAACTTTGGGATTTCTGGAACAAATCCTCAAAGGAATCAAGTATCTTACAAGCATCCAGCTTAGCAAACTGTTTGAAAACCTGCCCTCATAATTATTAATGTTGTTGCTGCAACAACAGTTGTAGCCTTACTGAGGTCGGGAGCTTGACGACATATCAGAACATCCTGTTCTAATGTATAGCCAAATAACCACTTTTCCAAAATAAGAAAGATGTTTTCCAAAAAGGATTTAATGGTTAAGCCAAACATACGAACTCCAATAGATCATTGCATGGTGGCAATCATAGTCTGATTGCTCATATGCACAATATGTCCGTCCAATAAAATCATGAATGGGAAAAAAAGGAATGGGGCAGCAAACGTAACTGATAATTATAAGAAAAATAGCAAGATGCTAGCAATTCATTAACTAGTACAATATTCTTCTTGATTAATTACAGTTCCTTAGAAAGCCATCAGATCAACTCTATTTTAACTACGAAAGACAATGCTAAACAATTTTTGAAATTCCAATGACTTCAGAATTTTTTTGCAAGAATTTGAAATCCATAATTTTAACTTCACCATTTCAGTTGCCATAACAAATTTGTACATTTGTTCCTACTTCATTTATGAGCATTCATTCATTTATACCTCATTTTTTAATTTGATTGCATCATTTGAAAGCCAAGATGGCTTAATGCAGCTTTTGCACGAACTCATTTGAACTATTTGCTGGAAGAATTCTAGTTATTTCTGCCCTTGATAAGGTTCATAATCAGGGCACTAATTTAACAGAAATTATATGTAATGATAAACTCTTAAAGGAAATTCATGTTTCTATTCAATAGAGGCTCATATTTCACAGGGAAGTAAAAAGTGTGTTACTTTCTGTGTCACTTGCAAGCCATGAGACTGAAGCTATGATGATGATAATGCTGGAGCATCCAAAAAAAATAAGAAATAAAGATTCTGCTTTTAAACTTTCATCCAGGCGAAGCTGTATTTTAGCTATAGTATGTCATGGATGTAATGCCATATAAATGAAGACATTCCTCGAGCAACTTTTTGCAGTCTTGTGTTGGTTAACTCTGAGCCTTTAGCCATATGTTACCACTCTGACCACAGAAAATGGCTTCGAGCTGTCTGTCTGATCTACCCAGAGGATACTCAAAGCAACGTCGCTGACCCGGAGACAGCTTTACATCACTGCTGCTATCTGAGAATGCTCCAGGATCTTGGAGCTGAGGAAGTGGCCCTGCTGTACTGCACCATGCTAATCATGAAAACAGCACGTGTAGAATTTATTCAGATGTTAACATGGCAACTTAAGTTGTTCAACTTTGGGATTCATATTGAGGGACAGTGACGACAAAAGTGTGACGCCCAGCTACTCTTGTTTGAAATCAAACTGCCTTTTTCATTCTAGACAGGTTTTAATCTCCCCATCTCCCAAGTGCTGCACTAGTATTTGCTCTTCTCTTTATGAACAAGATGTTCTGAAACAGCATGCTGCCAACGAAGCAGAACTTGTCCACAAAACCACACTGTTGACACACTCCACTAGCTGCATGTGCCACATCAAGGTGGAAAAGGACATTTCTCGATTCAGGAGATCCCTCAAGTATATAATGTTGGCAGTTAAAACATAAGACTTGAATTAGGGTCAATTCAATGCCAACATCACTTATGTGTGGTGTCATCTCAATGGTTCTAACATCGTGTAAAAGGTTTAATAAATTTTCCTAAGCAGTACCTAAGCAAGACGCCCAAACATGGATAAAAAGGGATGTACCTAGCATTCCCTGTGGAGCTAAAATCCAGTAATGTGCTTGTGGCCAAGCTCAGAAAGGAAAACAGACTCTCAGCGCTGATAGTTAACCATTTAAACAACTCTGTCTCCTGAAAAGTTTTCATCTAAACAGAAGCAGTCCCAGAGTCACACTGAGAAGTGGTATTTGGGTTTTATTCCTTAAGATATGGCTTCTTTTTCTACAATAAATCGTATTAGAAGGAACTACAATTCCAAGTAAATATACTGTACTGGGAGCTATCCCTATTTATTTTTACAAAACAAGTGCAAATTCAGATTGAATACTTATTCCTTCTTATAGTTAAATTTCAGAGGAAACTCACATTAAAACAGCAGCAATATCCTCAGCTGTTTCTTATGTAAACAGATTTTTCTTGTCAGTTTATGGTGAGCTCCAAGAGCTGACAGTCCCTTGCTCTTTTATATCTTTACTACAAATGATGATAATATAGCTGAAAAAGCAAATAAATGTGACCATCTTTGCTGTTTATCGTACTATTTGTATTATTATCATGCCTTGAACATATAGCAAGACACATGGCCTCCCATGCTAGGGACAGTAGAGAAATGATCATGCTGAAGGAGTAATTGGATTAGGCAATTGTACTGGGAGGAAGCCCCTTATCTCCTTTGTAAATAATGCCAATGGCCACATACCTTACAGAAGAGGTGAAATTATTACAGAATTTTTTTCAAGGAGGTACAAGTTACAAGAGTGGGTTAGCCATTACTACGAATACAGTGTTACTGTAAGTCTACCATTTTCCAAAGAGAAGCAGCCAGAGGAATCTTTACCGATATGCTTTCATTTTAAAAAATCTCTTTGCCTTCTTTACACTACTGAAAAATCAACAAAAACTAGATAAGTCGAACAGTTCAGTCAAGTAAAACGGATGAAAGCAAGGCAAGATTCAAGTTTCAGTCTGTTATACATCAAGATTGTAATTCAGCATATTTTTGTAATTCCCCAAAAGAACATAACAAAGGTCACATTTTCAGGGCCTTCCTAAATTGCAAATACAGAAATGATGAATGCTTCCATGTGCAAAAGTAGACACCTGCCTACATACAATAACTTTGTATAAACAGTGCTTGTGTACACAACAAATTATGTGCAAATACCTTGAGACACTTATGATTTAAGGGCCTTAAACTACAAACATATGCATATATTTAATATAGGATTTTATTTTTTTCTTCTTCTGGTTTGTCTGCCAAAGTGAAAAATGAAAGAAGGAAACAATTCAGTCGAAACTGAACCAAAACATGCTTTTTCACTGTTTCCTGCCAGAAAAAAAAAAAAGCCAATCATTCTTTTATGCCAAAATATCTTCATTTCAGGCCTTTTGGAGAAAAAATAATGGAAATGAATGCTTAGGTTCTGAGAACTGATGGTGAAGAGCAGAAAGAAACATTTTATCCAGCTTAGTAGCTCCATAATATTTGTGAATTACCTTCCACATTTTTTGCATCTATTTGGTAAAACCCTGTTCAAGAACAGTTCTCCTTCAGCTAAGGAAAAATGGAACAAAAAGAAAAGAAGGGTATCTTCAGCTGTCTGCTGTCATCTTAAAAAAATAAATTTTTCAGTGTAAGTAGCATTTTAAGTAAATAATAAATTCCATTTTTTTTTTCTTCTCACATATTTAACAAGCAGATCTCTTGCCACAAGGAGAAATTCTTCACCCAGACTTTACTTACAGGCCTGAAACAATGGCTTATGCTCACCTAAATTGTGGCCCCTTCATTTTGAGAAGATTTCAAGGCTTCACCCAAATGTAACTAAAATGTGTAAATAATTTTATTGTAGGGCAAAGTTTCAAATGTTTAGCACCATTCAGCTCACCAATGAGCACCACTGATTAGAACTAAAACCTGAAGGGGAAGATGGCCCTTGCTTAGCAATATGTCCTCTCACTTGCCACAGAGACTGGCCAAACACAAGAGTCTCTGTGTCATCCTCTTTCTCTCTTTACAAGTCTTTAAGCACAGGCAGGCAAATGAGGATTCTTACAGAACCTGCGTTCCTAATCTTTCAACTCATTTTATTCAAATATATTTTCAAGTCTGACTCAAAATATGCTAAACATGGGCTGTAGCAAGGCACCAAAAGGTTTGGGATCCTATGCTATGTTATGCCAACGGATGTAAAAGCCAATCTCACGAAAAGGAAAAAAACAAAAACAAACAAACAAGAACAAAAGCACAAAGCATTACACACTGGAGTTCTTTAGAGCAGAGAAAGAGGATGCGGCAGTCCCACGTTCTTGTCACTAAGACTACAGATAGCGACACTACCATACACTGACTTGAAAATGCTGATGTGTCTTTCCTGAGATGTCAGCAACAGGATTCTCTGAAACTTGCCACTAACCTGGTATCTGGATGTCTGGATCAGCTGCCATCTACATTAGGCTGAAACATAGCAATCCTTCTGGTTCTTTTGGCAATGTCCCCACTTCCCACCTGTGTACATCTCCTCCGCCTACAGACGGCTGGATGTGTTTCTCATTATGTAAAGAGTGCCATGACATAACTGACTAATGCTCCTTCAAACTACATTCAAATATGAGATTAGGCAGATGCAAAGAAAAGCTAGTATCTGCCTTTAGAAATCAGCTATCCTCTCACAGGAGGTTTTATCTACTACTCAGCTACTTTCAAGTGTTTAGGGCTGCAGTATAAGCAAGCTTGCAAGGCAGAACTCACAGCAGAGAGCAATACCTGCCCTAGTAAGAAACGCAGAGACAACAGGGAAGGCAGCAGGCTGCCTACAAGCATACATGCTGCACACCAGCAAGAGCCCATGGTCACATCCCCGAGGAGAATCAGTAGAAATCCAGATCTTTAGATGTTTCTCCCTAATATCTAACCTCATGTCCACCCTGCTTGGATTGAGTTTAAACTTGCCATTCTCTTGTTTCCCTTATTTCCTAGGAAACCAGCAAAATCAGATTTGCAAGAAAGTTTTGCATGAAGTTCCCAACAGCAGATTAGGATGTTATTCAGCAAGACTTTAAAAACACCTCTCTGGAAAGGTTCCTGTAAGGAAGACTTTGAATCTGGCTGACATGAAGAAGCTATTTCCTTAAATTTTACAAATACTTTATTGCTCAAGACACTTAAAACTCCTAGCTAGATGTACTGCAGAACAAAATGGAATAAAATATTCTTTGGCAGTCGGAAGTACACATTTAGACTACTGGGATAAATAATTTTGATTAATGCTGACTGGCTAATGACAATTCACTTTTCCAAAAACTTTTGTCAAGTGAACATTTGTTTTTCCTCTGTTTTGAAAAAAACACAACACTTTCTGAAATGAAGACTTGAGGTTCACATTCCCTTGTTTCCTCAGTTAAGCTTTTCCAATTGCTTCACTTTGGATTTGTTAGGACAGAAAAGAAATTCAGATGAATATTGCAGTCACTGTGCTGGAAAAATTAAAATGTCTCCCTTACATGCAGTGTTACCAGGTCTCTCAATACCTTTTGCGAGACAACTTTCTGATAGATTTTTTTTAACAGAATCTTAAAAACCTAGAAGGAAATTCCTACCCCACTGATTTAAGACTGGCTGGAATCAGATTAATTTCTTCTGGCCTTAGAACACACATGTCATATGATGCTTTTTGTGTCTGCCTATGCTCACGTATCAAATCCACCTACAATTTGATATATTTCTGATGGATTACCTTAAAAAGATATCATGTTTTCCATGGTCTCTTTGGCCCATACAGCCAGATATTTATATACATTTTCACAAAGCCTCAAGCTTTTTATGAATTAAAAGAAAAGTAAACCATACAGTTATCACATACCCCTTTATTGTCCTAAAAGTACAGCATAGGAAAAGCCTTTGATGTCTGCACTTCCATTGAAATCAATTGAAATCTTTCACTTAGAGACATTCTACATATGTTTGTGTGGTATATATCAAATCATATAAACCTATGCTTTAAAGAATAGGTGGATGGTAGAATAATAAAGTTTGTTCTTCTCAGATCATATATATAAGCATACATATGTATAAATATGTTTGTATATAGAGATATCTAACAGAAGATACATATAGCAGAATCTGTAACAGAAATAAGACAAGGGAGCAAGAAAGAATGAACAGTAGGCCAAATTCACCCCTGTGGAGTACAATATTAGGAATATGGCACAATGCTTTTAAGTACACTTCTTTTTTCCTGCAGATCTTTCAAACAACTCCTGTGTTGATCTGTTGTGTTTTTGTTGTTGTTTGTTTGTTGGTGTTTTGTTTGTCTTCCTGGGGAAGTGCTACTGGTACATGTCAGAGACAGCTTTATTTGTAATTCACAGGAGAAAAAGCTTGTCATGAGCACACTGATATATAAAAGGTCGCACAAGCTGCTCTAAGTGATATGAGCAAATGTAACATCTTGCACATCTTTGAGTACAAGGTATGTTTTTTTTTTCCTGCAGTCATTCCTCTTTATTAGTGCACTCATCATGTACCTTTTTCTCAAATTAGACAGGTAGTTTTTATTCTCAAAAACTTTAAAAATATCAGCATTTATCCTAGAGAAGGAGAAAAACTTGCAGCTCATATCCAGATGTCCGTGGCCTTTGGGGAAAAGAAAGATAAATATGGACCTGAACTCCAGAATTCAGTTACTTTTAACTCTGTTCACAGAATCTGCCACAATCACTGCACAGAAGTAAAACACACTTGTTCCACGGTTTTGTTACACAAACTACTGTTATGCTAGTTACTAGGACAACAATATAAAAGACAATTTTCTCAGAAGAAAGCATAGATATTTAACATTTTGTGAACTTCGACTAAGAATTTGTAAAGAAAAACAGAAAAAAATGCAGGATATAATTTTTATTTATATTTCTCAAATTTTGTATTTCCATTCTCCCTAATCCTGACCAGGAAAGATTGTATATACGCATAATATTTCATCTTTAAAATTTGAAATATCTCACTCAAATGATTTCAACGACAGGCTGCCTACTTGGGCTTTTCAGACATGATCAGTGTAAAAGCCCGTGCACCTGCAAGCAACAAAACACTAACTCAAGGACTATCTCAAACTTCCATAATTAAAAATTACTGCTCAAGTACATTAGCAAACAGAACTCAGAAAAACAGAAGAAAATGAAAACATACGTCATGACTAGCGTCTCATCTCCAGGTTCACTAAGCAGTCCATCCACAAAGACTGAAGTGCTGGTAAAATTATGTGTACTCCAGGTCTGGCCTTCATCTATGCTGAACCTGTAAGAAAAGCAGCAATGATTTTCATTTACAGCAAGTCTTATATAAATTGGAATTCTGTTCAAAAATATTGATGACTATTAAATCCCAGGATTTATGATCATCAAAATATAGCTTATCTGGTTAGCATAGTTCAGTAATGTGATCTTTTCTCAACAACATATCCAGGAGCTACTAGAGGATGTATATTAAACTTCAAAAACATGGCTACTCTCAAGCAAATAAACACTGAGGTCTGAGAAGAAACCATTCTGCTATCTTGTGGGTTCAAGAGCCAGTTAATTCTCTCTAGCGGTCTCTGAACTCGAGATCTGTTAAGCAAAGTCATGAGTAGGTAACACAGCTCAGCTGCCAGAACATGTGCGAGGTGCAGGGTAAAACTGCAGGCACCGAGATGGCCCTTCACAGTTCTTGCCGTCCGCTTGAATGTTTTCAAAACATACTTCCATTTTCAGAAAGATCCAACAAAAAGTGTTTCAAATACTCTGTGCAACTCCACTCCAAACATTCTGGCTCAAAAGCTATTTTCTTTTGTACCTTTCCACTGAATCTTCTGGATACTTGGGTTAACTTTTATTCTAGATAAATAAATACACAGTTAAATTCCTATTAGTGTAAAGAGGATTAGGCACAAATGAGTCTAGTCAGAAGTACTAGAAGATCCTCTAACCTTTCCATAAGGCTAAAGTCGGTAACTTTGTATGCTATTATATAAGGTTACCATATTTTATCTAGTTATCAAGTAGATTAGAACCTGATATTTTATAACAAAATGCTTCACAGCATCAAACTTTTCCTGTCAAACAACCTGAGAAATCCAAATAATGCATCCCCATTATATGAAATGATCTACACTGCACAGTATAGCTAATTTGTGCACATATTTCTCAGGAGCACTACACTTCTTGCATAACTCTTTCACAAAGTATTTTAACACACATCATTCATTTTCTTGGTGGCTTTAGAAGCTTTTATTATATCGCTCTTGCCAGAGTGACTTTCCAACATCTTCAATCTCTGGTGGCCCTTAAAAGAGGCAGAGCTTGATTACGTTATGAATTATCCTGACAGACACCTTTGGCATTTATGTAGCATAAGTTCAGCATCATTGCCATGTACTGCTGCTGCAAACCACTGGCAGATAACAATTGTGCAGAACACTTGTACTGTAAATTGTAATTGTACTGTAAAATACTACAATAGCCTTTTAAGCAAAAAGTATTTACACTGATGCTAGAACAATTTATTATGGATAACTCAGCTCATTGTAGTACCAACTGCATCAGGAAGTAATCGTTAATAAACCATCGATCTGGATTTTGTTGACTTAATAAATGTTGAGTTCATCTGACTCCACCTGTATTTCTATCACAATTACACTGAAATGCTCATCTTAAATTCTGAACCTGATCTTCAATATACAACAGTTCTGCTCTAACTGATTGCAGCATTACTTGAGTATTTTCAGAGGGATCGAGGTGTCTTTGATGGCCACAATAACTCCACCATGGTCCAAGTACAAGATGTGATGTTCTTCTTCAAACACCTGCAAGCCAGACCAAAAAAAAAAAAGGCCAGCTAAGCAAATATATCAAACAGCAGAAGAGTTCAAGCAAACAATGGCTAAAAGATCTTTTATAACATCTGCAATTTAAATTAAAAAGTCAATCTAATTTGCATAATTACCCCAGCTGTAAAAGAAAAAAAAAATGAAGCAGAAGCATCAGAAAGCTTTCAAATTCAAATGTAACTATCAGATAGTCAGATTTAACTATCTACAGTGATCTCAGTCCAACCTTCTATCTTTCACAGTGTGCATTCTGCATTCTTTCCTATTATAAATCACTAAGGGATCTATCACCTTATTTTTACATATACTCCGTGAATCTTACAAAAAGAAATGAAAAATGAGGAAATTAAAAAAAAAAGGAAGACTATAAAACTATTGTTATCTGTGACTCTCTCACATGTTCTCCAGACTCCATAAAACTTTAAAGAATTGGCACAGGCATATTTTCTGCATCTCCAGTATTAATGACATTTTAAATTGAAACTTTATGTGATCTCACAACGAAGACACTCTGAGTCTGGAAACAAAATACATATAATGGTGACTCAATGATATAAAGGATTAGAAATTTCCTAAATTATTTTCTAGAGGTCATCAGCAGTACTAAAATAAATGAACAGATAAACACCTTTCCTCTTTTATATCTAAAATCTGTTCCAAGGCAGAGGTTACTCACAGTATTAGTCTCAGAAAGTTCACTTAAAACAGTGATAAAAGTGAGAGTTACCATCCACTTAGTATTTAATACACAAACATACAGAATCCACACATTCTGACAAAGTAAAGGTGAAAAACATAAAGGTTAGCTTTACTTTGCCTCTTAAATGAGAAAATACAGACAATATGCATTTAGAGGACTTATCAGTAAAAGATTGAGCTAGAAGGAGGAAAAATCTTTATCTTGCAGAACATTCATAATTACTTCAAAAATAGTGAGCACTTCATTTGAGTTCAAAATCAAAATCTTTCTCTCATCCAATAATATTTAATGAGAATCCTAGAGCTTCAAGTGTCTGATCAGCTTTTCAGTGTTGCCAATTTACAGGCAAACCCTCATATGAGGCACTTACAGTCCTATCTATTTATTCCACACAGCTGTGTATTTTAGAAGCAAATTCAGTAAAGGACGGTCATTAATTTTAGATGTACCTCAAAAGGATGAGATCAGTTGGAGTCAGATAAGCAAGTGAAGTTTTGATTTTTCTCCAAACTCTGTTTGAACTTCTGCTGAACTCAAAATGAAACAGTATATGCTGGGATATAAAGTTTCTGAAAGCTTCACCCTCATATTGATGATAAGAAAACCCAGCATGACTGTATCACTGTATCACAAATTAGGTTTCTCTTTCTCACTCTTGGAAAATTACCAGGGCACTTCCTAGCGCACCATGTTAATACCCCAGCTTTACCTACTTGAACTGTGGCACATCATAAGTCACCCCGGACACTTCCTAATCATATTAATGTGATCTTGCTGTCATCCTCTACTTGCACACACTTCAAACACTTTATATCCAATATACACTAAGTTCCTTTTGAAAGCAAATTTTCATCTCCAGTATGTTGAAAAGAATTCACTCCTAGGAAGTTGAGTGCATTTGTCTATACAGTTGAGTACTTGCATCTGCTTTCTAGAAACAATATCAAGACACACAGTTTGTAAGCGATCTATGCGAAGGTGACCCTGGTTTCAGAGCTTAAGTTAGAACCAAGGAACAAGCAATACGCATGTTTACAGCAGCCATGAATTCTGATATATAAAATTAAATCTCTCCACTAAGTACACATTTAGACTACTTATGATTCCTGATAGCAGTTGGCTACTCTAGAACTAATTTATTATATTTTCTTTTTTTTTTTTGAGGATGTAATGTGCTTTATAATAATAGTGTCAACTTTTCTCCCTCTTTCTTGTTCCTCTCTTTGTTCCTGTATCCAGAGATCTAAGTTCAGATCCTAGACACACAACAGGCTTTTCTTCATAGTCTTGAAAGATTAATTGACCATTCTGTGTCTTGACTGGCTACTTTTCTAACAGATCAAACATGAAAGTTTTGTAACTGTTTTTTCCTTTTAACCCATTTCTTTTGAAAACCAGACCTCTGATCCACTGTGTTTGCTCTGCTTTGAGCACAATGTTTTAAGAAATGCTTTTGAAATAGCAATGGCAACAATAAATGTGAACAGAAATCAGTTCTTAAAAAAAAAGCCCAACACACTCAACTGTCTGCATAGAGTCATGTTCAGTATTTAACAGGCTATTCTAACATCTCAACAATCAAGACTGAAAAAAAAAATAGTCCCCACAGGGAAAAAATGTGTAAAACCAGGACAGTCTGAAATGTTGTTCAAATCTAGGTCATTTCTCCCAAGATACATGTCTACATGTCAAGATTAAATTCCTCTCTCCTGCACAAACTCCACATCACTCTTGTTGCATGGACATTTAAGCTGCTTGTTAATCATCACCTAAACTATTGCTATTTTGCTATGCCATGTTGTACAGTACAAAGTCACGAATTTCAGTTTGTCTTAAAATGTTAAAAGCAATGTAATGTTCTTGAGAGATATCCACAAGCAGCTCAAGCGTCACGTAACACAGAAGCCAGCCCAAGTTGTGCGTACTCCTAATCAAAAGCCTTGTTTTATTTTTCGATTTATCAGAAGTATTTATTTAATTTCAGTTGTTTCTTGTTCAGACATTTTTTATTTCTGCTTATCAACACTAGTTATACATTCCAGCACTGTAAGTCTTCATGACCTCTTCCATGTGACATTACCATAGGCAAACTATGTAAGTATGGGTTTAGTTGAAATGACTGTAAGAAGTGTACACAAATAGCTGGAAAGTTATTGAAGGAAACTGAGCAATGGATTGTTGTTAACTTGATAATTTATACAAATTCTGTAACCCAAGGACTGATTCCAATTTTAGTTTATAAACTGAATCTCAGTCATGTGATGCTACCATATAAAACAAGAACACTGATTTAAGTTGCCTGTAATATCCAGACATCAGGTGAGATCATCTCGTTGTATTTGGCATTGTTAACATTTGTAATACTGCATTCAGTCTTATCATACTCCAGGAGAGGAATAACAGATTAGGGAGTACAAAACAAAAAGCAAAAAGAGGGAGAAGAGGTTTAGAAATTTGACTCAATAGGAAAAGATTTTTTTTTTCTAACCGCGGGTAGACATGATAATGACCTTTCAATATCTATAAGGTTATTCTAAAGTGACAGAGAACCACTGCTCTCCACAGACTAGAATAGATAAGCTTAACTTTCAAAATTTATGAAATCGCCATAACAAGAGCAAAAATAAGGACAGCCTATATTAATTATTCAGAAGGATCTACGAAGAATGGGGAAGTACTACAAATGAAGCCTGGAGCATCTCCTTCAGTGACAGATTAATGAACAGGTCAGGCAGACCTCTGCTACAGATGCTACAGGTATATCTGATGCTGCCCCAGAACTGGTGGTTGGACTGCATTAATCTTTAATCTTCCTTCTAGCTCTGTATTCCTAAGAGTCTTAGTGCCAATATTGTTATTACTTGAGGATAGCTTTTATTTTTCAGGATAGCTTGTATTTATCACTCTCATTACCCTTTAATTTCCTTGAACTGTTTTTTTTCCCCCCAAGTCCTTTATGTTTACTTTTCTGTACTGCTCTCCCTACACAGCACTGGCTGCTTTTCCTCTAAGCACTGTCTGTAGACTGCTGTGCAGCAACAAGTATGGGATGTGAGAAAGGCGATCGGTGCTCAGGAATCTCAACTGCAGTTTCCAAGTCACTGACTTAAACACATCCTAAAAATTGTTGCAAAACATGAACTTTGCTCTTATTTTGCCTGCTGAGGGGAGCAATAATTTGCTGTAAATAACTCCCATATTATCTAACAGAATTCTTGTCTTTTGTTTCATGAACTTTAGCCGAGAAAGAAAAGGTACAGCTATCTTCAGTAAGAACTGTTTAAACATCAACGATAAAGTCATAAAATTGATGAAAACCCATATTTCCATTCTGGTCAAAAATATTAAGTGCTTTCAAAGACTTCATAGCAGTTTTAATTAAAATAAAGCAAGCAGCAGTGTTTTTCATTTTGACTGTAATAATGAGGATCAGTTTGTGAGTGATTTTACAGCCTGAATCTTAACATCGATTTTCATCACACCTCATTTGCCTGAATGTCTCCGAAATAAAAGCAGTGAGAATATGAATTTGATCCCCTTCACTCTTTCCTTCTTACTTTTCACCCAGAAAAAATATGGAACTTCAGAAAATGGTGACACTAAATCATTAGAGAAGCTCGTGTTAAGTATTATGTAACACAGCCTGCACTGCAAATCTTTTAAGGCTTTTGCATCTCATAGGATCACTAAGGTTGGAAGGGACCTCTAGCGATCACCTAGTCCAACCTCCCTGCACATGTAGGGACACCCAGAGCACATGGCACAGGACTGCATCCAAGCGGGTCTTGAAGATCTCCAGAGAAGGAGACTCCACAACCTCTCTGGGCAGCCTGTTCCAGTGCTCTGTCACCCTCACCGTCAAGAAGTTCTTCCTTAAGTTCCTGTGGAACTTTCGGTGTTTCAATTTGTGGCTGTTTCCCCTAGTTCTATCCATGGCCACTACCAAAAAGAGGTCGGCCCCATCCTCCTCACTGCCTCCCTTGGGGATATTTATATACACTGATCAGGTCGCCTCTCAGCCTTCTCCTCTTCAAGTTGTTTCAGGACATCTGCTAGAATACCAGAAATAAAAAGGCATAGAAACTTTTCTTTTTATTTTTACTCAAAGGACATTACTGTGACAAAAACTATACTTCTTTTATAAAGATCTTCTGTGAAGTATAAATGGCATTATAAGAAACATCAATATAAGAAAACACTTGTATTATTCTGTTTTCACACTCTCTCTGGGCTCAGTAATAGTAGTGAGAGCATCTTCACACTTACTTATTCTCATATAATAACACAACTAATTTTTTTAAAGACGAACATTAAACCAGTATTTTAACTGAAACTAAATGACTTTATGACACACTTCTGTGCTTTGAGGGTTCTTTTCTCTCTGGATGAACATTATAAAGAGATTTCAGAACTTACGTTTTATCATCATTATTGAAGCTATTATTTAACATTCATAAAGAAAATATCCCTATGATTAAACACTGTTAGGACAAGAGTAATTTAGGAATAAAATACATCATAAAGATACAGTACTTAAATCAACATCAAGCACTGTTATCAAAAGATGTTCAAAATTCAAATGACATTATAATTAGAGTAGGATTGTTTCTTAAATACTTTTATATTTATAGACCCAGAATTCATTAAAGCATACTAAAATACATTCCAAGGTGTGTGGATTTTTCAATTTTTTGTGGTTTTCTCAGGTTCAAGGCATCGCAGAATTAAGTATAAGCTCAAACAAATTTTCAGATTAAGAAACAGAATTTCTTCCTTTTTACCTAAACTTGGTTGGAATTTTAGTGCTGTTAGAACTAGCTCACGCCCACTTCATCATTAGCATAGGATGATCAACTAAGTTATTTAAAACTAAGGGAACTCTGTTGTACTTTCAAGATACTTATGATGATATCTTTAAAGATCAATATTTTCTGAGTAGCAATAGAACCTGACAGAACAGCCCATTTCAGGCTTTGCAAATCTCCTCCTTAATTTCTTGCAGCTTCCAAGCAAAATACAGATAATAATAGCCATCTGCCTCAAAACATAATGATTAGTTAAACATTGTAATATTCATCACATTGGATATGATAAAATGATTTCCAGGTGCCTCTGGGTATCTCTGCTTTCCTACCTGACGCCACGTGTTCCCACAGTCGGATGTTATGTACATCTCTTCTTTATATTCAACCAGCTGTGACCCCAGGTTACCTGTCACAAAACAGAAGGATACAAGGGTTGCATTTAGGTGGCATTTAGACAGCCAAGTTCTCTCCTCTGTCCAAAAGGACTAGAAAAAATGACTGTTGAGTCAAAACAGATTGGATCTAGTAGTGGTACTTGTCAGACTGAGAACTTCTCAGGTCCCAGCAAGAACTGAATGATCACCAGGCATTTTTGGTTTCACCAGCTATACCTTAAAAACATATATGTAACCTGTTCTTTTTTCTCTCTTTCTTTATTTTAATATATATGTAGTTGTCCATAGGTGGGAGCAATGAGGTGTCACTCTAAAATTAAAATGCAGAGGCCAAGCTACATCCTAAAGAAGGAACAGAATGGTTTGTGGAAAGCCCAGACCACTCACACTGTTCTTACTGGACAAAGACACGGTAGCAAGGTCTATTCCACCTGCCACAACATTTTGTTCGCTCCCTCTGGAGCCTTCACTTTGGAAACCATCCTTAGCCCTACATCTTCCACAATGGATAAAACTACTTTTCCAATAATGACAAATGATCGTCCAATAATGATGAAGTTGTCAGCCTGCCAAGATCCTTCTTCCAAGATCCATGGAAGATGGATCCATGGATCCATCCAAGACCCTGCTTCAGGATCCTTGACAATATACATAACCATCAATCAGTCACAGATTCCCTCGCTCACATATGCTCCTCGTTGCTTCCTAATACATAGGAGGCAATGACCTTGGAGGGAGGGAAGTGAAAAACTTTAAATTCATAGTTCCAGAAATGTAAATTCAATGTTCAAAAAATTTACTTAAATATCGACTGGGAAACTACTGAATATTTTGACCCAAAGCACTGAGGAGCAGTAGCTAGCATTCAGCCTGCTGCAAACCAAACAGAAGTTTTGGAATAAACTTGTGGAAACAGATCTTAACAGATGCATTTTCAAAAGCTGAGATCTCTATCTTTTAACAAGCTATATTTCAAACAGCAAACTATTAAAAGTACGAGTAAGTCTAGAGTGTTGCTGTGAAGAAGCAATCATAGCACACTACTCCTTCTAAATGATAATCTTCAGGGGATTTTTGCCTTAAATATGCACTTTGTATGTTTTTAGAGTAAATAGAAGATAAAAATCATCAGATCCTCTTAAGCAGAATAGATTTGAGAAAAGAAAACACTTGAGTTTAGGATAGCAGTAGGAAATTTAACTTGTGTGTTATATCAATAGCTGTTTTCACCACTAAAGCAGATCTGTTTGTGCAGAGGGACTGTACTGAAAGGTTCTTGAGAGGAATGATGACTGCACACACTGTCCAAAATACACTCTCTGTTTGGAACATCAGGATTGCGCATGCTTCACTGTTTAGTGATTTAACTTTACATTGTTGAATTCTAAATGCAGTCTAGACAAGATTATAATATTCTTTATGCTGAATCATAGAATCTGTAGGAATTAGTACATTTTCTTCAAGTGCATGTAACACTTCAGAAGATGTCTCTTCATATTCTGTCTTTCCAATCCACTCCATGCCTTCTACTTTATGAAATAATTCACCACAGACTTAATTCACTGTGTCATTTTGAAAATGAGCCCATATTCCTTTAGGCAAATGATGAGATTTGATAAGGCAATACATTATGAATGAAGTAATGTGATATCCACTAAATATATACCTAAGACTCAAGCTTGTATAAAAAGCCTGTAATAAAAAATGTGCCAACATCACTGTAGACTCTAAGTGCACAAATAATGCTCATCATTAATACTGGATGGGACAACAGTTGTGCCGAATAAGAAGACAAGAGAAACATGTAATTGTGAACAGCCCTTATTATTTTCCTGCAAACATCACCATGTTCAAAGCAGGCAGACCTGCCATCATTCTGCCTGTTGCTATGGTCAACGCAGCTGGGTCATCACTTAGCCACAATCTGTATTAAGCAGAAAAAAAAAAAAAAAAAGTGGTAAATATTTTTAAAATAAGATTCAATTTTGGGCTTTATTCTGTCCCATATTCCTTGGAAAATTCTTTTTCCCGTACAGTCATGTTGCACTCACTTAGGCTTCTGGTATCAGAAAATTAAAAATAAATTAAATATCATTTAAAACTAACATTATTTGAAAAGATAGGTCAAAAATGAAAGCTATACATCTGAGCTCAGCTGTGTTTTCTTCTCAAACTGAAGGTTACTTGACATATTTACAGAGGGTTCATGACCATTTTTAAATTTAGTATCACTTTGAATCCTGAAAACCCACATGGACACAGGTCAGCAAACAGGACTGGACTTTTCAGAGTCTAACAAATCTCATCAGAGACATTCAGCTTTGTGTAGGAAGGCTCCCCACCTGCAAAGATAAATCTTGTCACTGGAAGGAGATGTGGATAAGAAATCACCTTTGCAGGTGGGAAGGTAAAGTAGCCTGGCTGGAACCAAACTTCCATGAGGAATGACAAGGATCATAGATCTTCCCTCCAGTTTAATTGAAAAGAAAAAAGATCCACATCCCAGAGAGTCAATAAAGACATGTCTTGAGATACGTAGAACTGGGTTCAAATCCTTGACATCCAAGTCTTCAATTTGAGAAGCTCCTGAATCTGAAGCAGGTATGTATATCATAAACCTCTTTAATAGTCATCAGAATTTGTCCCAACAAGAACATTTTCCTGATATATTCTCCTAAAGCACAGTGCTTTAGAAAAGCAGAATTTCCTATGGAATTTTTCAAGGAATTCCTACTATAAATGACATTAAAATAAATTTTAAAAACTACCATAAATTTAAAGATATAGCAAGGAGTTAAAAATCCACATACTTCCCACTAAAATATTAAAGCACAAGCATTTCACTTTGAGCGACTTCTATGTTCAAATTTATGCAGTACGATACAAAAACGTACAATGTGAAAAGAAACACAATCAGCAAAAGGTGCATAAGATCAGTTACAAATAACAGAACTACCTGAAGTGCAGCTTAGTCAGATAAAAAGACATTTGGGCTTTTTACAGACTGAGAATTAAGATTTAGAAGATTTTCTTGTCTTTTCTGTATTTTTTTTCCCTAGATTCCAACTTCTCCTTACTAATCACTCACACTTTTTTTTTCCCTTTATAGCTTTGTTATGGAGATATATAGTTCTCTTTAGCAAGTGTGTTTTCTTGTATATACAAAACATATTCCTTTGCTTCTTATGATATTTGCACAATTTTCAGTGTTCCGTGTTTCTCTAATGCATATTCTCATGCTTCTGAAATTACCTTTTCTTTAGGATAGCTGGGGATGATAAAAACCCATTTTCTTGATGGAATGTAGGGTTTTTTTTATTTTTTTTTTGCAGGTCTTTATGTTTCTTTGCATAGATAACTTTAATTAACATATTGTTAGCTTTGATAAATGTCTTATTTGCAGTAGGAAACAACCACAAAGCCAAGTCTTAGAGGTGACAGAGAGAAGGAAATTTCCTTAGGGACATGTGGGGGAATATAGTAAGTTTGTTAATCTTAGGATATTTTTGAAAGCTGTTCACCTGGAAAAGTAGAACTGGAGTAAAATTTAGTCCTTCCAGGAACTTACTGGGCTCACCATATATTTGTTTTGAAACCTTTCTATTTAATTTAGATCACACAAGAGTTTTAACTTTTCTCCATTTCAAGAGTTACATTGTTTTAGATTTATTTTTTACATTCTTATATAACATACCTTCAAGCACTTAAGAGTACTCTTATGCTTTTGATACATCTACTTTAAAGTGCACAATTTTATCTGAAGGCTCAAGCTACCTCATATTGTGTCATACTGCATTATTGGATTAAATCAGCTAACTAGGAAAAAAGCATATAAAACGGCACTATATCAATCATTTAGCCAATGAGCTGCAAAAAATTCTGAAATTAGTAGAATTGCAAACAAATATCTGCAAAATCACACGAGCATTCAAAAGGTACAAGCAAAAACATCTTGCAGATTTCCATGTTCTATCTGTGTGAAACTATTATCATGAACGTTACTCCCAGTAAATGTGGCAATCAAGAGATACAAGTCACATGTGACATGCACCAACTGTCATTGCAACCAAGGTCAAAAGGCAACACTTAAGACAAAGACATTAAGCATCTTGTAATGAGACTGACAAACCATGGAAGAACTATCGAACTTTATAATTGGAAATATTCTGTTAAAAAAATGTTGAAACACAATCTGAAGGTGAATTTTGCATCTATCTAAATGCTACTGTACTTAGTCACATCCTGCCATCCCCTCCTGTCTTTTCCGTTTGCCACTGCCCATCTTTCAGTTTCTGCAGTGTTCCCTATCTTATATGCAGTATTTCTAAACACTTAGACAAATTTACCCTCAGAATTTCATTACTTTCTGTTCTTTCTGCCTTGTTTCCTAGTGTTTTGTAAAAATAACCTTAAAGGTGCAGTTTTCAAGTGCCATTGAAACAGAATGGGGACTACTCATTCAAGTACTCCCCAGCACCTACCAAAGTGTTCTGACTGAACTGCACAGCTACACAAATTAGAGGGCTCTTTGGTGATTCGCACCAAAATCCACTCTATTAAAGCTGTAAGGTCTGAAGTGACTCCTCAGGTGCATCTCTAGAACATGGTGCCTTTTAAATCACTTTAGCAAGTACACATTAGATTTCAAATGTACCTCTAGTAACAAATAACAAGAAATACAGTATACTGAAGGTGATTCAGATTTGTGCTGAAAAAGTTACTGCACCTGGAAGAGGTAAGTGTTGTAGATCACATTAGCTGGGGTTGTAAACAGTACCTTTTTAATATAAGTTTCAGATCTGAAATCTCCTCTTATATATAACGCAAGGCCTTTTACCACGTAGTTGTGAAAGGTTTTGTGTATAGTACAGAGGCTTCTCAAATTTAGGTTACAACTTGTATAATTTTTTGTAGCTACGTGACAAGTTACAGAAACAGAAGAGCCTTCAATTACTGTGAGAGTTTTTATTCAGGTTTGCTTTTTGCTTTTCTTAAATACATTGTTCAAGACATCATAAAAGACTCACCTTTTGCCTTTAATAAGCATATGGAAGCTACAAGCACACAATAAATAAGGGAAGGCTAGAGATTATCCTCCAGTCCTGAGGCCAATAGAATGTCCTCACCTATCATAGCACATGGTGCTGGGTCTCCCACAAGTCGTGCTGCCATTGCCATAAGCCATATTTTTGTGAAGGTTTTTCACTTCAAATTACCTAAAATACCATGAAGGTTATGTTGTAGGCCATAAAAGTAGTGCTTTCATAGCATGAAACTGAGAACACCACAGGCCCCAGGTCCTAATAGATCTGCCTGAGGATACAAACCCTGCTGGAACAGTTTCATGGGACTGTGTAGGCTGAGAGACCTAACTGTGATGCAGTCTGATCCATACTACTTACCAGGAATAGTCTGTGTGCATGCCCTCTTCCAAACCATAATCAGGGATATAATACACACTTGCTCTATTCTTAAAAGCTTCCCCAACAAGTTTTGACCATTGTCAGAGCCTGGGTACTCACAAGGATTCTTGATCTGGGCCAGTATGAGCCTTTCTTATGTTGTTACCTTATTATGGGAGTTTACTGACACCTTTTGAGTCAAATTCAGGAAATAAAAGGAAGCATTTTAATATTTAATTTTGGACAGAAGAAAAAGTTTTCTTTGTTTTCTGTTATACAAGTTCTTTAAAATACTTTTGACCTGTTTAGGAAAATAGGGGTACTCTCTCTTTTGCTTTCGCTTTACTTCTCTGGAGGCTAATTTTAAGATATCAGGATAAAATTGCAGTGTTTCATTTGGAAGGTGGGGAGCAATGGGACGACACACTCTCCTGAAAACTAGAACGCAGGCACAATGACTATACTTCAACATTTTTCTCCAGGCTATTCCCAAGTTTGTACCTGCCAGTTTAGAAGTCAGATATACAGAGATCTGAAAAAAAAAAAAAAGTGTGATGTGTTAACGATGATTAATGGACAGCTAAGCCTTCTCGAAAATGGTAGGACTGTGTAAAACTTAAAGATCTCCAAGATCTCAAAAGAGATTGGGGCACCTTAGCTACATTGAAGTTTGTCATAGCTCAGAAATGTTCCTCCTGTGTGACACATATATAGTAGATTACATTCATTTACAATTTACTACTCATTTATACATTTTAACTACTTGTTCAGTGCATTTTCTAATAATTCTATATATGATGCTAAACATATCTCCTATGAGAAAAAGTACTCCCCATATGTAACATTTTGAAAATCCTTTAAACATGGAGTCTTTTCTGACCAGCTAAGTTTAGCTAAAACTGCGAAAGATATACATCTCCAAAGAGATATATAGCTTGCCTAGATCACCATTAATTAACACAGTTATATCATCTTTCCAGGCAGTGAATAAAAATCTAAAAACTTGTGGTTCATAAACCAAAGTCAGTGTAGAACAAGTATACAAAGAATTTGTATTTAAATGTCCCAGATAGACAACTTGTGCTCAGCAAAGCAAACTAAAGATGTGTTTAGCTGTGGACTGAGGGAGTGACTCACACTATCAGAATCCAGGAACATGTTGACATGAGAAAAATCTTAAGAGAATTGTAGTATCTTCACTGAAGTGCACTGGGAAATGTTCTATTATCTCCCTCTTCCTTCATCCTTTCTTGTAATGGCATCATGGCACACTACTTTTGTGAAAGAAGACACAAATTTATCACAATGTATACAACTTATTTGGGCCAGATACGACAAACAGTAAACTGATCTCCTTCCTCAATTCATGCTAGCAAATAACACTCACTGCTTGTTTGACTTGCCATCTGGAATGGAAGCTAAGAAAATCACAGTAAACTAACACCTGAAAAATCTACACTTCTTTTAACATTTTTCATAGAGAAGTCCTTCACAAGTTCATAGTAAAAATTTACACGTCGATTGACACACATTTCATAGCATGTGCTGTGAAAAGAGAAGCTGTTGCCAAGACTAAAATGAAATGTAAATGCAAAATACTATAACAAGCTATTTCAAGGAACCCTTTAATGTGTAGCTATAAAATTTAATATTCTGTCTGCACAATTTATATATATATATATTTATAAGCTAAAAATATGCATTCTTCTGAACTATTTATGCAACTTTAATAGAGTAGAATTTTCATTCCTAAATGTGAGTTTAAAAAGATGCAATTTTAAAATCCTATTATTGCATCTTCCCAAATGCTCTTGGCATTAATGCCATTTTCTATTCAATTATTCTTTTAAATTAAAACAATTTTCAATATTCTAGTGCTCTGATTTGCAAGCATACTGCCAAAAATATCCTGAAGTCACAGATTAGGTTCTCTACTATCACAAACAACTGTGCTGTATAATCTCTTTATAAAGTGCCTAAACTCCATGTTAAAGAGATTTGTTTTGTTTGCTTGATTTTTTGTTTGCTTGATTACACATTGCTCTCAGTAACATAATGAACTTCATTGCTCTTACAGTTAGAAAACATTCTCCAATTTCCAGTTCTGTCCTTGTTTACACCATGTCTTAGTTACTAGCATTCATTTCCACATCGTTGCTATACTTTCAGGAAAAAAAAAAAAAGGTATTTATTATTGGCAACTTTTGTTCTTCCCAACTCCCATGCTTCCTCATTTCTCATCTCATTTCCAACAACTTCCAAGACCATCTTTTTAGCTTCTGCTCTTTGTTCTTGCAAACTGATAACTAGAATTGTACAAATTGTTTCTAATAAGTTTTCTCAATACTCTTTCGCCAGAGTATTAATTGTTTGCTCTCTCTGCTATCAATTATTTTTCTACCTCACCGTCAGATTATATTTCTGTTTTTCACAGCATAATGCACTGACAGCTCACAGCCACGATATGATCAACTGACAGACACAGATTTTTATCATCTTCTGTTGTTGCAGAGGATATGCTGTTACTAAATCACAACAGTAAAATTTCAATAGTGTGTGACATGGCCAAATGATCTGATTTTTGCCTATGTTAAGAAACCACTATGGTCATCAATGTGATTTACACCTGGTCATCAGTTTTGATGATCAGACCAGAAGATATTCAAACTGGTTGTGCACGAAGTATTTCTGATAATAATTATCAGTTCATAAGGACATGAGTTTTGTCAGACTGGATATGTGCACTGAATCTGGATGATCTAAGTATTCATAAACGCAAGTCAACATGCAATTTGTTTCAATTCTTCTACTTGCAAAGGGCATGCTCTTTAGAATTTTTAGGAAGACTCCAAAATAAGTCCCTAATGCCAATACATTGCATATACATGACCTTCTACCAGAGGAAAGATATACTGCATTATTGGGCTTTTTAGCTTAGCTGGATATGAGTGACTGTGCCTCTACCATTTCCATTCCACTACAGGTTGGCCTGCAACCAAGTCAAATTTAACACATTGGTCCATGTCTTAAGGCTGTCTGGATGCCATCAAAAAGGATGCCTAAGGTTCATGTTGAGAAAAGCTGTTGACAAGTTTACCTACCAAGCATGATAGCACAATATCACAATGATAAAAATTCTTTCCACTCCTAGGAAAGAGTTAAGTGCAAGGTGCTCTTCCAAAACCTACCATCACCTCAGAGGTCAGTGTACTTGCAAAAACAAACAAACAAATCAAACAAAACAAAAACCCAAATGAAAACAAACAATTCTCCAAATCTCACAAACACCTCAATTTACCACATCAGAAATGTATAAGCATACAAAAAAGTGAAATAGAAGCAACAGATCCAAAAATTCACTGGTTAATTTGCTACTAAAAAGCAAATATCATACGAGGGAAAAATAAAAACCTACATTAGAATAGCACACCTATAGAATAAGCACAGCCTTTTCAAAGGAAGAGGGATTTTTTTATGTATGTGAAGATTGGAATAGATGAAATGTGTTTTAAGCACCTACTTAGATACTTTATAGAAACGTATTTACAAAGGTAATTTATAAATTCTTACTCTCATTCTTGTCAACAAAAATGTAGCAGCATTTCTCCAGTTAGATCTCCCTCCAGTAAAATACTTTAAACTCCATTCACACTAGAGAAAGGCTTCAAATCCAGACATGCTGCAAGTAATGGCAGATGTCACCTTTTTAACACCAGATACGCTTGCCTTGATTTTCCCAGTAAAGTTTATAAGACACTAGTGTAAGAGAAGGCAGACATATTGATGATTAAAAATAAAAATGAACTCAGGAGAAGGAGAAGCACTGCATGTTTATATGTCAACAAAACAGGACCTGTAAATCAGACTAAAATAATGTAATTTAAGTACACTAAAAAAGCTGTTAAACCAGTTAAGATATCTCAGTAGTTTTAAAAAGAAGAAACAGAAAATTAAGGAAACAAACAGATGAATTAGAAGTATACAAGAAAACAGAGCTGCATTAATATTTTTCATAGTAAGTGGTCAACACTGTAATGGAATTTCTTCATTAACTTTCACTTAACACTAACATGGCCCCCTAAATACATTATAATGCAGAACCCACAACTATCATGGTTGCCAACATGCAAGTCTATTTCCCTCTTTTGCTTCTTCTCTCTTCAGGCAGAAAGGATTAACAAATACTCTAAAACAATTATCTGTGTCTACTCTTAAAAGACTAAAGGATTGCTCATATCAAATTATATTCTGATTTTTTATTTCATTATTCTTGATGGATTTGCTGTGATATTCATGATGTTGGTGATGGCAAGGCTTTCCACTTCCAGAGAAAACGAATGTAGGACAAGGCAGTCAGTCACTGTCCCTCCTTCATAGCACACTAACGGAGGAAGGGCATACACATGCAACAGACAGGCACCAGGTAGCCAGGCAGCTGTAACAGATCTATATCAGGAGAAGCAACTCTCGACTTACCTTTTATTAAATCGTTTGATCAAGTGATCCCCTAAAGCAATACTCTGTAGGGAAAACCATATTTTGGCCATGTTTATAACATGGTCAATGTTAGCATTCAAAGGCTAGCTCTGCAAAGAACATTATCCACATTTCAGGTCTTAAAGAATACTATCGTGCATTTACCTGCCCCCATTATGAGCCCTGGTGCAGTATCCTTAGTATGGACTGTTCCTGACACGTATGGATTGTCTGCCCAGCGAAGATGGAGGTGAAGGTAGCAATCAGGCTTGTGGGGTAAGAAGAAAACAGTTTTTTAAAAAAAAGTTAATAATTATGCTTTTACAAAAATGAAAGTGCATATGCAGAGTAACTTCAGTGACCTGTATTTTTTTAGAGAAAGAGTGTCTTTTTCCCATCCAGAGGTTGGATACTGTCTCTTTAGTCACCTGTGGTCTCAGCAAAAAAACCTCTGCAAAATCAGAAGCTAGCAAAATGATTAAATGATGATAAACCTAATTGCACTGGGATTTCTTTTCCAGAAAAGAGAGTCATACACAAAGTACTGTAATGGTTTTTGGATGCATTTGATCATCTCTCCTTGCTAATCAGCTTCCTGCTTCCTGCTCTTTCCACAGTGTCACCTGAGAGTCATTATTGCTCCCAGTGAAATTTATAGCCATATGACCATTAACTTCACAAGCTGTAAGGAATTACTGAGAGCTGGTTGTATCCCCATTTAAGTCCTTCTAATAAGTCCTTCTAATAATTTCAGAGAGCTCTGGGTCAGGCCCTGCAGGCTTGAACCATGTACTCAAGTCCTGACCTCTTCAAAAGGGGAGCCAAAAGCATCCCACCTCCCATCTTCCATTTCAGATATGTGGAGAGGGATAAAATCTTTGGCAGTGACAGGAGTAAGGGAATTTATTTATTCCAGCAATGAGAGCTCAGAGTCCACAGAAGCAGAGAGCCAGTGAGAAAAATACAGCACTTTCAGTACAGGCTGACAAATAAGAAAATATGGGTAGCTGGGACACGTAAACAAACTGAAATAACATAATCTTACAACAGCAGAAAATAGACTTTTTGATGGAATTAACCATGTGGTGTTCATTCTCAAGCAACTGTCAAGAATTCCCTTTAACAGGGTTATCTAGGTTTAATACGAAGAAAAATATGAAAGATGGAAACAGAAAAGATATTTGTAAGCTATATTTGTTTGATGAAGTGCCTCATACCTAGACAGAAATTGTTGTTACGATTATTCTGAAGGTTGACATAGAAGAAAAAAATGTCCCCTTTGTGTTACCTTAGGCTCTAAAATGAGGAATGTAGTGCTGAAGACAGTCATGACTACTCATTCTAAAGGAAGACTGGACTAACAGCTTGTGAAAACACTGTTCATGTCGTGCAACTAACCTTGTCTATCAGCCTAGCAGGTAAACTCAGCACAGAGCTCTCAGGCGGTCTAAACTACTGCGCATTCTTGAATACAAATAATTCTTGTGCGCTTTAGACAGAGGGTAGGTTAAAAGATCGACTCACAGGCTTGCAGTTTGTCGGTTTACCGTTCATATCAGTGTCTGGAGGGTTTAAAAAATCCCAGTCACGGCCTTTGTTGTAGGTTATTAGAGTTGTGACTTTTCCATCAATCTTCTGGTTGGCCAAAAAGACTCCTTTTACACCTCTGACCTAAAGCGTGAGAGACAGTTTGTGATTAGTCCACGGACATTGTTCCAAAGGGATTATTCTCAATTAGCTGTTCTTTTGTGGCCCTGAACTACCTGCACTTCAGGTAGTTCTCCACTAGGAAAGTGAACGATACTAAAAGAAAAGAAGGAAAGAGAAAAGAACAGGAAAGGTAGAAAAAAGGAAAGGCAGAATGGTTATGATTTGTTATATCTAAGTGTATTTAAAAGAAATCTTAAGCAAATTACATGCTGGTCATAGAACTAAATGCAAAAGATAGCATTGCCTGATGGTACATCACTGTTAAATTTTTCCAATAGATTTTTGCATTGTTTTAATACAGGAATCATGAAAATGTTATATTGCAAACTACTGGCATGCAAGTCTACCCATAATCAGGCCACTGTTTACATAAGTGTTATCACCAATGTTAAATACACCTCCTCTGTGTCAAGCGTAGCTTACATGTTTGCTTCAGTATTTAAACGTAAACAGAATTTCTCTACTTTTTTGTTTCTGAACCTATAAACACTGCTAAATACATTTTTGTCATTAGCAACTCCAATTTGATTGGCAGCTTTTAGCTTTATTGCATGAATTTAATACTGCCTTTATTTTATTTATGTTTGTTTGCTTTCCCTACATCAGGAGCAAGAGCATCAACTGGTAAAAAAAAAATCTACAGACCACCATTTGTTATGTTTAATATACTTTTTAATTACAGATATTTGTTTAATACATTTCGTAGAGTTATAACTTATGTGATCCACATATAAATAGTACACACATATGGTTAAAACCATATAACTGAATATGGTATCTATTAAAATAATACTTAATTAGGAAGGAGGGTTGCCTTTTATAGCAAATGCACACAGCTCATCTGGGGAAGAATGACTGAGGTCTGACTCACGCTGTAAGGCATTTAAAATGCTTCCACACCGAGCCCCCCTCCACCTGCTTAACCTCTCAAAGAAAGGTCTCTTCTCTGGGGCACATTTAGTTGTTTTCAAAATGATTCCTATAAGAAAACTGTTATAATTCAAGAGTGTCCAAGTCAATACGGATCATTTTATAAGCATCCTGGCAGTAATTGCACCTTAGTATGTTTAGCTCTAGCTCTAACATCATCCTTGACCTCAGCCTCGAGCTCTTGTGTAAATATTTTTTACAGTGAACACAATATTAAATATTTAAACAATAATTAGATCAAGGACTGCAACTGAAGTTTCCTTCTTCATTTGTGGGTGGCTTAATCACCTAGTGATGCATCTTGAGTATTTGTATCCTCTCGCCCTTTCTCATTCTTTTCTAATGAATATTTAATCATGCCATATAATAGTTCAATGGGAGTCAGGCTTAGAACGCTCTCCATTCTCAGTCCCACTCCTATCTTAACCAAGCTCTAGGGCAGTCTCTCATCTCCACAATATAGGAGTTATGAGTTTGAACACTATCAGGCACAGAAAGATCACAAATATTTTTTTTCTTTCAATATCCCAGTTAATTTCCCCACTGCTGCTTTAAAAGATGAAACCTGGCCAGTACTGCCTTTAGCAGTTGTATTTTGAAAGAAAGGTATAACTCCTGCTACAAATAAGTTTATAGGCACCTTTCTTTAGAGAAAGTTCAGAACTATGATATTTGAAGTGGTGCACTTGCCTAATATGAATCATAAAAAATAATGTGTGAAAGAGAAACCTTTGAGTTGCATTTTACCGGGGCTGGTTCAACACCATAGTGTTTAGATGGGCCCACAAAAACACAACACAAAATAATCAGCTATACAATATTAGTATGCAATTAAGATTTAAATATATAAGATAAATAAGCATGAAAAATGAGTACTATAACTTGTGCAGTTCTTACCCATATGTAGAGTCATCACTGGATCATATATAGATATATTACACTGCTATGTTAATTTTGCAAATATATCAATCAGACTGTGTGTGCTTAATGTTGGCAGCACTTGATACAGATTTTAACACTACATTCCTTCTGGAGAATCATTTAATACTCTACCTTTCTTTTTCTTTGCTTCTTTAAGGCACACTTCTGGGGAATTATTCCCCATTCACATATGCAGTGACATCAGAAAAGAAATAGAGTGCAAAAGTATAAAGCATATAAAAGTGAATGAATGCAGACAGGGGAAAGCCTAGAAAAGATGTTATAACAGATGCATAAGTAAAAGATGAAAGGAGGTCAGCAAAAGATAATGAAGACCAACAGTGTAAATTTTAAACAGAACTATATATTGGTTGAAAGAGAAATTCTCAAATCCACTGAGGATTGCCTCTGTGTTGTGTTGAAGATTTATCTTCCAAATATGAGATACTTGCATTAAAATGCCCATAGAGAAATCCCAGACTAGACCAAAAAAAAAAAGAAAAATCAACATCCCTAAGGACTGCTGTATGTCTTACCTTTACTGGCTATTTTTTATATTGTAAATAAATCATATATTACTTTTAGATATGAGTAGACAATCACATTCTAGTCAGGAAGATGAACAATAATTATTTACCCTACAGGCTATCTGAAAGCTGTGGGCTTCTCAATATAAGCAAATAAAATCGTCCACTGACAATGTAAATCTGTTCCAAAAACAGCTTTGAAGAAATGGAATTGTGTCTCCATGCCTATTGTCTTTCAATAACTCTTTATCATCTGCACATTGTCTTTTTAATTCAGCCCTACAAATTAATCCATGTATGCCTATATACAATAATCTAGAATCTCTCTATTGCATTATCAAATCTGCCCTCAGTAACACTGTGATATTCTTAAATCATTAATGAAACTGAATTAAGTATTTAACTCTGGAGATAAAAGAACAGCCAGGGGTCACACTTCTGTACAAGCTGTTTGAGAATAGATGCTCCAGGTGATGGAGGGAGAAAACACCAGGCAGCTGACTCTCTTCTAGCCCTGCATCCTGCAGGTGGGATGAGGAGCAAAATAATGATCTCTTTTAAACCACCCTGTGGGAATGTGATTTCACATAACGCACTGCTTTGCTATTAAGAAGCCACTTCATTTCTAAATGGAGACAATCTATTTAGATTTTAGAGAAAATGATCTGTGCCTACACTGCAAAGGACATACCTGTTTTACTACAGCCTATCCCAAAAGAAAAGCCTAAACAAATACGCACAACATAAGGGGACAAATAAACAGTTATCACTTTCCCCCACCAGTAAGAGTCTATTTAGAGCCACCAGTCAATGGGCACCTGTAGGGATAACTTGTATATAGAATTGCCATGAACCTTTTTCAAACAAGTCTGTTGAACTAAGATATTTTTTAAACCAACAGCATGTACATTGGAGCATAACAGTGGCCAAACTGGGTCAGACCAAAGGTCTACACAGTTTAATGTCCCCATTGATAACAGTCAGTTCTAGAAAGAAAGAAAAAAAACAACAGTGGACATTTTATTACATTTAAATGTCATCATCATCAGGAACAGAACTGGTAACACTTTGTGTTATTCTTCAAAAATGCTCTCTTTTTAGTGTCTTATTTTGACAAATGCACTAAGTTTACAATCCAAGACAGAACTGATTACAGGAGAAAGAATTTGTCTCATAGCAAATACTGGTGGCACAAAAGACCTATTGAAAGCAAGCAGACTTGCTGTCCAATAAAAATCTCTCTCACTTGTCAAAGCTGACACACAGAACCCCGTGTGAGGCTCACAGGATTTCTATTTAAGCCCCTACTGGCTAAAAATGTCCTAGTCTAAGTCAGGAAGTGCATTAGTGAGTCACCTACAAGTGAGAAGCTGAACATGGCAGTTGCATAACTTTTTACTTCATCAATAAGACAGTGTGCAGGAAGGAAGGAAGAGAGAAAGACAGAGAGGAAGAAAAAGAGAGAGAGAGAGAGAGAGAGAAAACACCCGTCACCATGAACAGTGTCTTTGCAAGAAACCCTATGCCACAAACTGAGTTCTGAAAACCCACAGTGCATTAAGATGGAAAGAAAGAAAATTATAAATAGTAATAAACACTATAAAGAAGAAAAGAGCCTTGTCTTTTTATATTAAAGATAGTAGTAAAGAAAATCACTAACATAAAACTTATTATAATGAAACTTGACATAGATCACACATTGGAAGAAACAAAAAGGGAAGTGAGAGGGCTTCTGAACAGCATCCTACCTCTAGAATATCTATCAGGACATTCTCTTCTGGTTGTTTTGTGCTCCGGACATTCTCTAGCAGGATGGAGTAGTAAACACCTTGGGGGTCGGACTGGTACAGGTTGTATGTGTCTGTCTGGTACCACTCCTGAACAGCCACAAATACCTGGTTTTCATCCGTACTGATTATCTGTAAATCCTGTAGAAAAAGACAAAATACAAAATGATTCATTTTCCTATCCCCTCTGTTTTGTAAGTAATAATCTGGCTAGGAGTACCAAGGTAAAAAATAAATATCTAATTGAAAGTTCAGCTACAGTAATCTCTCAATTAATAAATGCACTGTATCCTGCCACTCCAAACTAGCCAGTCACTGCCTTCTACTACAGTTATCACTGGGAATGCAACCCCGTTTAATGAAAACCAAAAATCATGAAATCAGTGAAGACTGTGATTTGCTCTGGCTTTTCTGGGAGTAAATGAATAAAATTCACAGTTGCTGACCACTCTCTTGCCATTCTCACTATTCCCTTTTTGTTTTTATTATTTTGCAAAGCTCACTAATGGCAATCTGTATCACAAATAAACCATCATTCCCAAATACAGTCTCTGAGGTCAGCCTACCAGTTTTCTCTTTGCTGTGTTTCCTTCATTTTAGGCTGCAAGCTTACAAGACAAATTTCTCTATGAGCATCAGTAAAAATCCATGGAGCTAGGCAGTGAATTTCAACCCAGGGATAGGCAGTGGCTTCAGTGCAGCCACTGAAGTCTGTGAAGGGCTCTAAAATTCACAATGCAAACAGATCCACAGGGTTGTCTGTCTATGGGTGCATGAGTGGAGACACAACAACCTTCAAATACATAATCAGCTGCCCCAAGGCAAAGAAAATACACTGTCTTCTATTTCTACTGGGAGTTTAATACTGTGTGTGAATTTAAGGGGATTTAGGTTAGCTATCAGAAAATCCTTTGGTAGTACGGCCTGGTCATAAACATTGATGATAAATTGCTTTGGGAGGTAAAGTAATCTCCATCCTTGGGAGCTGCTGTATGTTAGATAAACACGTGTCCAGACTGGTTCATGGCAGATGACCATGCTTTGGAAAAGGACCTCTCATGATCCATTCTAAGGCTATGGTCTACGATCCTGTGAGAATGGGGGAAAATGCTTATTGAGTTTTCTTAAAATTTTGCAGAAACATATAGGAATGTCACCAAAATAACAGTATTTATTTTTATTCTAAATTCTTTGTAATTTCTTATTATAGAAGATATAAAATTTCCAGACAAATACAAATTTCAGCTTAATCATAGAGTTAGAATTAACAGCAACCAAACCGAGGTTTTGAATCAAAATTCCTTCTATACAAAATCCTAGACAAATCCTGCAAGTGATCAAAGACTTAGAAACTGAAATGATTAAGCAGGGCATCTACCACCAGGTCATACCACTCCTCTCAGTGACTTCTAAGCTGGTTTGTATCTAACATCAGTAGCAGAGAACATAATTCAAATAAACAGTAAGACATCTTGAAAGCAATGCTGAAAATATTTGGGCATGTACACAGAGCAAAATCCCACCAAAAGATACCAATTACCTTGAAGCGATACGCATCACATAGATAGACCTGGTCTATTAAACAAACTAAACGAGTCTGAAGGGTGTGTGTATTATGCTGAAAGAATTGTGCCTTGTTAGCCACGAAACAGAGAGCAAGCATCCAAGAAACTCTTCCTGCATGCAGAGAGTAAGGATCAGATTTTCCTAAGAGTATCCACACTACTGCAGAATTATTTGCTGTCTTTCAACAGCGAGGTACCAACCTGATCACTCTAACACTTTCTCCAAGTTTTGTGCTTTTAATGAAGATAAACTTGTTTTTACTGAATTCTGAATGAACACCAGACCAAAAGTCAAAATCTGCCAAGAAGTCCTAAAGCATAAGTAGTCGATAGAGTTTGCGTTTTTGGAGGTGATGGCTACAGGAAGGAAGGAAAAAGAACTATGTCGTTTCCACTGTATACCATCCTGTATCACCTACACATTGTAACTGTGCCTATAAATATGTTAATACCATTTTATAGTCAAGAAACACTCAGCCTGGTTTACTAGATTACTAACTGTGAAAAGAAACCCTGTGACACAAATATAGGATTATACCAGGGAGACACAGGATATGGTAGTTGACAAGGATCACACAGTGACCCCTTCTCCAGGCAAAATGCTGATGGGTGAGAAAATATCATCAAATGAAAACACTGTAGGCAGGATTCAGAAAAGTCTGTGTAATGCTACAGGCAGAACTGCAGTGCTTTATCCAACAGACAAATATAAAAAAACCTTCAAACTTCTGTTTTTCAAATCTTACAGTTTAAAGCCAATGCCATACTTTTTTCCTGCTTTCAATCTTTTAATGCTTAGGTTGGGCGATGTATTAACCTGAAGCAAGTGATAAATTAAGCAGAGAACTACCAGAAGTAAATGTATTGCATGTACAACATGTGTAAGCACTCAGAACTACGTAATAGCAGCCTTGACCTCCAGATGCACCACATTTACTCCCCTATAATCTCTTAAGCACAATCAAGGTAACTGAATGGCATATATCCCAAAGATAATCTCCCTAATCTTCCCTTCCTGGAGCAGTAAAATGGTGCAAGGGGAAGAAATCAATAACAAGTTACACTGTAAAGAACAGAACTGCTCCTTGAACCCACCTCAATGGATTTGTAAGGCTGGGAGCCATTCAGACAACCGCTCCATCGGCTCACTAGCTGTTTCTGGGACACTTCCCAGGGAAGGAGTATTTTTACTGCATCAAATACACCCCTGTTTATAGTTCTGTTTCTCTTATTCATTTTTCAGCAGCCACTCCAATGGTCAAAGGATGGAGTAGTAGCCCTGCTCCAGCTGCAAACTGCTCTTCTGCCTAACAGAGACTAAAACTCAGCCTAAGCTTCTACCAAGTGACAGATGGCTGGAGTGGTGAAGGAACTATCCTTACAGAGAAGCAATCAGGAGATTTAAGAGCCTAGTGAAATTAACTTCTGCATTTTCACTAACTAGTAATCAAAATATTATACAGCCAAGGCTTCAAGAAAATGTGGTCTGCAGAGAGAAGGGCTATGTGAATGTTTCCTGTCACTTTTACTGTTAATGAATGGATCCATTTAAGGAATTCTTGAAAAAGTTATGGTCAGAAGAAGCTTGTCAGAGAAGAAACTATATGTTTCAAAAGATTGATGATTATTTAGGGTAACGGAGTAAGAACGTTAAACACATAATTTAATAGTGCCATACCAAAACTGAATGATGCACACAAGTGTGGAAGAAAACTTGCAGTCAAAAAGTGATGCATGTGAGAGACTTAGGCAAGGTCCTGGGCTTATTTTAGAGGAGTCAGTCTCACCTGCAAAAGCTGACTGTATAAGATGGTACTTTGTAAAGACAAAATCGCTCATTTGTGGCAACAGCTTTACAGCAAAAACACAGAGGAATTTTACTTTGTGTTTTAACTAGTTTTTAGTTTCAGGGATACCAGTTTAAGTTTCTGTTGACTGAAGAGCACTAGGTGGTACTCAAATAAAAAGAACGTATAGAGTAGATAAAAAGTATGAGATGCACATTACCATCAATATATTTAATAAATCCAGTTATTTTTGAGGTAATAGGATTTTTTTTTCATTTATTCCGTATTCTCTTCTACCTCAGTTATCTGAAAAATTCTGTATTGTTGTCTATTTCGCAAGATAGAAAAGATACACAGAGATCATGATAGATAAAAAAAACTTTTCCCACAGCATATGTTTTCAGAGCTAAACATTTTACTGGATGTAACAGCTAAAGTAGCTCCTCCATTATTAAGTTTTTGTAGCTGCATGAAGAAATGCAGAATCAATGAATGCCCTGATTCAATCCATAAAGCAGAGCACTATCAATTGATATGTGTCAGTTAATTTATCAGAGTTGGGAGAGGAATTCAGAATAATTATTTCTTCAAAATTGTGACAGTAAAATTAATATAGTTTCTAGATTATTTTTGCTTTGGTCAAAATCTTTTGTTAACATGTTGTTAGGAGTACTTGGTGCTTAAACCATCAGAATTAACTTGTTCCCAGTTTTACACTTAGTCACTTTATGGTAAGGCCTAGGACCTTAATAAGGAGTAGAACCTTCTCCAACCTACACTCCTCTGAGAGGTGAATCTGAGCTGCAAGGAACGAGCGTGCAATATGAGCGTGATACCTCTTCCAGGGAGGCCACATGTCACGACCCTCAGCAGACCTGTTTCCCGCAAGAGCTGCCCCCAAGGCTCTGAGTTTGAAAACTACCCATCAGGGCTGCTGTAGCCAATATCTCTGCATCTCCCCGGAAGACACCTGCGTGACCAGTCAGTCATCTCAGGACACAAAGGTAACCCTTTTGCTCTGGACTTTGAGATGGATTTGGTTCTAGCTTTAGCATCAATGGACAAGCTATTTCAGTAAAATAGAATACAGGCTCAGTATAATAGCCAACTTAGCTTAAAACAATAGCTCTAAATTTCCTGTACTGTTTTGGGGAGCTTTCTGGCAACCTTTAACACTGATCCTACCAACTGCTGTTACCGTTTTGATTGGCAGCAGTCAGCACATGAGCTCTGCAATTCAGAGGCCTGTCAATATCAAAATGCTAGACAAAACTCCTCAACAGCAAAGACGTCCAAAAACCAGATTCCTGCTCATTAGATGGCCTTCTTTGGCTCCGTGTTTTTTTTCTGGAAATAAATGTGTATCATCTCCAGCATGTTACAAAAAGTTGATCTAGGTGGAACTGTGGAGCTTGAGCCTAAAAGACATGATGAATAAAACGACACATAATAGAAGTAAAAATTGTCTGAAAGCTGCTTTTAGCTATGCTGACAACTTTTCATTCATAAGCAAGAAGGCCTTGAAACTAGCATATATCCTTTTCCAGGATTTTGCTTCAGGGTATATTTGGACAAATTAAAGTGAAAACCCAAGTACAGACAATATTTTTTTAAATTATTTTTGGGATAGATTTTGAGTCTCTGTATGTTTGAAGAAAAACATCAGATAACTTTTTTTAATTACTCTGTTTTAAAATGTTCATTCTATGTTCATTGACAAAATCAGAGTGAAACATGGCTGCACTAAGAAAGAATAATACCTGACGTGCCCCGCATTAATTCCTTAGGCTAGGATTGGTGATCCAGTATACTGCTCCTAACGTTATTAGACAGATCCTTGAGCAGCCTGTGGCATTTTCTGGCTTGTTCACAGTTTTCCATTGCTTGTTCAAAGTCTGGCCCGTGACATGCAACATTTTGCAGAGACCATTTGGAAAGAGATTTTTTGAGGCCTCATTCCATTCAAATGAAAAAAAGAAATAAAGCCTATTTTAGACCTGGTTAGGCAGAATCGACTACTTACAAAACTGAAACTCAGTTATTTCAAAAAGCTTGTAATTCCACTTTTAAACAAAACTTTAAAAAAAATTCTTGTAAATTCTTTCACTCGGTTTATCTCCTGCCACCACACAAGTAGCAAATCAATGTCATGGGTTCTCAAAGCGCTGTGGATGTGCCAGTGCCTGTGCTGATATCCCACTTCTTTGCAAAATTTCATCAGTATTCTGCTCCTATTAATCTTTCCCTTCAGTTCAAACTGGATTGGAATATGTATTTCTATTGCACTCTGATGGTTCTCATTGAAATATGGTGGGATCAAAGAATTTCAGAGAGTTGTGTTCTCATTTATTTCATATTCAGTATCTGAAATACAATACAAAAGGCAGTAAATCACTTTTAAAAATTTATCTTTCACAGAAGATGTTAAAATCTCTCACATTCACTACTGTTCTAGTGGATGTCTGGCTTCCAGGCCCTCTTAGTGAATTTTTCAGCTCTGTTGTGTGCAGATACCAAAGAAACTTTTCTTGGAGGCATCATCAAAATGCTAAAGAGATGCAGTTTATTTCGTTCCACTTACTGAGTACTGCCTGAACTAGGATCAACACAAAAACATCCTTTTCCAAACGACACAGTCATCCTGTTCCCAGCTTGCTATTGACTCTATCCAAAATGAAACCATTAACTTCTAATTTATTTATTCAGTCAAGCCTGGAGTTAATCTGCTTAGCAGGGAAAAAGACAAATAAACAAAAAAGCATATTTTCCAAGACAAAGAACTTAGCATGCAGCACTATTTCAAATAATCTAGACTAGACAAATATAAGTGAGTTATGCCAGACACTTTTTGAATATGTCAGATATGGTTATTAATATGCACTCAGTAAGACCATATACCCAATAAACTGAGCACAGTTTGGGGATTAATGGATTTTAAGGCTAGAAGATTAGTAGATCTCTTATTTTGCTCTCTGGTATCTTTCCAACCACTGAAATCCTAACAATTATTTCTGCCTACTTATAAGATGCAGGAGGAGCAAATAATGTATATGTATGTATGGTTATAGTAAATCTTCCGGAAAAGCAGTCAGTTATGATTTGTAAGCTCCAAAAGTAAAGTATCCATCACTTTCATCGGCACTTTTTAAAATGCTTAATCACCAAGAAGCTATGCTGAGTTCTTAATTTGAATGTGTCAGGATTCAGCTTCCAGCTATGGGTCTGTCTGTCTTTACTAGAGTTTTTAAGCAACAATATTTTCTCTCTATAGGGAGGCCTCTTCACTGCAATCAAGTTGCCTCCTGATTTTCTTTTTTAAAAGCAAAGTTACTTTTTTTTTTTTGCTGCACTGATCTTGTTTATAGTATAGTCCTGCAAACACAACAGAAGGCACAGGAGATCACAAAAGAGTGGTAGAAATAAATTGATGGCAGCCAATTTCTTTATTTTGCTGCCAAGAAAAGCTACACGGGATAGATCTCCCAGTCCCTTACTATGTACCTTGTCTCCAGCTCTCAACTGCTGTTCTTCACAACTGAGCCAAGTTTGAGTGTTTTAAACACAGATGTCTACAAGAAGTGGACAATATTCTTGATTAGTCTGAGCTCTAAAAGCCTCCATCCATTTACTGTAATGTGTCAGAGAGCTACATCTTTACCCAAATAACATGTTTTTTATTAGTACAGTGCTACTGTAATATTGATATTAAAGTGGTCTGTGCCATTAAGGAAGCATGCATCCAATTTCCTATAAACAATTTACTTTCCTGCATACTTGAAGTACTCATCCACACACACAATATTAACTGATGTCTATATTCCAAACATAACATCTATATTCCGATCAAGTCACTTTGTGCTACTCTTACAAATATGAGGAGCACCCTCTACATGACGGCAGGGTCAGAAGGAACTAACAAATGCAGCAGATAGAGGGGAATAAGGCCAAAACTGCAACAGAAAAGTGCGGATTCCTGCACACTCCACCCAGAAGTGAATGGAGGAAATCCCATTCTCTCGTGGTTTCTCCCTTCCCTCTGCCCAAGGACAAGTTGTGCCACACACATACACATTCACGTCGAACTTTTGGTGCATGGAATCGTTTTCCCGCCATTCTGGACTGTCTAGAGATGGTATCGGGTGGCTCACGGCCTCCTCTCATGTAGAGCCTCAGCAGCCCCTGTCCTAAAACCCTGTGGTTCAGGTCCCAGACAAACCCCAGCTCCCTAGTTCATCCTTTATCCCTGTGAAATTGATGATTAACTCCCTATACATCAGTATACATCTCTCTCATTTTCACGTTTCAAGCTTTATAATCTCCTGTGGTTCTCCTAGTTACAGATTCCCTCAAGAGACCATAAGGGCTGCTTTGAAGGGCTTAAAAATCCCAAAGTAATTACGTGGTTGAGTTGATACATTTGCTTGCCCTTGGTTAAACATTTCTTGGCAAAACAAACAAATAAATAAATACAGAGCTATTTGCATAACGCTGCTGGGAGCACACAGATATTTCAGATTCTTGTTCAAATAGTATCCAAATGTTTGATTTCATTTTTTTTAACATGTGCTATATACTTAAAACTAGATCTCAGACTGCCACTTAGATTAAAAAAATAACAAAGATGAAGAAAAAAGACCATCAAACATATTCCTTGCTTTATAATGGTAACAAGGACGTCCTCAACTGTCCTTCATTAGCAAAACAGAGACTTAAACAACATGCAAAAAACCGAAAATTCTCAGTTACTTCTATAATTCAGCAGGTCACAGCAGAGGGTGGCAGGAGAAGGGAGGTTGCAGGGGACCTCAGGAGGTGGCCTGATTGCCTATGTTTGGGGCAGGGTGGCATCTTACAACAGAGCAATGAGGTTTTAAATGGCAAAGACCAAACTTGACTCAGGTAAGAAGTTGAATAATAAAAATACAAGCAGAAATCCATGGTGCACACTTACTTTTGGCAATGCGTATTTCGGTAACTTCATCTGCACGAAGCCGTTTCGACGGTAAGACACGTAATACTTGGTCCGGTTTGCTGATGTTGTCTATAGAAAGAAAAAAGGGAACCCTGTGATAGCTTGTGCCACATCCAAAGAGTCTGTTATGGCAGGCTTTTTGGTTTGATTTGTTTGTTTTTTACTTGCAACCTAATTACAAAGATATTACTTCTACCAGCAGCAAATACTAGGTATTTCCAGAGTAAGTGATATCCAAAAGCACTACTCAAAACCAAACGTCACTGTAAGATTTATGTACAGCATTATGAAACACTGCTGGGCTAATTTTTTCTTCACAGAATAAAACATTTCCCAGTGAAAGTCCTTGACATATAGCATGGAAGATGATGATGTAATTCTAAAGCCATTAGTCAAACAGTTAGTTTGAAAATCAATTAAACGTCTTGAATTTCATGCTGTCCATGAACTTCATAGATGGTTAAAACACATATTTCAACTGCTTTCTTGTGTGTGTAACTGAAGATGAGATTAGGTAAAACACCTACGGTTCTCTGAAAGTTTTCACCCAAAGAAAGCAATATGGAAACATGTATTAAAGGAAGAGCAGTGTAGACATTCTCCATTAGCATCTTTCTCCCCTCACGAGACAGCAGATACACTGATTGATTTTTTTTAGTGACTAAGATAAAAGCTATGTAAATACTGTTCCAAAGTTGCAAAAGAAAGACTCCAAATACGGACTGATGAAAATGCTCACGCGACGGTGTCTCTATGTTTCTCCAGTCACAGACAAAATGCCAAAATCTGTGCTAACATTACTCAGCACATCTTCAAATAGACCTCTCGAGTACCAAAAAATAAGATTAGCAATAAGTTCAGTAATTAATAAATACTATTCCAAACCTCTCTCAAACATTTTTTTCAGGTAGACCAGCTAGATATCAGCTATTTAGCCATTTTCTCTTGGTTAATGAAAAGTCTCTACTTTACAGGAATGTCCTGGTCAACAAAGAAAATGGAAAAATAAAATGCACAGATTTTTTTCTCTGGTTGTTACCATGACAAATCAGTTTGTGAAACAGAAGCACGCTAATCCCCTTATTTTCACTGAGAAATATTATTTACACTCCTATTCCCTATCTCATTGTTCAAATAAAAAGGCTCAGACATTTTATTAATTACAACTGCATGACCTAAATAATTTCTAAGTTTGTTTTCTGTCTTTTCTCAAAGCTTATTCTGCTTGAACTGGAAAAATAAAATGACCTATCTGACAATGACATTTTGACAGGAAAAAATACTTTCATAGGAGTTTTCCACTGTCTTTACAAATATGGACCCTGTCCAGTTCTAGCAGTCAAATGAAGTTTTACAAGAACAGAAGGAGCTCTCTGATACAGTAAGGGAAGTCAGTTTAAGAAGTTACCACAAACTCTTCTATATTCATTTTTTTTTCTACTTAAACGTCTTATATAGGTCACATCAGAGCAAAGGAAGTAAGCAAACACAGCTAACTGGTGGTGGCATCAATAGAAAGGTAGAAAGGTGGTAACTCAATGTTATTTATAAAAGAAAGACTAAAAAGAAAAATGGATCTCATTCAGGGAAGATACCTTAAAGACAGATTCCCTGTGGTTTCCATACTACTAATAAGAAATATAAAATCAAAGCTTTCCAGTTAATTGGTAGGTAAACTCCTGGTTAAATCAAATTTTATTTGCACAATAAACAATATTTGATGGCAGGCCATCACACATTTGAAGTACGTGCTTTAAAAGGAACCTGATTTGAAAAACAGCTTATGTCAAAGTATTCAAACTGACTATGCTTGGTAAAAATAGGGTTGATACATGACAGTCTGAATATTTTAAAGACACCAAAGTATTTAATACTCATCATTTTCATTCCTCCTTCAAACCAATCTCCTTTTGTGTAGCAGAGAAAATGTGATGCCCTTTTGCAATGTGATTTGTTAAATGATGGATTAAAGCAGAAAGCTCACTATTTATTTAATTAATGTTAAATATCAGGCTTATCCATCTTACCATAGCCTTCATGTTCACAGTGTACTTATTTTATGTCACTCATTTCAAATGACTAAAGATGATTCAAGGCAGTAGAAAATCAGAGTTGAAGCAGTAGCCATGCCAAGTCCCATCAACATTAAAGGCTGGTCTGTGCTTAAAACAGTGTCAAAACTTTAATCCTTCCCCTAAAATGGCCTCAGAAATAGTCTGTCCTGCATCACACCTCACAGATGGCTGCACTTCAGCAACAACTAAAGGATTCCAGAGATCTCTTCTACTCTCTGCTAATGCAGACATGGCCAACTATAAACTCATTTAGCAATAAACAAGATTCATATTAAATTACTGTGATTTATTGCAGCTATGTCTGAAAGTAAAAGACTAAAGATGTTTCCTCTTTATGTAGAATATGTGCACATCTCTTCTATTAATATGTCTCAAATCTCCAGAGACAAAACAACATTATCAACGGCATAATTTTGCTAGCAGTGGTCATCCATCACTTTATGTGCGTGTTTCCAAGTTGCACTGCCATTTTGCATCTGCTAAAGTCTGGCATTGAATAGAAGAATAACAACTCCTGGCGCAATTATAGAAGACGTGCAGCAAAACGCAGATGCTTGAAGATGAAGCAACCTGTGTTTTGCTGAGCCCAGCGGTCTGGAAGGTCACACGGTGAGCAGCAGTTCTCACCATCTAGCCCGTGAAATGGATTTCAGAATGTGCCCGGTGGGAGCTCCAGATAATGCTACCTTTCAGCAAAATGGTTGCCGAGCATGTTAGACCTGAGCCGAGAACGTCTACTTTATTCAAAAATACTTTTCCAAATTCATTTTGCTGTTTCTTTGTGCTCCTCACTGTTCCAAGCCACATGGGGCTTTGAAACTGCTGCACTCAACAAGTAGAGGACAAATCTTGTCTCTGTACCAATTTACAAAACCTTTTGGAAGAAACAGCCACAAGGTGGAAAAGCTAAAAATAATAATAATAATTTTTAAAATGCCAATATAATCCTTTAAGGCAGTCATGTGGAGAGTTCACAGTGGTCATAGTAAGCCTTTCCTGCAAGTGTCAGTGGTAAGCAGACAAGCCTTACAACAATCAAGCCTTATCAAAGTAAGGGAAAAATTGTAGTCAGTAACTGAGAAAAGGAACTTTCCTAGGAAAATCTTAAAAACAGATAGGATAAAATCCTTTTTTTGAGAATTCTGCAGCTCTGACAGATTCAAATCTCTTTCATCTATGTAAAAACAAATTTTCACTTGTGACCAAGATGTACTTGGTGCCATAAAGATACCAGAGTTCCAATTCCTGTTTTTTCACTCAAGTCTTGCAGCTTGGAAATGAAATAGCACCAGTGTAATCTGCACCAGCTCAAGCTGCTCTAAGCTCCCCAGCCATGGTGACTGACCACTTCACTTACCAAGGACAGTTGTATAAATCTTTCTGCAACAAAATCTCTTCATAGAGTTATCTAAATTAAAGGTTAAGACACTAGTCTGGCAGTGGATTTTCTCGGATACTCTTTTCAGGGAACTTTGTCTGTACAGAGGTGCTGGAAAGGATGTTATGTATAGAAACAAAACGGCTGCATTCTGCCCAACACATAAGAGTATTTATAAAAGTCATTTTTGAGCCACATGATCCACTTGAAAATATAGCCACTGTAGGTAAAGCTAGGTCACAGCAAATTTAAAATCAACAGGATAAATAAGCAACTGGTTGCACAGATTAAAGATGCATCTTCTTTTGACTAATGAAAGAATGCTTTGACCAATGTAAAATTCATAAACTTACTAAATTACAGTGTTACCACATGGTTTAAATTTTTAATTCTGAATTGAAATTGGCTCTCTCCGGAAGTGTCATATACCTGAAGAAATATGTAGTCATCCTGCACAGTCAGGGAATCCCGATCAGTGCCGCCAGCAAACTGGACTGTCATCGTCTTATCAGAACAATTTTGAATCTGGCAAGTGATGTAACGATAACCTGAGGGAAGACAGACAGAAACGTATGACAGGGCTTTGAAGAGAAAAAGAAGCAAGCAGTATAAAATATAATTCATGAAGGGAAACCACTGCCTTTAACAGTTGAGTTAGTCAGAAAATTGTTATATTAAACGTTCATACAAAAGTTTTTCAATCTGCCAAGTACTGATCTTATATTAACTGCTTACAGTTCAGATCACTCCTGAGAGGCAGCCACTTTTCCAAATTTTGCTCATCCAGAGAGACTGGGGATTATATGAATGAGACATTTATGGGACAACAGACGGAGCCTCTTCCCTCGCTTAACGTATGCACAGAGCCAAATTACTCATTTGAGGAAGTGACATCTGACACAACATAGCAGAGATCAATAGTGCAGCCCCAGTATAAAACTGAAGGGTGAGAAAAGAACCAGATTCAATTTAATAGACAGTACTTAGAATTTTAAAGCCTATTTTGAAAGATCTGTGGAAAAGTTACTGTGCACTCCTGGAACATTTCTGTCAGGGGAGGACTTCTATATTAACTGTTAATAGTTTGCTGAAAATATCTGGACTGACTTATACCAGAGAAGGCTACAGCCTCTCTCTCTTCCTCTCTAGCTACCCTCTCCACACAGACAATTAGGGAAGGGTAAGTGCATCTTTGGTGCAAATTGCCCTTACTAAACAGAGGAACAGAATCAACAATCAGACCTTACACCAGCTGTAACACACAGAAATGCCTTCCATAACCTACAATCTTTAGTTAGAAAAGGCCAACCCAACATGCTGGATCCAAATACTTGGTTTAAAATCTGGACCTGGTTGAGGAGCAACAAGAGTCAATCCAAGCCCTCTCACTACCTTCCAAATCATCATCACGAGGATATGTCAGCAAGCAGAGCGATGGGCCATCAAAACGTCTTGCAGCTATTCATAATTCACATGACGAGCACTAGAGCGCTTTGTCAGACAGGCAGTACAAAGACACTATTTCCACTAAAATCGATGGCAACGCTTGTACTGACCTTAACTGCACAAGGTCTGTGTTTTGACGACCCAGCCAGGAAATAAATATTTCAAGAAAGTTTTGTTGTTGTTTCTATTAAATAAAAATCTTTCCATCCAGTACTAAAGCAGCTTCTAAATTCTCACATCGTTTCCAAACTTGATGGAACTATGGAGGGCTCACGGAACCCCAGAAATCTTAAAAATTTAAGAACCTTGACATCCCAATTTTAACATGGAAACCTTTGTGGCTTTTTATTGGGCTGAAAGGAAGAAATGGAATGTGGAATACTAAATTATGTATCCTCTACAACTAACATATAAGATTGTATAGGAACTAGGTCGATCAAGGAATTAAATCATCTCTCATGGGTGTAAGAGGTAACATGAAACTACAAGAATAGAAGAATACAGGAATCTAGGTGACTATTTACTATAGCACATCCCAACTGCTAATTTTTGTTCTTCTTATTGTTTTTGTCTGGTTTGCTTTAAAGTTGCTAAGTGTACTGAATGTTGTAATATGAGGCAATTCTGGGAGAAGTTAGCTAGTTTAGTAGAACCGACCTATGCCACAATTCACTTTGACAGACATAGCACTAGTGCTATGTTGCCAATTTTATTTGCAAATCAGGAAAAAATGTTCAACGTTTAACTGCCAGAACAAATTGCACTATTAATGGACTTTTTCAATGGAGCATAGCATCTTGACGTCAATTTGTCTCAGAAAGGAAAACAAGTAAATTTTAAATTATACTCTATTTTTACATAGCAGGACAGCTTTGCTGACTACAGATAAACAGAACAAGACTCTGATGTGCAGAGTTCTTTTTCTGGCTGTTTTTTAAAATAAATTCAAAAGTACTCTCTAAAACCAAGCAAAATGACTATATACTAGGGTATCAACTGATAACATTTTCATTTGCGTACCTCCACCGGTGTCCTGGATTTCCATGTGAACTAAATCAGGGTCTCCATCAACTCCGGCAACAGCCCTGAGAACATAACATAATCAAGTTATGCAGAGCAAGCTACAGAATAGTAATTATGGGGATGGAAAAAAAACAGAGGATTTCATACTAACCAGCTTTAGCATGCTAGCTAGGAAATTAAAATAAACTCCATTTATAATGTCATACTACTATCATTCAGATGGAAAATATTATTTGTGTTCTTGGCATTATGTCTTTCTTTTAAAATATTTTTAGCGTCTCTTTTATTGGGACATGTTATGGAATTCTACTATCAATTTGAGAAAACAGAAATAGGTGTGAAACTGAAAAAGCTTCATAAGCAGATGTTGATATAAATATTTACACACATATGTATACCCTCACATTGACTGCTAAATGTTGGGACATCTTTTTACAATTAGCTTTGACATTTGAGACTCTAGAGCAGATTTAGTCCTAAAAAAGACATTAATTACACCCTCATTAGATACTTCTTTGACTTCATGCATGGCTTTCATAAGTAATCGATACATCTTTGGTAAGTATATTCAAGAGCACTGCAGATTCTGCTTTGACTAAGCAAGAAAATGCAGAAAAATTTCGACAAAAAAATCGGAGATGGAAATTCAGTCAGGATTGATCAAGGTGCAGTTTAACTTTAAAAAAGGTGTAATGTGAGTACAGCCTGATTTTGTCTTAATATCTCCCATGTCAAAGATGCTCAGGTAGGAGATGAGATTTCTATTCCTCAGGGCCTCCATGCCAGCCTCCCATGGCAGCTCAGCGATGCCTCATCCTGCTCGTACAGCATCATTAGCGGGGCAGACTCTGCGCAGAAGGCTTCGAGCTGACAGTTGTGCTGTGACAACGTGAAACAGAATCAGGCCACACTCCTGTGGCAACACTGCTCTTCACACGGCTCCTCCCCGCCAAAGCTGACAAGCACAGAAGAGCCCACAGAGGCAGCAGATGGGAGCTGAAGACACGTGAAGGAGATGTATTGAGCGATAAAGTGCAGCTGGATGCAGATACTAAGGAAGCCCAATAAGTACTTAGAGAAAATGATGGTTTTGATGCAATTATTAATGATAAAATGCAATAAAGGCATGTGTTAGATTGAAATGACATCATTGCTTAATGATTTCAAAGAGACTGATTTATGAGGAATGGTTAAAACTCGGGCTCAGTAATTGGGGCTTCTTGGGAATGCAGGCCGGTGGGAAGAGACTGGATCAGTTCCTGCCGCAGAACAACCAGAAATAATCACATACGCTGTTTTTCCCTAATAAGATAAATGATCAGTTGAGGAGAGGGAGAAGGCGGGGGAGATTGGTAAGAGCAACTTGAAATCTAGTTTTAAGAAGGAGTTGAAATATTTGATATCACTCTAGAGCTCAGTGCAGTCAGAGTGTAAATATGACTCCTGTTAAGGAAAAGGTGGAATTAGGAGCATATCGCTAGCACGTAACTAACATTGGCATTTGCCAAAATTGGCAATGATAAATTGGGATAAAGTGGGAAGAAGAGGGAATTGAAACTATAAAAGCTATTTGGTACCTCAAGCCAGGGCTTATGGAAAAATCAGTTCTGAAGGAATAAAGAGCATGAGAGGGAAGAATATGACATATGCATTATTTTAAAAAATAAATAGAAAAAAGTAAAACTAAGAGATGTGAAGGAGACTGCTAGTGGGTATTTCTTTTCCTTATAAATAGAATGAAAAATATTGCATTTTACTACAAAATTAGTCTCTGAAACAGAAACTATTTTAGCATTTTGGGAGGCAATACATCAAGTCAGACAAGACGTTCTACCTCTTGAAGATCTGATAAGATCACATTTGAACATAGAAAAGGATCTGTGAACTTTTTCACAGTGCAGACTCTATCTATTTTCTAGATATTCATAACATGCCAAATCAAACCTGCTATCAACAGTGCTGTCAGCTTTCTGAAGGAAGAAAAATGATGTTCAGTTGAGTATTTGGGGTTATTTTTGTGCTGGACCTCAGGCAGCTGAACAACAATCTAACAAACTTCAGGCCTGAAATTTTCTAGAGCTCAGTCTGATCAATTTCAATAACACAAAGATGATTTTGGATACTTTTAAAATAACCTCTTGCATTTATAATTTATCACACAGCATCTCATGAGCACAGTTTGAGATATTTGTCAATAATTTTATCTTTTCATACTTCTTTCAACAGGTTAGAAATGAGTACAAGCCTGCAAAGTTACTCTTAACAGTTGCATCTGGCACTGGTAGCACCATTTCCAGTGTAACCCTTTACTGCAGGAGGTTGCAATGCAGACTGCACGTACGCTGAAAAGTTCCCATCCCTTTTCTCCTTTATATTTTTATTTAATTAGACGTGAATGAATCACAAGGAATGTTTCCTCATGCTAGCAAGAAAGGAGTAATACTTCCTGTCCCCTGAAGTTCAGACATTTTCCCTACATTTAAAACCATCCTTAATTCAACAGGAAACAGTTGCTCTGGGAAGACAAGCTTTCTCCACGAATGGCTCACCTCCAGGAGATTTGCACCGTTCTACTGAGAGATTAGGGTGACAAAATCAGCTTGACAAGCATTTCTCCTCACTGTCATTAAGTCTCCTCACTCTGTGGGCCCNTTTTCTCCTTTATATTTTTATTTAATTAGACGTGAATGAATCACAAGGAATGTTTCCTCATGCTAGCAAGAAAGGAGTAATACTTCCTGTCCCCTGAAGTTCAGACATTTTCCCTACATTTAAAACCATCCTTAATTTAACAGGGAACAGTTGCTCTGGGAGGACAAGCTTTCTCCACGAGTGGCTCCAGGAGATTCGCACCGTTATACTGAGAGATTAGGGTGACAAAATCAGCTTGACAAGCATTTCTCCTCACTGTCATTAAGTCTCCTCACTCTGTGGGCCCACACTTGCCTCTCCTTCACTGCCTCACATGTCCCAGCGAACATGACGGGTCCCAATGCTGGGGATCAATCTAAAGTAACCCTACAAAGAAAGGGCTGCCATAAGATATGCTCATTAAGCTATGACTGCAGATATCTAACTTTAGGTATGTCTGACAGGTGAGATGAAGTCCATAAGTGCTCAGTTTATCTATTTTGAAATGCTCAAGTTAGGTAAGCAGAGTGAGGAAAATATGTTCATATCTGAGAAACTTTTTGTGTTTTATATTATTCCATTTTTATAGACAAGATACAAGTGTTCACTCACTGAAGACATTAAACCCCCAAAGTCAACTTCTGAATGTGAACTATAGAGCAGTTTCTCAACTTTGAAGTGTTTTTCTCAGCCTTACAGAGATTTTGGAATAGTCCCTTTTTTATTGAAAAAAGACCTCATCTATTACGGCTGCTAAGAAAATCTTCAGAAGGGAGTATAACTAATACAGAGCTATTTGCCCGAGTGTGCAGAGAATTTAAAGCAATATCCCTGAAGAATAAACTAATCCATTCATTTCAGAGGACTCCTATGGCAACAGTACTTTAAATAGCCACAGTTTATTTCATTTGTACGTGGAGCATGAACCAAAGGACAAGTAGTAGCACACCGTGAAGGATTAACACAGTCTAGGTACCTCCTCCCATGAGGCACAGCTTTCTAAAAATGATGGGCCAAAAACGCAGTTCAAGAACACACACTGTGTAGGAAACACTTAAATTGAAGGTCGAGCTCTGTTTTTTTTTCATACTGAGAGACAAATCTAGGACTTTTTTTTTTTTTTTTTTTTTTTGCATTTACATATACTACGTCATTACTAACATACAAGAAATATATTGCACCAGTGTCCACACATCCACTCACAAGTTCATCCCTGATTTCAGGAGAAAAAATAAACCTTACAATTACAGAGAGCAGTTTCAAAATCCCAGCTTACTGCTCCTCAGCTGGCTTTGGAATAGAACCTCTTCCAGCTAATAAAGCACAAGCACAGCAGGCTTTATGCATTCTTTATGCATATTTTTTTAGACTTTTAGAGAAATCTTCCTGGAAGATCATACATCATATGACCTATTTTTTCGCTGATTTTAGTAGAGTTGCATCAGCATAAAGAATGTGCAATGGAGTGAACTAACAAGCTCCCTGTGCATGCCTTGGTGTGCATATAAATACACAGACCATGAAATGAACATTATGTAATGTATGCTTTTAAATAAGAATGCTACAGTTCTAAGCATTCTGTAAGAACCCCAATTACCAAATCTTTTGACTTTTTTAACAGTGATTTTGCTTTTATTCATGATTTTTCTCCTTCACAAACTGCTGCATTATTTTCTTGAGTAATGTGCCACATTAGCAATATGCCAATATTCACATAGAATTTGATATGTAGTGTATATGAACAAAAATTACCACTGATGTACACCCTACTATCTCAAAATGTGAATCACAGGCAACAATTTCTTGCATAATAATTATGATTTCATATTTTATTTCCATGCAGAAAACACTTAAGTGTTTCCAGGATTCCGGGTTCATTTTCAGGGGAGCAATTACCCTCAAACACTAACAAGGAAGAGTCTGTTACAGATTAGGTATCTCTCTTAAAAAGGTTCCTTCCTTGCTAAGTATTCGATCAAGTTCCCTGGAATGCATGCTGATTAAAAGATACCTTTTGTGCTACCTGAAAGCAGCAACAACGACAACGACAAACGACCCCACTCCCTGGTGTGCAGGAGTTTCCCATTAAAGGCCACGGAAAAACCAGCACGTCTCCTCTGCCTGGCTTTCCTATAGTGTCTTGAAGTGAAGGTTATCCAAAAGGTATCCATAAGGCCCTGTTTAGACTGACAGTTGATTTCCAATAATTCACATTATATCTTTAAGGACACCACTCTGCCTAGAAAGCAGAAGAGCTATAGAAGAGTTTGACCAAAAGATACTGTGGCTGCATAAAAGAGCAAAGAGCATCAGGACTTTTTTAAAGCCCTATTGCAAATGTTTCCTCTCACTAAATTAAAATGATATTGACTGTTGGCAATCTGGTTGCTCAGAGAGACAAAACTGTGCCTTTGACGATACAGTCCGTGCTCTACACAGTCAATGTGTGCTGTTCCTTATTTACCCCCCTGTGCCTTAAATGGCTTTTTTAATAATGGTATTCTTTGGGCAGCCTGTTCCAAATGGTAGAGACGGAATGTTTTCTGGTATTGATCAATACACAGAAATAGAAACAAATATTATCCCAAGTGATTAAGTCAAATGTAAGAATGACTGCCCGTATGGATTCTTGCCTTCCCACACAAGAGCCTTTCACACAAAATTCACTCTTAATGGCTCAATGAAATCCTCTTTCCATTTCTCCTCCCTTCAGGGCATAACATCTCTGAAACCCACTCTTTCACCTGACACTTGAATAGCCAGGAACTCACTGCACTTGACATTAATGGCTCCAGCTGTGATTGATTACTCGGGCGGGATTTCATGATGAGAACAGAACTATGGTCCCCTGAGTACAAATGCTCTACCCAAATAAACTCATCATTTTTTTAGTTTTATTTTCCATCTTTTGTGAAAATGGAGAGCCTGTATCTAAAAATAAAAGATATCTATAGCACAAGATCCACATATTCTAGTGCACTGAGGATAAACTGTTTCTAAGGCTCTGGACAGAGTCATAAAGAAAATGTGCTGGGTCTAATTCCCTGGTAATTACTGATTCATGACTTGCTGTCCCGGGGTATTTGTGCTGCTGTAGACAGCTGATTCACAATCTATTCTTCACTTATATATTACTAAGCTCTATTTTGAGAAATCAAAAGGAATTTAACTGGTGCATAAGCCTTGGGGATTGAAAAGAATAGCAGCAGAGCCAGAAGAACCCTAAATTACAGATATATTTTTTCCCTCTGATACACTACTTTTTTTTTTTAAATGGGCTTGATACATAAAAGCAATTACATACTATGTGAAGTGTGGGTGCTTAATGTTTGGCAGAGACAGGTAATATAACTCTATTTCTAAAGCAATCTCTCTTCATTCTCTCCTACAAATACGCTAAGAATTGGAAAATATAAATGCTTGTAAAGGTTACATTCTGTAGCACCACTTACATAGAAATCATCGCATTAGGGCCAATACTGTATGGTCGGCTGCAGTTCATGTGCAGCACTTACTTTTGTCGAAGTACCCAAATTCACTTTAAAGCATAGCAATTTGCCCCAAAAAATGAAATGTTTCACCAAAAAAACAAAAAAAAAGGATTTGAAACTTTCCAAATAATGTTAATAAAGAAATAGAAGATTTTATAAATATTGATAAAAAAAAATAAAGTGACGCATTCGGAATGATATTGTTACCAAACATTTTATGTTTTGTTTCAAAAATCTAAAAAAAAAAGCTTTTAAATGAAAAATGCCCGAGCTTTTATTTTCAGGACTTCCATATGAAAGTTTTCTGAACAATTTTTTTTCTATATTTTCTAAAAGAAATGCAGGTTTTCCAGTCATCCTTACATCCGTCTGTAGGTTTTGGNGAAATAGAAGATTTTATAAATATTGATAAAAAAAAATAAAGTGACGCATTCGGAATGATATTGTTACCAAACATTTTATGTTTTGTTTCAAAAATCTAAAAAAAAAAGCTTTTAAATGAAAAATGCCCGAGCTTTTATTTTCAGGACTTCCATATGAAAGTTTTCTGAACAATTTTTTTTCTATATTTTGATTTTTCAGTTTGAGTTGAAAGGAATTTCTAAAAGAAATGCAAGTTTTCCAGTCATCCTGACATCCGTCTGCAGGTTTTGGTCCCTTTTGGTCCCACCTCCTAAGCCTCTAACAGAAGAAAAACTATCTGGAAGTTGAGCTTCCTTTGTAAAAGAATAAAGAATTTGGTAATAAGACTGTGAGAGATCGAAGATGCAACTGTAAATCAGAGAAAGGAAGACAATATTCTATGCTCTTAAAACCAATATGATAGTAGACAGTTTCCACTGATATCAATAACCTTTCAGTTAGTTCCACTATCACGAAAGGTGGAATTCCATATGTTGAATCTGCAAAGATATGTGAGGAATAGTCTAGAACTCTTGAAAAGCAGATAAAATCTAGAAGATTACTTGAATATATTGCTTATATACAAGCAGTATCTTACAGTATATGATCTGAACAGGAATACTTTAAGCTACTAAAGTCCTACTGACCTTCCCCATCATATAAATAGACATTCAATTAAAATGATTGCATCCATATTTTCAATAAAGAACAGAAAAGGCTTTTTTAGGATGTGCATGAAGATCTGGCTGCTGCTGGAGGCCTAGAAGGAAATCCTTTTAAAAGAGCCCTGGAAAATATTATGATGGATTATATTTGTAGTTACCAGGCTAAAATAAAGATCTGAGGCTAGATCATCAACTAGTATATAATGGCAAAGCTCCACTGGCATCAAAGAAGAAACATCTGCCCAGAGAAATGTAATACTTCTTGACAAAACCAGCCAATATCAGCAAGACATGCTCCTCCATTTATAGAAAAATGGACAATTATTTTGGATTCATTTTACCCCTCTCTAAAGCATCAGATATTGCATACTATCAAGAAAAGTGCACTGGGCTGAGCAGAAGTAGCCAAGGTATGAGAGAGCCCATAGATTTACACTCACTGAAAATTGTACAAAAACTTGTTTCTATCTAGCACGTAGAAGATGAAGCCCACAGAAAGGTAGAAAATTCACACAGTCATAGTATCTTCCACCAGAACAAAGGCCAAACCCACTCAAAGCAGATTCTGTAAAAGGTTTATTGGGATGTGGAATACCACACGGTAATAGAAGAAAAAGATCTTTTAATTGTTATTTTTCTGATTTTTACAACACTTAAAAGAATGATCATTCAGCATTGATAAAGTACTAAATTCCTGGCCCCAAATCCTTGGTGTGGCTAGCTGTTACTGTTCTTGGTAGAAACCAAAGAAAATTAGGAAACAGAAACCTAGAAAAGATTCCTAGCTGACACAAATGCACAAACTACTACAGCCTGTTACTCTTACTTGAATGTGAAGTTTATGGACAAACAAGATTTTGAGGTAATAACATTGAAAAAGAGAAATTGGGAAAAGAATTGCCTCGGTATTTCCAGGGAGCAATTTTGCCAACGGTGCCACCAGGGAGGTCTGGTGCTCACAGCTCTGTGCAACGCGGAGAACTTGGCACAGCTCAGCCTGTCCATGCGGCACCGCTGCCATCCTGCCTCGCTTCCCCAGGCGCGCCACGCGCACCACCGTATACAGGGACTCATTGCCACAGTATATTTGGGCCATGTCTTGCAACAGCTCTGTGTACTTTATTAAATGCAACTTCTACATCAGAAGCTTAATTTGTCTGCTTTGGGGTGTTTCATTTTCGCCTTTTGCCAGCATGATTATCCAGTTCAACTCAAGTGGACAGCAACTGCCTCAGGAACATGAACAGCATGAATGCCAAACACGTAGCAAATCGGGCAGCTGAAATCAGGTAAATCCATTTCAGAACTGGTCACAACACTTGCTAAACTACAGAGTAATGCCAAAAGCCAGATGTCACTCCACACGCATACAGATAATTATACTTTATGCAATCAACACATATCAGAGTGCTTCTAGAATTAAAGTTCACATCAAAATAAGTGTTGTGCATGTAAATTGACCACTTTTAAAAATAAAATAAATTGAAATCACTGGCATAATAAAAGTCTTAATTTGAATTTTAAAATTTACACAATAATTTCACAGTGCAAAAATTTGCGAAGTGATTTCATTAGTATTTAAGAAAGGCATTTTTATTCGTCAACCTTTTAAACCTTCAACTTTTTAAATCTTCAAAGATCACTTTGCAAATATTTTGAGAGACTGGAAAATATTTGAGATTAAAATAAGTTCATATGGTGTGTGTGTGTACTCCATAGAGCTGTATGTGTAAATTTATATATGGCTGTAGTCAATGTGTCTAATTAAAATTTTCTTCAATAATATTTTACAGATCTTCCTCTGCAAAAAGACTGCTCTCTTTTCTAATGATCAATTTTACAAGCAAAAGGAAGAGCAAATTCACTGAACATTTGCAGTTCTTTGAATTTTGGGGCCTATAGACTGCAGATAAGAATAAATCTGCAATAGTGGATGAAGGAATGCTGACATGCTAGCACTGCACAAGTTGCCAAGGCTCCTGAAGTCCTTATCAGTAATTCCAAAAACACTGCAGTTCATTAGAATCAAATACTTCTACTCGTCATTTTATTTGGAGAATAAAATGGTTCTTACCAAAAAATATGATCTTTTGAAACTCGCTCTTGCAGCAGGATCCACTTTTTTCCCAAGTCAACCGACACATAAACCTTCAAAAGAAAAGTAGAAAAAAGAAATTTAAAAAAAAAGAGAGAGGGAGAGAGGGAGAGAGGGAGAAAAACAATCAGATGACGGGAAATTGCTCGTTACATACTTCTTAAAAGACAGGGCCACTATTAAAGCTATGGACTCCACACTAATAAAAAAAAAATAATTTCTAGGAATTCTTACAAAGATTTTCAGAGTAATAGCATTTAATTTTTAATCAATGAAACACAAACATTTTTTAATAATCTATAAAAAAACAAAACTCAGTGACAATGTCTTCATAACTGTGAAAACAATGCACAGTTCATTTTGGGTCAGATTGATTTTGACCCTGGCCTGGTTAGAGGGAGGGCACAAGGACACTTGTCTTTACTTTCTTTCCATTCAGTGACCAGGCAAGCACAAATGCTTTCCATATGCCTTAATTCAGTCAAATATACTTAAGCTAAGTCATCAATTGAATGTTCAGATAAAACCAAAAATCTTACAGAAATGCCTAAGAGATTTGATGGGGACCGACATTTGTAGGACAATGAGGAGAGACTTGCTTGATAGACACCAGTTTGTGTCCCCTGAGAAAGGGTCGCTCTGCGGAGAGGCAGGAGCTGGCCAGGGGGAAGGGGAAGGCTGTGGTTCCACCTCACCTCTAAGTGCTTCACACATGTTAAAAGCAGAATGCAGATGACTAGGTTGGATCTAAACAGCACAGGCAAAATTTTTCCCCATAATAAAGCAAGTGAACTGCTGTTAAGAAACTTCCCTCCTTCAGTGTCTGCCTTCATAAAATGTTTCTTCCATTAAAAACAGCAAATATCTACCAGAATTATGAAAAGGCAAATTTAAAGCATTCTGTTGTCTATATGCATTGAATTGCTATATGAATGCTATATGAATTTGTATGAATGCTATATGAATTTGTATAGACCTGGTGAACAGAGATTGCTATTCTTTATTATTAGGGTAGCTAGAAAAAGAAAGCAAAGATTTGAAATAGTAAATAGATTAATCTAACTACATTGACTGAATTTGCATTCATTTACAGTGTCAGCTACAGCTTTTTTAAAATAATATCTACGATTCTGAATGAAAGAACATTGCAGATTTTGCAATGCACTAAATCAAATCAGAAGTTGTGAGAAAGGCTGTGATGTTCCAGCAGATGACAGAGAAGCCTTCAATTGCTATTTATTTAGCCTTCCCTGTACTAATATGCATTCCTTGGGCTTTCAAGAGTGCATAAGTAAGAAATTATTTAAGTAACAGGAGGCAACAGCTTCTGCAAGGGCTTATATCATGTCACTTTTAGATACTACTGATTTCATGTAAAGCAAGTTAACTTGAAAATCTAGAGTAGACGACGCCATGGCCAAATTCAGATCAGCATTCTCTCTCAAGACCATGGATTTAACACAATGACTTCTTTTTTCCTCTCTGCTAGATGGAGTATTTCATCTCTTACACAAAATTTAAGCAAATGATTCATCCAGTTATGAACAAGTGTATCTTACTTTCCTGTACACCTTAAGCAAAGATTGTAGGACTTCCCAGTAAATCTTTAAGGTTGTCTCCTTCTATTGTCATATTGAAAGACTCAAAAAAGTAATACATTCCATGTATTTGTGAGCAAATTTGACTTTTTATGAATTTTCATTCTATTTCTATTCTACAGCCTACCTAACTGCTGTTTAAAACAGGAAAACAGACAGAAGCAAGTCAGAATTACTATTGTGACGACAATCACAATGATTTTACAGGTTCAGTTTTGGCAAGGTGTTACACTAGGAAATGGGTATGTGCTCAGTCTTCCCACATTTAGCCTAACACATCCAGAAAATTGACATTGGTCTTTATAATTTAATTCGAATCAAGCTGAAAGATACTCAAAATCTACAAACAACATGATACAGTCTCTGAATCTGAATTCAGTGTGAATACTCGGTGTGTGAGACAATTACTGCTTTTTTTTTTTTTTTTTACAGATTCTGTGATTCCTAGGCTCCTCTAAGTTTATTTAATTTGATGTTAATGTACTTCTCCAGAAAAGACTTTTGAAAGCAGTACTTCAGCTTCATAAACATTTTACTACACTGAAAATTAAAGAGCAATCACTTATGATCACGTTCTAGGCAGCAGCCCGTTTCAAATACAGTAGTTAACTATATTATGATGTAGGAGGAACATTAGCAAAATCCATGTCAGCTGGAAATGTCAGGATTGAAATTACTGAAAAACAAATAGATTGGAGATGCATACAATAAGTATTCAGACAAGCTTCCAAAAAATTGAATATGGTTCCCCTAACAGACAAATGATTTCATAACAATATACATAATTTAAAAAACTCATCAGTAATCAGCATATCACAACTGTTTTATATCACCTTAAAGAAATAATGCCCAAATGTTGGAAAAAAATGTATTATCTCTGAGCTTTACCTTGCTTTCTTTGGTGTAAGCGAGTACTTTGTCTTCTTCTTTTGGGTGAAATAGGAGAGTCTCCACAAAGAAATTAATGGGCTGTTTTTGGAAAGTGGCTCCTTCATCTGTACTTATGAAAAGACTTTGATCACGATCATTATGGGAAGAACTTACAAGAATTATCTAAAAAAGAAAAAGAAAAATAACATAATATAGATAACATAGATTTATTTTTCTTGTGTAAATGTCAGATTTTGCATATATATTATTTATAAGAATTCTGCAGACAAGAGATTCAAAAGTATCTAAGAAATATGACATCCAGGTTTTACACATCTTCCCTCACCAAACCCGCGAATGTTAAATTCTCTATTTTCTCTTTCAAAGCACCAAATTGACCATGCTCCTCACCTCTACTCAAAATTATTTTGCTTCTCATGCAAGACTCAGGAAACCATGCGCAAAATTCTCAAGGCTAACAAAGAGTTGACACTAGTGAAGAATTATTTTTATATATCCATATAAATAAATCACTTCATGTGAGGCTCCTGTTGAGAAAATTAAATCTAAAAATAATGACTGACATAGTAACATTAAAAGAATCACCCAAGAGAAAGAATTTGCCTAAAACATCCCTCCATTGCTACACCATTCTTCTCCTGCCGACACATTTTAGAGATGGCAATTCACTTCGATGCAGAAAAATATGTCAATCATTTATTTGCATTTCCTTTCATTAAATACTTTGACTCAAACTAAGTAAAAGTCCTAGATGTCCTGGTGTGGACTTCATGGCTGGCTTTCAGTGACAAAGACCTCCTCCTCACCTAACTCAATCAGTCACACCTTCTTAACTCCTTCATCCTTTGTGGCTCACCAGTGCCTTATAGTGTGGGTCTAAAAATGACACAGCCAGGATCCATTTTTATCATCTTTCCCGGACTAGTTTGCAAAGGGAAGGGTGCTTTTATATTAGTCTACAAATATAACATGGATTTTCAAAGGCCTCCTGGGTTCTATCTGTTTCACACTTCAACAACAATAAAAAGGTGCTGCAATCAAAATATAATGTAAATATTCAACAGATGATACAGGACACTACAGGATCTTGATCACTGTTCTATATAGTGGCTGTAAGGTACTAACAAATATAAACAGCATCCAGTAATTACAACAATATAAACATATATGTTCAAATATATCAGATAAAAAGAACATTTTAATGTAATTACTGTTTTTGGTGTATAGTTGAGTTTGAAAACATTGGATTTTCTCATGAATTATGCAGAGATGACAGCTGGATTGAGTTTTTTTCTGCTATTATTCTTTAGAAAAATATGGTAAATGCAACATTTGTAGAATGACACCTTCATAAATGCTGTATCTTATCTCTGTTGCAACTAATAGTTTCCTTTTTTCTTCCTAAACTCCTCAAACTCCATCTGTTTACTCGTGTATGTACTCCAAGTATGTTGTTCACGGCCCAGATACCACCCAAAGTTTATTTCCTACACCATAGGAAGCAGTTTTGTTCAGAGGGCACAACACTACCCTCAAATTCAGTCTAACCGTGATGGGCTCCTTGCATCGCAAGGTGGAGAGGACTGCCTAGGCCTTCCCCGTCACCAGCTTCAATTTAGGCACAAAACATCAGCATTTTTCTTGGAAATAAATTAATTCAAACTGTCTGCTTGCTGACTGAGCTATGCCAGGCCAACTCAGATTACACAAGAAAGGACCCGGTCCTGCGTTAAGGGGCCAAGAGGCCTCCACCACGTAGCTGCCCCAGAGCTCACGGTGACACTTGTGTCCAGACACGTCCTTGCACGTGAACACGTGGGAACGCAGGCTGGGCACCAGATCCGTGCTCAGTTTGCAGCAATCTCCTTCCTTGCAAGTGTTGGCACTAGAAGCAGCATGTCACTAATTCCAGATGGAAAGCTTAATACCTTTGGGTACTGTCTTCTAGTCCAAACAAACCTTTCAGTCAGTGTTATCTTCTCGACTCTCTGCTGTTAACATCTTTAAAAATACATACAGCTGAGACAACACATCAGCACGCCACGTTCCCTGGAAAACGCAGGGACGGCACGTGACGGAATGGTAACCTCTGCACTACTGCGTCATTATCTTGCTTTCTTTCCCTGGCTTAATGGATTTTATGCTTCTGACAAAAACAAAACAAACAAAAAAAATTGGGCATTCAACATAATTAATGAATTAAATTTATAAATGTGTGTGGGGGGGTTTCATTGTTAATGAGCCAAGACTCAAAAAATGACTTTCTGAAAACAGAAATAAATGCAAGGTAGGGCTCACTCAGTAACAACCTTCTAGAAACTGAAGTTGTAAGCAAAATGCCAAATATAATGAATGCAAACACACTGAGATTTGCTAACATTGCAGTTAAAAATGGGCTATGTACTTTTCAGTTTAATCTCAGAGAAGAAAGTTAGCCTAAAGACTAGAAATTGAAGCATACATGGCAGAGCCCCTAACTATACTCTTATCCACACAAGTATCATAATTCATTTAATAAAATATTTTTGAATTTCACTCAGTGTTTCGATTTATATTTCAGTAGTTTAAATGGATCATTATGCACCAAGCATACAGATTTGTTTCCCACAGCTAATACACTGGTTGCTCAGACTTGCCCGCTGGCAAACACTACTTATGGAAGAGAATCCTCCAGAGTAAATACTGTACCCGTGTTAAGAGCTCTCTATAACAAGTTTTATTTACTCTGTAAGTAGAACAAGTAGCAAACCCTCCCACCAGCAAGAGAGATTGTGACTAATGCGGATATGGAACTAGGACATACTAAGATAGCAGCTGACTAACAGTGATTGCTGAGGATTTTAACTCAAAATAAATAACTACTTGCTTGAGTGATTTTGGCTTCAAAAACGAGAATAGATTTTAATCACATCTAACCTTCACTTAAACTTCAAAACAACTTTATTTAACATTCCTCCCTCCTGTCAGACTCTAAAAACCTTTTTAGAAAAACTTTGTGTTATGCGGTTTCTCCCCAGCCTCACTTCTTAATCACACATCAGCTAAACAAACCACAACAGCAACGTGTGCATATTCAGATCAGATGTGATAAACAGCAATAGTCAAATGGAGGTAGAAGAACGTTTCAAGAGAAATGAGAATGAAAAGGATATGGTACGCCTCAGTGGAAAGCAAGTAAAAAAATGTAAAAAACGTCTAGTAGAAATTAAAAATACCATGCATATATATTTATGCATATATCCCTATATCCATATATATGCATGTAAAACATTCCAGAAAAAAAAAGCTATGGAAAAAGGAAAAGCTGATGAAAACAGAAGTCAAATAATTCTGGAAACAATGTGATTAAATCCAACTGCTTAATCTCTCCTTCAGGACTGAGTGGTAAATGTGTATGTCTAACTATTCCTTCTATCAGGTGGAACCCCAGTTAAACTGAGCCCTGAAGAACAAAATGAGTCTGACAATTTAGGTTGCAAAGCCTTGAGTATAATACTTCCTTTTCCCTACTATTGCCATGAAGAACTGAAATAATTATATTGATTACTGGGGTATCTTAACTGTAGATTTGGCAGCAAGTCAAAGCTATACTGTAATTTCAAGTGGAAATAAACACAGAATATTACCATGCATCATTTGCATGGTGTTTGAGATATAAATCCCCTCCCCTCAGTTAAGGTCCAATGAAAATCTAAATTCAAGATAAATTTGATCTTAATCAGCACTTTTTCTAATAAAGTGCAATCTTCTAACTTGCATTGTTTGAGCTTCAGAAGCTGATCTTAACTTTAATTCATGCTTTGATTTTCATTTCCTTTTCTCTAGCATAAAAAGGTAAAAAAAAGAACCTCCCCCCCAAATTTGCATCACAAAGACATATCTCGGCTCACAGTGTAACAGATCTGCCAGAGCAGATTTCTATGGTAGGCAGAGAAAAAGATGATAAGCACTGGTTTGTATTTACACAATCCTGTTTATGGTCTGAAATCAAACCACACTCTTCTACAACACTCCAAACCTGAAAGAAGGATCCCACTTTTGATTGAATATGAGAACAAAAAGTAGAAACTTCAGCTAAGCACACAGAGCCCGAGGACTGAGGCGCCAGCAAGTGCAGGAAGAACCTGGGCCGCCTCAGCCACCTCCCACCGGACACAAACGATTTGGCTGCTAGAGGGCTGAGCTCTCTGGACCAGCTCTCTGGACCGTCTCAGCTAAACCCTTAATGACACATCTAACCTTAAACTTATGAGCCGTTCCCAAGAATGTCAATTAATTTCTATTAAGAACATGTCCAGCAGACCTCGGTGAAGGTCCTCACCTGAACTGGAGATCAGGCTGACGGGCAGCATCTAAACTCTAACTGATACCATCACATAAAACTGCATGTCTATATACTCTTTCCACCCAATTTTGAACTTAGATATTCTTGGTAGCAACATTACTGATATTAGGGCAATGTTTATAGCTCAGCAGCACTACAGTCACACCCTCAGCATTTTTCAGACTAAGTAACCAACTCATCTATTTTTCTTGTTTTTATGATTTACATTATTTATGTGTTATTAGATGTGCTTCGCTGCTGCAGAAATTACTCCAGCTCTTGATCCCAATTGTAAATGAGATGTTGCTTCTCAGAAGGCATCCATAAAAATACACAAAATGGACTGCCAAGGGTTATGATTTTTGTCTTGGATGATATGTAAGACCTGATAACTCAAGAATAGCAAAACTGCAGAGCGAGATCCATTATTCTCATACTTGTGAAAACAATAACTAAAGAATCGACCCAGGGCAATTCCAAACTGAGAATAAAATAAAATGCCTTTTCAATAGTAGCTCAATCTCACAGATTTTTTTCCTTAAATTGGTCCCCTAAACGAGTCCTCATAAATGTTAGTTATTAGTGAATCTGCATGAATCACTGCCAGTTAACAAGAGCTAGAAAAGTAGCTTGTGTGTGCAACTGAAATGCATAAATGCATATTCATAGAATACATACATGAATGTATATACATCACAGAAGAATATATTATTGATTCTTTGTAAGCATGCCCAGCTGCTTCTAGAATTCATGTGTACTTTTTTCAGTCCCTTTCAAATTTTTATACGGATGCTTTTCAAGAGATGCATTTCAGAACAGTAGCTAGTTTCCATAAGAACTCCCCTTTTGGAATAGAAGGTGGGAACATTAAGGGCGGATCCCAAGACATATCTGCTATGCTGATCTTACAATCCCAGGACAAAATTCAAACAATCATACATACAAACATACTGCATACATACAAAACTATCCCATTGGGGTAGATACGTAATTCCATAGATAATGGAAACCATGTATTGCAGTTTAGTTTTCCCTGTATTTAGGTCACTCATTAATCATTTGGAAAAGCACAGCAGGAACAGTATTATTTATTATTTATCCAGCACCAACAACATGTTAGGCACTTGTGATGGGCAGTGAATCTCAAGGGGTCAAGATATTAAACACAAACCAGGCAGAGTAGGGAATGAACAACTGAGCAGGCACCTTGCTTAACACAAAAATGGGATCATAGCAGTTGGACAGTGAGAAATTGGCTAATATTGCAATGAGACACGACCGAAAGAAATTAATCTTGAAAGAGGCAGTGCTTGTCTAGAGCATTCACTATAAGGGCATCCCTTTCAGGGGAAGTTAGACACCGTAACACTGAATGCACACAGAGAAACAGCTACAAAAGTTCTGACGATGTTTACGACCGACCCAAAAGTCCTGACTGTCCCACTTGTTGCCAACCTGTACATATCTAAATCTGCCTGATCACAATAACTGGACACTCCTAAGAGAAGTAATTTCTGTACTGACTCTCCAGGCAATATTAATCACAAATCAATCTTATTAGAGAGTCTAGGATAAGAAAACTTAGACATTACCTCTCCCTCCATGGGAACTGTTTCTCTCACATCTACAACATGCTGGGATCACAAAACTGTTTGCATTTGGATTAGATAATGGCAGACTGAATTTTCATAAGGAATGATGTGACCTAAAGGCTTCCAGAGCAATAACTAGAACAGCAGTGCTTTCAGTTTAAGGATTCTACAGAACAGGAGTATATTTCAAAAAAAAAAAAAAACTAATATAGTGTTTCTCTAATACATGGTAAGTCAGAGGGGTGAACACAGAGGTACAAACAGTACTCAAAATCTTGGCAGTCCTCTATTTTACTGTATTAGTTATATGTGTCTTGCAGGGCTTTTGGGAAGACTAGGTGACTCATTTTTGATAGCTCACAGAAAATGTAAAACTCCAAGTGACACATGCATTATTTAATGTCTTCAAAACACAGTATTATTATGATAAGTAGTTAATTAACAAGGATGTATCTCTTAGTATATCCATTGGCTCTCTTCAGTATAGGCTAAACTGAGACAAGACCTTTTCCAGACATTACGAAAAATTCTTTTTTATGGATACTAGTTTTTTTGTATGTCTATCTCCACCTCGTGTTACTTTTCAGGAAAAGAACTTAAGTTAAAACAGGAGAGTCCTTTGATATTCCCACAAGGTTTAATACTAGCATGGCTATTGGTAGTTCTTGAGCAAGGGTGATCGTTTTATGTACTATTTGTAGTTTCTAAATCTGACAAGAGCAAAGACTGTTTTTGAGGTGTTTGGTAGGATGATTCCACATTGATATTGTCACATATGGAGAGAGTTTCATCTGGTATGAAACTAAACCATGTATTCTTTATGCTCTAAGTCAGCAGTTTGACTTTGGGACGGCGCTGGGGAGGCATATGGCCAGCTTCTGTAACAGCAGGGCAGTGTTCCCTAACTGTTTTTATACTTCCCATAAAATAAGGAAATTCATCATGACTTGGAGAAAAAATAGGAGTTGGCCTTCACAGCAGAAATGGGCAATTTACTTTCTTTCTCACCAACATCTCCGCAAGCCTTACTATTTTCCAGACAGAAGAGGCACGCACTCATCTCTTCAGCCTGGGCATTAGTAGGCGAAAAGAATTCAAAAAGTTAGTTTGCAGACCTTCAGCAAACCTGTAAATATTTTCTGCCTGAAGACATAACAGAGCAAGTAATAAGTAAAATAAAAAGTGTTTACGAAACAGGGTAACGGATGCTCAGCGATGACTGAATATAGGCATTGATGCAAACTAATGAAGAGACAGGTCAAGCCAGTTCCTAGTCTCCAGCCACTAATTTGTTGGCAGCAAAAACAGCACTAAACTTGAACAGAAATTGCAGGGATCGTAATTAGTGGATAGCGAGAAAATACGAAAAAAAAAAAAGGCAGTTGCTATGGTTAAAAAAAAAAATAATCATCCTGGGTTGATCAGGACCTTACCATCTTGTGCAATAGGTAAAAGTCTTTAGTATTACTCTTAATCTTTTCTGCCTTGCACCCTAAGGATGCTATAGGTGTGTCCTTGGCCTTCCATTATAGCCCATATCTCTCCTATAAGGCTCCAGGAGAATTTTCTGGGAACACCGAAAACGTGAGCTTTTTTATTTTTTTTTCTTTCCAGACATTACTGTGGGAATCTGGCTTTACAGAAATTGTCCCCTCCAGTGCAATTATCCTAAATACTCAACAGATCGCTAGCGCTTACCGAGCCAACAGCCATCCCCTTACGTTCCCTAAATACCACTGTCTACAACTGAGGCATCATTTTCAACCGTCTTCTACTGCGTCTTCCTGTCTCTCCTGATTCTAGGAAGCACTTTTCATCAGCACACGAAGTGACTACGTTACAGCTTTTTAAGAACTGATAGTATGTTGCAAAATTATATATATGTTTACACACACAGAAGGTTCAAACAATCAGATGGGATATGTTCAAGTTTGCTGAAGAAGATGGCTAAAATCACGGAGATCTTTAAAAAGCTGCCGTGACTGCGAGAGGTTCCTAGACGCAGGAAAAAGATAAAACGTTGCGGCCATCTCAGCATCATCTACAAGTCTCTCTCAGGCATTTCACATTGTTTCCTCCCATATGCGAAGGCACAGCTGGCATGAAGATTTACTGAAGACGAGACCCGTCAGCAGGCGCTTGCCTCCTTGCAACAACGGTGGCTCCTCTCCTTCATGGAGGTCTGGGTATAGCTAAAGATCGAACAGCTCTTCCCTTCTAAAGCACAGGGAAAATACGAACTCAGGGGAAGGAGCTGCATCAAGCTACTCGTGCATATGTAAGGCCCAGCTCATTGTGTGGTTTTGAAGGGGAAAATGGAAGGGGGAAAAGAAAGGGAGGCAGAGAAGCAGAAGCAAGCCCTGCAAAAATAGTAATTATTTTTCACTTGAATTTGTCTATATCTCTATTATGTAGGCTACAAAGCTTAATTATAAAAGCTCTTGCTATTGAAATATTTCCCCTTATCTTTGATACCCAGTCCATTTGGACTGGAAAAAAAAAAGCCCTTGAAAATCAGAAAAGAAATGTCTTTTAAAGTAATTTTTGGTCCCATTAGGTTGAATCTCATTAATAGAAAAAGGACTTCTCTGAAGAATAGAGCTTTTATATTGAGAAGCACACAGTACTGCTGTGTCTGATTCCAGCAGCACTACAGATAATAAATCTTGTGCCATCAGGGCTTAGGTTTTTGCAGTTGTAAAGTATCCTTTTTATACTGAGGTAAGGTTTTCGCAATGCACGTGTCTAGCACTCACTGCTCTCGCTGTCTCCAGGTGTACCTGGCATGGGTGTTGATTGGGGCTCACTGAAAGATGATGGATAAAACATTTTTTCCACTGAAAAACATTGCTTTTCCAAACTGAACTGTTTGGCTGAAAATGTCCAGTGGCAGATTTACCAGTGTGATTGCTGGGGTCCATGAGGGAAGCAGTGGGCAGTAGCGTCACTGGGGCTCTTTGCCCTTATACAGATGTGTATTCTGTGGGCCGGGGACACAGGCTGGGCAGACGAGCTGTTGGAGCACCCACAGGGAACACGGACACTGGTGTCTTCCCAGTTGAGTGCCCTATGTTCTCATGTAGACGAGAGTGGAAAGGCTGAAGGAATGCTCTTTGGTTCCCTTACTGGATGTTCAAAACATAGCGGAAGAGTTAATACTTTTCTGCTTGCATGCAAGCATACCTTTTTGCATTTTTAGCACATCTCAATGAGAAGTTAAAAATGAATGGGAAAGAGAGGAAATAAACACTTCTGCTAAAAAAGAAACTTCTACTAATTCCCTTATACCACTTTCAATAACATTTTATTCTTATGAAAAATTTGCAACTCTTGTTTTTTTTGTTCGTTTGTTTGTTTGCTTTTTTTTACCTGGAAGTGAGAAGATGGAGAGCTCTGTTCCTGGCACTGCAGTGTGCTTACAGACAAATAAAGCATCTAGGAAGATTTCAGGAGATATTCTGTCTTGGCAAGAATATTGCCAGAGAGATTCAGCTATGAAGTAAGACTGAAAATCAAGGTTATATACTTGGGGTTTTCTTTTTTGTGTGGTTTTATTTTTTATCGTTGTTTTGGTTTTAGTAAAGGCAACTGCACTGACATCTCACAATATCAGACCTAAGCTACTCTTAGGGTACCTATTCTGTTCTTGGGTCAGGAACTTTGCAAACTGGTCATTCTCCAGACTCTGGAACTGATTCCACCTAGTGTAAAAACAGAAAAAAACTACTCACCCTACCACCAGGTTGGTGCTCACAATTTGTATTAGTTCTTCAGGACGCAACATGAATTTCATATGTGACTTTATATGTATCCATTTTTTTTGTATTTTCTATCAATACTAACAGGACAGTAATAATAATAATAAAGTATGTGCTTATTGCAGTATTATAAAAAAGAGATGGAGAAACCACAGAAAGAAATTCAGGAAGGGAGCAAAAAATTGAAGATGTATTAGAAAGAACAACTGCATTCTGGCAAGGAAAGGATCAAAAATTCCTCTCCCCTCATCAAAATCTCCATGCAAGATATTTTTCTGATTTCAAAGCAAGAGGTACCAGACAGCAAATAAGACATTTGACTGTCTATAGTAGGAAGCAGCCCTATTTTAACAAAATTAATGTGACTAAATAAATACAAATACTGCTATTAATTAAATATTAATCATGAAAATAATGTTCATATTAATATTCAGGGTTGTTCTTCATGAAAAAATACCTATTGCAACTTTAAATTTCTGGTTAAACAAGCATCCATTTCAAACAGCCAAACATTACATTTCATCCACTTACTGTATATTATGCCCATGCTCTACTGATGCTTCAGGGGTCTCAGTGTCTCAGAGTTAACTTCTATGAAGGAAAAACTGTTCTACTGCTGCAGAGCTGATTTCTAATCTTAGCTATGCAGATGTGCCTATTTTTGATTAGATCCAGTGGTCAGTTGGCATGCATACAAGTAGCAAAAAAAAAAAAAAAGAAACGGATTTTCATGCCTTCAGAGCTGAACAGGCAGTCTTAAGTAACCCGAATTAGTCAAAGGATAAAATAATCCATCTCAGCTGGTAATTGGCTACTGGTCATCTGGCAGACACATCTGGCAGACACAGGGCCTGGTAGACACTGGTCTCTGGTGTCACTGGTTTGGTAGACACGGATGGACACTGCTCAGGTGCTGCATCAGAGTTCAGCTCTTCGACTGGGAAGTCTCACGCTTTTACAGTCTCTCCACATCGTTCTCTCCTTTCAAATGAACATAGTTTTTTTCTCTACATCAAAACTTCTGCCCATGTCACTGCTTTTCCCCCTCCTTGGCCAGTTCTCCTCAGATAAGCTGCTGTCCTGGCAGACAGGCTATGTAGATACTGGGAATTATCTGCCAAGTTTAAATCCTAGAGTGTCTCTGAGTATGGAATAATAAAACCAGGAGGTAAGCAGGGACTTCCAGAGGTCATCAGGTCCAATCCTCTCCTTGAGGCCTGCCCAGCTGGAGCAGGATATTTCAAAGTTTGCTTTCAATGCTTTTTCCCTCTCTCAGTCAGTATTAGCACTGCAAACAACATAGTGTATTTTCTTATGTTTATAAACACTTTTCCAGTATATCTTTCCAGGACACCTTGCCCTTTGCTTCTTATGTTCTGTTCCAACTCATGTCTACAGATAGCCACTGATTAAAAGCAAGAAATATTTACAGTCTTTCCTATCACCTGCATTTGAGGTAATGTTGCTAAAGCCTCGTGAGCACCATCAAACTCACTGTACAACACAACCGTTTGTGCAGAGGACAGTGTGAGTTTGCCAGGAAGGTTGAGGCATAAAACCACAGACATTAAGAGTTATGAAGAGCCTCTTTCATATAATTGAAAGTTAATTAAAAGCCATCAGTATAATCTATATCCAGAAAAAGAAAAAAAAATAGTGGCCTTTTGTCATTTATACGAGTCTCCTGAAAGAAGGACTGAGATGAGACTGAAGCCCATTCCAGAAAAGTAAATAGAAATCACACATAATCAACAGCCTGTCCCAGGTGGCATACTAATCTACTAACAGTTCTTGATAATTTACTGCAAGTTGTTTAGTGTGGTGACAGGCAGGCAAAAAAAAAAAAAAAAAGGAGGAAATTATTTACTCCCCTCCCTGGCAAGTGTCTCCCATTCACATCTACCTCGCTTCATCAGCTTGCTCTGAGACATTTCTTTGAGAGAATTAATAAGCAGTCATGAAAAAGGTTTTAGAGGAAAAGGCTATGGCTAAATTATTGCTACTGAAAACAAAAGAGTGTATTGGACATACAAAAATATCAAACAAGTTACTTGTATCAGAAAGCCTCCTTCAAGGAGAGGGACTGCACAGTAGGTACCTAGTCTTCCCAAGTTGCCTCCAACAGATGTTTGCTGCTTGTAGAATAGTCTGGCTTATTAATTTGTCTGATTGCTAAAACAATATATGTTTAGATAGAACTAAAGGAACCTAAATCCAAATGTTTCCAAAAGTAGCACCCAAGATTCCTGTCAGTTTTATCTGTGTCACTGAGGGTGATGACTGGGAAGGCAGTATTGACGCTGCAGTGGGAATTCACAAACAGCAGCCATGGGATCACGTCGTCCAAAACGCAGCCAGCACACCCACCATCTCAGCTAAATTTTCAGAAGGCATCAGCACATTTTAAAATCTGTTTCTCCTTCAGGCTGATTACAAGTTGCCCAGGGCAAGACTGTCTCTCTCTTATCGCTCAACAGTTCCTCGGCCTGCGGGTACAGGCATGATATAAGCAAATAAATACAGCTGCAATAAAACAGACCGACTATGAGGACAACTCTGAAGTGCTGCAGTTATAGAACTCAAATCTGTGTATTTTTAACTTCTAAATAAGAACGTGGCCTTTGACAAGGCCATTTTTGATGACTTTAAATGTTTATATTATATTCATTAAAATGAGCTACACGCTGCCCTTGTTTCCACTCTCACAACAAGGAAGCAGCTCCTTTGCAGGGGGCTGGAGATACCAACTAAGGACCAGAGGTTCCCAAGAATCCATCGTCTTCATTTGTGCTCTCTGTGTTTTTCTGGGGTGTTAAACCTACACCTCCCGAGCCGCCCGGTCTGCTAAAAGACACGTTTGAGCATCTTTTCCGAAGTTTAGCACCAGACAAGAGTTTCCAGTATCCTGGAGTTATGAATGTGACTTTGCAAACAATCCCAGACTTGTTTTGCAAGGAGGCAGTGGGTATTAATGAAAGGTTAGGTGCAATTCAGGTTGTTATAACTGCTGCAGCCAGAGAAGGAGAAAGTAAAACAGCAAAATGCAGGTTCACGCCTGAACAAGCTGCCACGGCACCGTCCTAACTGACAATAATCACGGCAAGACATCGAGAAGCTGAACTGCTCACCTGGAAACAAGCTCCGATTAAGAAATGTCAGATTGGCCGCAGCTCGTTTTAAACAGGATGAAACAAGAACTTCAAGCTATTTTTTTCCCCCTGGAGTGGCCCCTATCAATTCTGGGGAATGGCAAACCACTGCAAGCTCCTAATAATGTAGCCAACCTGCCAAGTCTTGTACAAGACCCACTCACGTGGTTCCCATCTCAGGCTCCAAGTTGCAGGGCTGGTGCAAGCCCTGGGGAGCTGCCTTTCCTCCACACAGACCAAGGAGACACGGCCTGCCCTGAGCTGACACGCAGCTCTGCAGACGCTGAGCATCAGGGGCGCCCACAAGCTCCTCTGGGGAACACGGCCCAGGTCATCAACCTGGCCAGACTTGCCAAAACCCAACCTGGCAGAGCAGCTGTAGTAAGACATGGACACGTTTCTAATACAAATCAGCTGCCGACCTCTTTCTTATCTATGCTCAAATTCACAATAAGTGAATATGTTTCACCTTTGCTTGGTGGGATGATCTGTGAACACAGAATTAAGTTTATATATGGGAGTATATAAACTTAAAAAGTTTATATACTTATATATAAACTTATATATATAAGTATATATATATATACTTATATACTTATAAAGTATATTTATGTATGGGAGTATTTATACAGATAGGACATCTACATGGACTACAGATGAAGCATCTTTCACTGAACTGGGGCCTCAAGGCTCAGGATAGCACAGATTTGACTTCCAACTAAAACTAAATTTATGGCAATATTATGTCTTAACCTCACTGAACTATGACTGCCTCACATTGAGGCATTTCTCACAAATACATGAAATACTCTGCTAAATTTTACAACCTAACCACATGGTCATATAATAAGCCATTAACCAGTAAATTGAGAATGGAGTAAGTCTGTACATATCTGCAAGACATTAGAAACATTCCTGAGATGCAGATCATTTTACAATAAGAATTTCAACTTTGCATTGTCATTAGTATCCAAGATTTACCAAGCTCATGTTGGGGATTTATGTCCTTTTTTTCCCCAACAAACAGCACACCTTTTCAGTTGTCCGTGCCCTTCATGTCTAAGTCAAACCACAAGTTGAAAAACTATTTTTGAAGGGGAAGGAGTAGTAGTAGTGGAGGCTATAAGCAATTTAAATAAGTAATATTCATAAAAGTATGTCCATCAAAAGTTAAAATAATGTCTGTGCTCTACAAGATCTCGGCCTGTCAGGAAAGCATTTGATGTTCGTAGTTCTCATTTTGTAACAGAATAATGTGATAATGTGATATAATGATATTCTGAAATCTCATATAATGAAAAATTGTTTGTTTTTACATCAATATTCTGTCTACACTTTCCTTTATAACTTTGGAATGCATTACAATATTTGCATCTTTGCCCAAATACAGATATTGCATTTTTAGATCAAATATTCAGCTGTGACCTTTATTAGTCCCTAATCCTTTTGTTAAACATAAGAAAAAAACACTTCACAAGGTTTAATTCACTGAAGAAATATCTTTTGCATGAAAGTGATGGTAGCGAAACAATTGGCTGTGAATAGTGTAACATAATGCAAGTTGACAAGGTACAGGAACGGTTTCCCAAAGCACATCGCATTACACAAGCGCAGATCACAGTTGCAAAAATCACACAGCCTTTGCGAAACAGAACACTTATAATGAAATCACACGCTCACAAAGTCATCCTCCTCAACACAAGACCTTAAAGCTAACTAGTAAGTTCACTTGTTTTTCTACATTTTCTATCATTTCTGCTGAAATTTACGCTCTGGAAAAGGAATGGCAGAAATGCCCGCTGCCCCATCATAGATCGGGACAGTATGGGAAAGTGCTGGGTAGCCTAAACAAGTTTCATCAGAAGATGGCTGTTGGATCCTAACAGGGATGGAGCTTGATGGGTAGGCAGCTAAAAGGGTGTTAAAGAGCCAGGATTCCAAGCTATTTCCACAGATTGCCCCAAGAACTCGTTATATGCACACATTACCTCTCTGTGCTTCACAATACCTGGCAAGACACATGTACATTCCAGGATTAAGATGATGGTATTAGAATACGACTTATTCTTAGGTCTGTCCTCTCTCCAAATACCTAAAATAATCTACTACTTACTCCTATGAGGAAATGTAAATAGGTTGCATTCTGTGTGTTCTTCTTATCTTCCATATCCACCTTTTGACCACTCAATATAAAATTACTCTTGTAATACACATTGAACAAATCAGTGCACCATTAACCAATCTAATAACAACTGAACAAGAAAACAAACAGTATGGTGAAGAGAAATAAATAATTTTTGCCCCGTCATTATGACATCCCAAAAGCACATTTTCCACACAATAAGTGTAACTCCATCCACTTTACCTGACACTTTGTTCTAGGCATGACAGGACCAAATGTACAGACTATTAAATCCACTTCAAGCTCAGGCTAACATATATAAATCTTTATGCTAAGTAATAAAATCTATTCCTGTAATATTTGGTCCAATCATATCTGCCAATGAAAAATTACAGCTAGCATTACAAAGTCCAGATCTATATTTGACTTGTCTTTAAAAAAAAAAAAAAAAAAGAGTTGGTAAAATACAGGAGGCAGGGACCTATATAGTACTGCTTATACATATTAATGCATGATTGTTTACTGAAATAAGAAATTCTTTGTTTCTGCAGTCACAAAAGGATGCAGAGTCCAGTTTGTCGTGTTCATTTGCTGAAAAAAACACTTTGTGGCAAGTGTCTTGTTTTTCCAAGGAGTAAGAGCTCAGGTCTTGGAGCTCTTTTAACCTTAACAGCACATCAGTATTTGCAAGACTACCTTCACCTTCATTTTCATGACTAAAGAGATGCTAAATACAACATGCAGTGTTATACTTGTATTAACTGTCCCTAACAATTTCGTCCTTTTTTTCCTCATTTGGAAGTTAGCTAATATACCTATTTTTAGATTTAGTAATTAGCACTAGTAGTCTCACTCTGAGGTAACGTAAGCAAAATTGTAGCATTCCTCACTATTCTACAAATTCTAAAAGGCCTGTCCTCAGATTACTCAGTAAAAAGGAATGACAAGTCACATCATGCTAAGCAGAAATCAGTATAAACTGTTTTTTGACTCAAAAAATGTCTCTTCATTAGAGTTGTGAATCTACGAGCGGTATTGGACGCTGCATCAGATTACTTGAATTAATGCAAAGATGTATCGCAATGAGATCCTGAGAAAATACACTTCAGGGAGGCATTTGTGTAGTTTCCATCCCTTTTGCTAAAATATGAGCGACTAATGAACACACATACTGCTGCAGAACACAAGAATGAGAAGGCACCTGGCAGATGAAATGGAGGACAGGAGCTCAGCAGGGCTGTGCAGCTTGCCTGCAGACCAAACCCTGGGAAAGGTTCGGTCTTTGCAAAAAACAAGCTTCACCCTGAGGACTAGGAAATAATAGGATAATACAGGACTTTTATATCCACTGATGCCCACTGCAAATAAATATATAAAAACGTGATTTTGCAAATAGCACTGAGTTATCAAACTACTTACTTCATCTCCTTTATTCTCTTCATGCATCGTCCTTGCTCTCTACATGTTCCTTTAGAAAAAGCATGTGTTTCCCTCTGCTCCTGCAGTTCTCAGGTGACTTCAGAGATGTCCAAGATCCCAGTTGATCCCACTGCTGAATTTCAGAGTAGAGGACAATTCTGGCATGTACCAGATATGCAAAACAACCCCAAAGCCATTGAACGGTAATGGAACATATGTACTAGTGTCACAGCCACCTGAGATTATTTGGCTATTATCAATTAACCAACAAGGCTAATTGACCAGCTTCTGAAAGTGCAAAGGAGGCTGACTCTGTGAGAGCACACACTATGGCAGCAAAGCACAGGAGACAAATACAGGGGTGCAAAATCATTCCAAGACTTACGTTATTTTGCTTTTAGCTGCAAAGCAAATTTATTTGCGAGAACTATTTTAAGAACCCTCAAAGATTTTTTTTTTTTTTTCTGCTTGAGAAATATAATAACCTGGAGTGGGTTTTATGCAATTTATCTAGACAAAAATCTCAGTGCAGCCTTACAGCTCCTGCTGCTGCCAAGTAACCACAGGAGATATCATCATTATCTGGGCTGAAGAGCTGGATTCTCTCAAGTCATAAAGAACTGTGGTTAAAGAATGATTGGAAAGTGTCAAAACTTATCTTCGGACTGGACTACCAAAATGATTATTTTAATCATCTCAAGAGAAATATTAAAAAAATGCCAAAGACAGAAAAGATCTTTCTTCCCAACTACCACTCTGTACATAAATAATTCCACTCTGCCAAAGCTAACTCCATCAAGCTAAAAGTTGTAACTTTCAGTTCATTATGGGCAAGAGGGAGATATTAAGAAACAGCTACTCCCTCTCTCATCCCCAAAACTCAATAACTGAATCTTTAAATCTGCCAAGGACTATGCCAAGACAAATTCCCCAAATGGAATGGACGAATTGTCCTTCCTTTTCTTAGCACAACCATCTCTTAAAAATCAAATTTCTTCACAAAGAAAGCGTAATATCCACCAAACTGGATTTCTATTTGCCTTTTTTTTCCTGTACCACAGATGCAAACCGAATCCCAGTTTTATCCTGACAACTTGGTGTTTTTCCCACAAATCTTTTCCTTTCCTTCCATTGGGCTTCCTTGTAATTATGTCCAGAACAGAACATGTTGCCTGTTTTCAGACACGTCTTTATTTTCAGTGTTCATAACGTGCTCTTACNTCCCAGTTTTATCCTGACAACTTGGTGTTTTTCCCACAAATCTTTTCCTTTCCTTCCATTGGGCTTGCTTATAATTACGTCCAGAACAGAACATGTTGCCTGCTTTCACAGACACGTCTTTATTTTCAGTTTTCATTACCTGCTCTTACCAGCTTCACCTGGCTGCCCCCCCTCAGATTCAACTACTTCTTTAATGCCTCTCACGCTGGCGCTGCTCTGCACGTGCAATGGGGGAGCCACTGTAGGTGCCTCAGAGTGATTCGGCTGAACTGATCGTTGGGTCGACAGCTGCTTCCTGAACCACTAGTCTCAAAACACCCCAGGCCCTACAGCTTTCTGCTACTGCTCTGACTTTCTCTCCCAGCTACTGCAATGCTCCTGACTCCTGCTTTTCCACAGTGCCCTGGCTTGGGCCTTCCTGGTAGGAGTGAATCCAACGCTCTGTTCTTTCTCTCCCAAATCCGTCCCCCCACAGGGTTATGGAGATATCAAGTCTCTCGGAGCTGGGAATGCATGCAGAGCATTTTCAGTGTCAGTCAAGAACTGAACACCACACATTTCTCAGTTTCATGTATTTATTCTAGTTAAGGGCAATCTGCTACCTGTTCACCTCATGTACCATTAACACCAATTGCCAGCACTCCGTTTTAGGACACCTTATGGTATCCTAATGTATCCTTATGGATAATGAGTCATTTTGTTTCTCTCAGATGAAACAGAAATAACAGTTTCTGATCAGCTGTTCTGTCACGGAGGGATTCTGTTTAACAAAACGACCCATATTACCTTTGTTGGCGAAGTGTCAGTTATGAAAAGCTTCATTAAAAAGAGAGGAGGAAGGAGCAAGGTAGAAAAGCCCTTTAAGAAAGTTGGGCTGTCAGGTTTTCTCTGAGGGAAGCACCAGTTCCTTTCACCGTACTGTGAACTGAATTATATTTGACATTTATTCCAGTTGAAACCTACCTAAAATTTACACAGTCAATCAACATTCATTAGAGTCAAGGGCAGGTATTTATTAAAGTGCTTTTCTCTTCCAAATTTCACCCCCCCAGATCCTCCTTCAATAAACTTTCCAGTTCAACCTCTACGTGAGAGAACTTTCTTCTGAGCTCTGTGCATGGAAGATGTCTTTCCAGCACACCTTCTGACAGCAGCATGGACCCTGACACTTCAGAGATGAGGATAATTGAGAGCGCGAGATTGATGCTGATTTATAGCAGACACAGATGCGCACCGCTGCCCTGCGCTGGCCCTGGTCAAGCCTTTGCAATAGCAACCTCCTGCTATCGACTGCCACGGTTCTAAGCAAGAGTTCAAAAGGTTCAGCACTTGAGATTGCTCTCCTGTCTCCCCAGTTTCTACCTCTTGACCAAGGTTGGATAAGCTTTCACTTGTACGGTAGGTTGTGAATTTACAGTTTAGACAGCAGAATGAAGCCAGAAGTGCTCAAATAATAACAAAGTTGCATTCGGTGCCACAAACTTTGATTACAACATGATGGTATTAAACGATGTTCCTGTTCAAATGCAGGGCATGCTTGAAAGAGCTGAGCGAAGAAGCTGAAGAATTAAACACTTATCTCTGCTTTGGCGATATATTAGAGACAACAAAGCCTTATAAGAGAAAGCATAAAACGTTTTTTGTGTGTGCCTTAATATTAAAGCAGAAAGCAGAGATGGTGATTAAATATATCTACTGAGGCATCCATTTGTTGGGTGAATCGATTTAAAAGACAGACAACGACCCATATGTACACAACTGAGTCACTTATGAATTGAATTATTGACACCAAAAATATTTTAGAAGCTCTAATTTACCATAAAAACAGGGTAGCTTTGCTAACTATAAAAAAAAAAATCACATATTCACAAATTTTAAGACCAAAGTGGGCCACTACAGTCTATTTTACGACTCCAACACTGATGAGACAGAATGCAATAGCACCATAGATTTCAATATCTTTTATATTAGCATAATTTTGCTGGCTTGCTGGATTTTTTTTAGCTCTCGACTATTTATCTATTTAATGCTATGCTGTCTGTAATTGTTACATTAAAAAAGAATCATGCGGATTAAAACTTCAAAATAATGCAGTTTTATTTCCTAGTTTAGAGTCCTGTGAATCGTTTTGTTGCTAGAGCTTATTTGATCTGATGAAGGAGAATGATCCAATGATGAGGGGGCTACCAACAGTCATACTAACCATCCTGCTCAGTATCACCACAAATGAACACCCTGTGGCCCTGCAGCATCACACAGGAATAGTTTAGGTCTTATCAAGACATACTGGGACACAATTAGTATCCAAGTAACCTCAGTGCATCCCTGCATTAATGGAATCATATTTCAACTGATAAAAGACCTATAGTTGTCAAGGAAGAGCATTACCTACATTAGGAATAGCAGCAATAGCTGTGAGAAATAAATGGTGTTCTTAAGTATGTTATATTTTTTGCCTGCAGTTTATTTCCAAGTGATTTTTCAGTCCCATTAATGACACCAATACAATGAACTACTTGGTGTACATCATCCAGACCTGAATTTGTCACTCATGCAAACGAGCATACAAAACCAGTTCACTTAAATAGTTCCCTTCTCTAACTTGATTGCAACTAAAGACCTCTGGACAATCATCCCCAAACAGCCCAACCGGCCGTAGGAGAACACCTGGCAAACAAACTCTCATGGAAAGATGCCAGATACGTATGGCTGTCAGCTTGCCATCTGTATTGCTCACTAAACACCATATCTTGGTTACAATCCAAAGAATTTCCATTAATTTTAATGGAGTGACTTTGGAATTAAACTAGCATGAGAGCACATTTCGCCTCTTAATGACAGTTATTTGCAGAAGGGAAGCTGTTTTATGTAATCAATCTGAACACCTGCTTTTGTAATCAGCCTATGTAATCAGACAGATTACATGATTACTACCAAATATTGTGCAGCTATATCCTGAGAGAAGAATTCACTGCCATTTCTCATCTTTAATCACCGCTGTCGAAAAAAAATACTGAAGAAATAAAAATAAGATTCTATCTACACAGGTGTTCACAAAAAGAGGCAGTAAAGAAGTGTGGAATTTGGTCTGAACATGTTTTTAAAATAGGTGTAAAAAAATTTAAACATCACTTTTCTCCATAAATTTCAGAAGGAAATTTATACATAGTGTCCATAAGCCATGAATCAGCCAGCAGTTCCCAGAGTACAGCATCAACTTAGACATATTATCATTGTCCCCTCAGACTCAGAGAAGCACATGAAGGATGCAAGTGAATGATGAAAATTAAGATACTCAGTACTCTCCATAGAGAGACTACACTGTGCTACCCCTGCTGTGAGATCAGGATTGCTGGTCAGGATCCACCTTCAAACAGAAAACCTCCAAACAGCTCCATGAAAGGTATAACTCTGGCACACCCTTTGCTGAGTTACAGGGGGCCGGTATCATTTTTTCTGCCCTTTTCCATTTCTAATTCTTCTGTAAAAATGACTTCCTGCAAAGATCACCATCAATCACATTTATGTCAAATATCTGACACGAAGCAAGTTGAGAAATAGCACTAATTCAGAAGCCTGCAGATAGCAAACTTCACATGAGATATTTATAACAATTGGTTCTGGAGCAAGAAATTAGACTGGACAAGATGTCCAAGATGCTTCAGAATACTCTAAAGGAAAAGGACTGGAAAACTACTGAAGGAAAGAAATCTGCAGTCAACTAAAAATATCTGTGTGCAAATTGGCTAAATAAAATGAAACATAAATATTTTCAATATGAGAAATTATTTAACACTGAACTCAGTACCCTCTGCACATTAGAGACCTTTTAACACAAGAAGAATATTAGTGCCTTCAAAGTATGGTATGATTCACATCTTGAAAATTAAGACTTGTTATGAGTTTCTTGTAACACTGTAAATATCTCAATGCAATTTTGAGGCCACATTACTTTGCCTTGAAAATAAAGCAAAATGCCAATTTGGGAGCTTCCTGACTTGTTAAAGGAAAAAAAAAATGTTTCCAGGAAGAAATGTTCTTACAAAATACTGTTTAAGACTACTTAAAAATATTTAAAGGAAAAAAAGGCAGGTTTTAGCTTNTGCAGTCAACTAAAAATATCTGTGTGCAAATTGGCTAAATAAAATGAAACATAAATATTTTCAATACGAGACTACTTAAAAATATTTAAAGAAAAAAAAGGCAGATTTTAGCTTTCTTATTTTCAGCTTGATTCTAGCTTTCTTTCAGCTTGTTTATAGCTTGGCAAAATTACTTTTCTGCACCTTTTCCATAAGGGGAAAAAAATCCAAGATATCCCAGGAAGGATCTCTTTTTTCCTTTTTTTTTTGTAATCATAAACTAATTCACTATATTATACAAATGGACATACTATCAAGCCTGTTCTTTAAATAGTAAGATGATGAATGACCATTTTGCTAGTGACAGAGTAAGCAAAATTATAAATGACCTAATTAAAAGAAAAGTTGCATGTGTAATTATGAATGCAAATAGATGCAGATGTATATCTGGACGTTTATAGGAGCAAAGACTGAATTTTCATCAGCACTATAAATATAGATTAGAGTTCTGCTCTCAGAGTTCTGTTTGTACCTACATGTTCTGAAAATAAGAGTGAGTCACTGAATATCGTTCCTGAAATAAAAATATGGTCTTCTGGTCTCACACATGTTTGGGAGAGGGAAAGGAAAAAAATATTAAGAACATTGTGGGAATAGAAAATAATAAGAAATTAAACAGGAAGGCATGTTGGACTGGATAGTATTATGGATTTATAAAATGAAACAGATTTCACTTGACAGAAAAATATATGTACATTCTTCTAGCAGAAATACAGCTAATTGCATTTGGCCAGTACTTGTAACTGAACCACTCGATTTCAACAACCAACAGCAGCTACAGGTTGATTGCTGGCCAGTGCAACACAGCTCCATGAAACTGCACGTCCTGCCTTCCTGGAAGGGAGGTGAGGTGTGTCCCCACTGAGCACATTTCAGACTGCTGTGTCAACCANCCTGCCTTCCTGGAAGGGAGGTGAGGTGACGTGTGTGCCCATCGAGCACATTTCAGACTGTTGTGTCAACCCCATCGCTAATGGCACAGCTTGTGGATTGCTTTGTCTGTACCACTACCATGCTGAGCCACAAGTATTAGAAGTGCTTTAGCCCTCAGCAAGAGAAACAAAAACCTTGATGCCCTACCTTAGTGTTTATTCTCTCCATTTTCTCTTCCTACTGGTTTTAACAAAATTTGCTTGAGGTCAGAATAAAAAGTAAAGAATCAAAATCTCAAACTATGTTTTTAGTAAAAGGCTTTCTGCCTGCTCACTGCAATGCTAGGAAACCAGTTCTGTCCCTTTGCTCATGGTTAGAGACCACTTGCTCTGCGATCAGACCCAACCAACCCAGTGGTACTGCTGCTGAAGCCAGATGCTACCAAACACGAGTAACAGCAAGTACACAGCAAGGGAGGGACACATTCTTCAGCAAGAAGACATACCAGATATTTTATTTAAAAGTTATGTGTAATGCTGGTACAGTATGCTATCTTTAGATAAGGACCTGGAGAAAAAAAAAACACCCTGTGGGTATGTTTGGAGCATATCAAGCACCTTTTATGTCCACACTTCACACGCTTGGGGAACAAGGCACAGAAATAACTGACTGTTTCCATGTTACAGGGAGATCCGGAGCTGACTATATATGGGATCACACAGACTCCAGCAGTGCTGTCCCGGGGTATGAACAAGAAATGCTGGAGCTGTAGTTGCCCAAGTTCACACTGACATGCTTGTGAAACCTTATTTGAACATCTTGGGTGTATAATCTCACGTATTAGTCTTTGAGGACATAACCTCTTCCTTCTACCACCTTCATTCACTGGCATATACCATTTCCATTCATCAAACTCTTCAAATGTCATCTACTGCCAAATATTAGAAAATACTGCTAGAACTTTCATAGTAAATTAAAACAATTATGTAGCAGATGGGTGATAGAAAATTTCGGTATAAACTTGGCCAAGCTATAGCCAGGCAGAGTTATAAAAAAAAAAAAACCCTGAGATCTAAATGTTATATTAGGAAATACCAGTCAGCTTGGAAGGCTCTGTTGGCGACACACACACGGGGCCATTCACACTGTTGTGGTATCTGTGTTTCCATTTCTAATGCCCACACAGCCGTTGGCAATAACGCACAGCTAAAAGATACGGAATGGCATGATTTGCTTCAAGCCCTTACTATCTATTTTGCACCTGATTAAATTACATCCATGTTTAAGACGGGGTTTGTCCAATGTTTTGTACATTGTACATTAACCAACTCTTAGCTCAGCTGCATCAGAAGGAACCAAGGGATCCTGCTTCAGACCACCAGAATTTCTACCAACTTCTTTCCTTGCATTTAAGAACACATTTTGAATTGCTCCTTTACAGACTGTATATTCTGCAGATTTCACACAGATCGCTTTCATCTCAGCTTTACTTTACATACACATTACTGGCCCTTTTACAAAAAACAGTAGGGCCAAATCACATCTTGGCTTGCAAGGATTCCAGTTTAGTTTATTACTATCATGCTGAAAATACCTTTATCTGCTGTTGTGACCAATCTGATAGCAGCTCTGGTTCTTGTCTGGCTGTTCTGTGCGTGACGTGGTCCATGTTGCATTTGTAACAACTGACATTTGGCAAAGCTCAGGTTTGAAAAGATTAATATCTTCTTTTGCTTCTGGTTAAGTGCTGCTGTCCTAGGCTATTTGGTAAGGGACAAAGAGGGAGTGTTTCTGCCCTCTGATTGCATTTGTTCTCTCTTATTGCAGCGCTGGAGATACAGACAGGGGAGACTGAGTTTTTGGTAGATTCCAGTTATTCCATTTTAAGTCACCAGAAGCCTTTAAGTTACAAGGCTCCAGTAATTCAGCTCAACGTTTGGGAAAGCGCTGCATAAGCATTAAATGCAATTGCTAATATCTCCCAGGGACAGAAAGCAGCTTGCTGGCTGCCACGCAGGGCTGCATTATTCATGTCTGGTGGGAGCCACGTCCAACCTTTTTTATCCACAGCCAAATATGTTTATTTATTACAGCACTTCAGTGTGTCCTCTCTGCATCTCAGTTCACTTCTCGGGCATTTCTGGTGCAAGAGCCAGGATTCAAAGTATGCTTCACAGCGTCTTGGGTTATCTTTAAATTATTCTACAAAAGTGCACACAGGGACAGAAGGTACCCACCAGCTCTTAGTAACGCAGCCGATAAGCAATCCTCTGGCTGTAAAACATACCTTGCCGCTGTCCCCGATTCTTACCTCAAAACTTCACTATCCTCCTTGATCTCAATCACACTTTATCGAACAAGTGAGATAAATGCTAGGTAACAAAATAAGTGAATAGCCTTTTAGCAACATTTTCTTTTGTTTTAAAAAAGCACAATAAAAAGAGAAGAGCTTCATAGCTTAGTGCATGGCTCAACAGTACTTCCTCTTCCAAGCAAAAGCTTGGAATTTGTATTTTAATATTGTTTAAACAATTAATTCTTTTGGCACTACAGGCACTCAAGCAAATCCCTGGAAGAGGCAAAGGCAGCAGGTAAGTCAAGCATCTCTAGAGCTGCTCAACAGTGACTGAAAATTTAACATGTCACTTTGTGCTCTCCTAACATGCCCACGGGGACCGTTCTGCGAGGCCAGAGGGCGCGGAGAGGCTGCACTCTTCCACACGGGAAGCACAGCTTGCTCGGGGCAGTCTGAGGACCCGCTCGTGCCCATGTGCTGACCTTGCTGGCTCCCTCCCCCAAGGGAGGCCTTGAGATGAAAGGTGGCATATAAATGCCAAACAGAATAGGTGTCCTTATTTAACTTGTGCAAAAAAGTGTCTTTTACAAGAGCTGGTCTGCTAGTAGGTCACTGCATTATGTCACCTTGGTTGTAGCTGGTCCTTAGACACTCCTGCAAATAAGCAGCTTTCCCACCCACCTGAAATCACTTAAGAGAAAAACTACCTATGTCCTTGTATCACTAGTTTGGCTAAATATAGATAACAGAGTCCCAGAATGGATACCTGCACATGGAATCCATAATATTTAGCATAGTCCACAAAGATTGTTTACCATTTTTTTCTTTACAAAGAAACTCCTAATTTGTATTAAAGAATATAAGACTACAGACATGGGTAGGCACTGAGCGTGAATTGGCTCTTGCGGGGTGCTGTTAATGAATTTTTGGAAGGCTTATCTCAAGTGATGTGGTTTTACTGGATAGGGAAGATTAAAGAGGCTCCCCATGGGGCACAGGTGGGTACATGTTTCTGACTCCCATGATGTGGCCACAGTTGCAGTGACATGTAGTTTGCCCCAACCTTTCATTGTCCTTCCTCTATATCTGGACTAAAGCTGCTCCTATATTCCACATATTCACTGGGCAGTGGATTTCCTTACATTTTCTACTTATCTACTTATGTGCAGATAAGTTACTGCACATACAGTAACTTATCAGTCTTCATAATAACCACAGGAAATTTCGCTTCTCTACCCTGAAGCCCATGCAAAACCCAGAAGAGGATATGGGAGGGTTCCCAGAGCCTTTGAGAGGAATACTCATACAACACAGCAAAGTAAAACACAGGATTCTGTTTTACTTAAGACCATACAGCAAACTAAACTGCAGTCAAGGTCAGTTCCATTCAACAGATTATTTATGGATGTTCCAGCTCCTCTGGCTGTTCAAAACATTCCTGTTACTTCTGGTTTTACTTACAACCAATGGAGTGTTACATTAAGCCTCATAGAAAGGACAAAAGTTTAAGGCTACCTGCAGTTCCATCAACTCATTTTATCTGTAATACTTTTAAAGCAGTGCCTATGCTACAAAAAGAAGGGTTTCATCAAAATCATTAATGAAGGCATTAGTGTTTGATTTTTATTATATGACTTTTTGCCTTACAAGTTTGTATAGCTCTTCATCATCACAGATAACAGTAAACACAGGAGACAGGGTTTTCAAAGATAGCTAAGTGCATCATTTTCACTGGTATAAGCTCTGTAAGTCATTTAGTCACTTTTAATACTTCTCCTTGATATGGTTAATTAAGATGAAAGAAAAAAATAAATAAAAATCAGACATGGTGACTCAGTGGCATATCTACTGTGATTATTTAATGAAGATTTTTAAACTGAAAGAGAATCTAATATTTAAAATAATCACTTCCCAGTGTAAAGCCCTTTTCCCACTTTCTCCTTTAAGTCTATTTTTTGCAAACAACCAGCAGTAGGAATCCTTAAACTAAAAGACATGTGGCTAAATTAAAAACTCAGTTACTGCCTCCTTATTTTAAAAGACACAAAGGGAAACACTGATTCTGCTCTGTAAGGGTGATCACTTTGTGCTCTACACTACTAAATTCTTCAGCTTGAGTATGAAAACTCAGCATTCAACTGCCCAATGATTGAGAACATTTACAGCCATCTTGTAATTGAATGGCTTTAAAATATTCTATCAGGACCCAGTATCACAGAAGAACAGACGCCTGTGATATACATTAGATGATATGTCACCTTCAGTTTACTTCCCCAAAATCAATTATATAAGGCAAACTTTCAAATAGAGGTCAGATTTGAAAAGAAACAAACATTTGCAGGAAAATAAAGCACCTTTGCAAGAAGAGCAGAAAAGTTGATCTGCTTTGCATGCTCTCTCCACAACACTGCTATTATTAAGAGTTTTCACTCTCTTTCCTTTCAATGATGATTACTTCAGGAAATTTTGAAATTTCTTCAGGAGACAGTTACATAATAGTTAAGTGGCTCTGCCAGGAAAACACTGCTCTAAAATTTCCTCTGACTGAGGACCTGTATTTCTGATTCCTTGTGAAAGAATCAGTCGATTAGACGAATAACACAAGCATGAATATACAGCATAACAAAGAGTTTTTTCTTACAGTAAAACCTCAATATATAATCTGCAAGTTGAACGTTGAATCACAAACAAGGGTAAAAGCAGGTTCCAGTCCTGAGGAGCTGATAAAACAAACATGACCAGAATCTTAATAAACATACTGGTGTCTATAGATCCTGGTTTCAGATACTATTGTTAAAGGGGTCATCAAATTATGCCCGAGAATATAACACAAATTTGGCAGCATTGATGATCCTGAGTCATGGCATCAGATCCTGGGACAAATCCATGGTCACAATTTTAGACAATTCTGCTTTTGGCTTCAAACTGCTAAACTAGGGAACCCCAAAGGCCTTATCTATTTTATTTCCTTGCTTGACTTTTCACCCACATTCACCCTTTTAAGGACTGAACTAGTTGGATGCTGTATTTTCTGACAACCAAAGATAAACAGCATATGGGGATGGGAAGAAATTCAGACAGATTTTCTTTTTTCTTTTTACAATAAAATTTCACATTATAAAGCCTTTAGGACTTTCTGCCACAGGAAACTGAAGCTCTGTGCACAGCCTTATATTACTGTTTAGCTTTTCCTTTTTAATATGTACTTACTTGAGAGGCTTTTCTTTAACAAAAAGGTACCTTATGCAGCTTCTAGGGAACTGCTAATACTTGTAAGCAATATTGACCGAATTACGAGGGGGCATAAATATGTCTGACACTAATAATAGAGAATCTCAAAGTAATAGACTAGACGGGAAGCAATTATGCTAAGCTATCATTATACATGGCAGAGTTTGTCTCTATAGTACAAACAGTATAGTTTACACAAAATGAGATACCACATTAATGGCAAAATATCTGGACTTTCTGTTAAAGAGAGGGGAAAAAAAAAGATTATCAGCTTCTGACACTCACTATTATTATTATTTATGATGCTTTAGACACTATAGCATTAAATGATATTTGGAAATGTAGAAAGATAATATTATTTATTTTATTTTTCTGGGCTTAATTTGTTTTTAGACTGCAAATTTGACATCCGTTCCAAGGTCCATTTCCAGTTTGATGTTGGATCACTACTTCTGCTCACTCCCATGCATTTTTTTTCCTGAACTGGTTTTAGCTAGAAATGTGAAATCACAAAGAAATCCAAAATATTTTGGACTGGTGGAGTCCAAAGCAAACCACATGTGCTTCATGTTTCAAGTGCTGAAGAATTTAGAAGAAAAGAGGGAAAATGTTTGCAAACTGGGTAGCAGGGCTTAAGGGATAAGCCTGAAAACAGTTAGAACAGTAAGTAAATGAACATGAGCTACTAAGGCAGAAGTGAAGAAGATGGATAGTTCTCCTTTTGGACAGAAACAATTGTTTTCTATTATTGAGACAATAAAAATTACTTATTTCTATAGCTGGATGAGGTGAGATTAATTACTGAGAATGCCTTGGGTTAAGATTTATATAGAACATCTGCAGACAGTAGAGGGAAATTACTCAAAGTCATTTTCCTCAGTTTGAAAAAAAATTATTTCATACTTTAGTAGTCCAAAATCCATAACTGCATTACAATAAAGTCATACCTCATCCTTCTTTACCTACCTCTCCCTTTTACACACATTCATGGAAAAAAACAGACTATACCATATCTAGAATGTAGAAGATGGGATGAGACAAAACATTTATTTTTGAACCTCTTTTATTGCTCAATTTCCGTATATTACAGGGTCTTCAGCTTTTTACTTCTTCAGAGATCAGTGAGAAAATATTTTCCATACCACACACAACAGTCTGAGGGCTGGTGTGAATTGGAAGAGATCTCTTCAACCTGGGCTTTGTTGGAGTCTCTCCACAAACACATTTTCGGGTGCAACTAGACATCTTGTGTAAAAACAGAATCTCTCTAGAACTGAAACGAAATAACTTCCAGCCAATCTAACTGGAAACTAGTTACCTACTAGGTGGATGCCAAGCAGAAAAATAAACACTAGCACTGCACTGACATGGAATTGAAAAAAATTGACAGCTCTGCTTGACATATGCCCTGTATAAGCAGAATACGAAAAAGGGAAGTGTTGCTTCCAACTAAAAGTTGGCATTCCACTTACAGAGATACAGCTCCAAACAGGTAAACAGTGTAGCTCCCATAACGAGATAAGAATAATTAGAAATGTGGCTGAATATTTATGTTCACACTTCTCCTGCCTAGAAATACAACAGCTATGTGCGCATTTCAATATATGTCATCTCACCTCCCTTTGCAGCAGCTTCCTGACACACAAGGCTTCTCATTAAATCCTTTCTTGCTTCTCTTCCCGGAAAGGCAACATGGTTTAGCGGTCAAAATTGCCTCCCACTGATAATCCAGTTCTCGTCCCGGCATTCTCATTCCCTGGGACCAATTTTCTGCTAGTGAATTATGATAAGAACCTCTTCACTTCCCTGTTAGCCTCCCCACCTGCAAAGTACACAAGGCCAATACCCACCTCATGGCAAAATCAAGAGGGAACGACAAGGACTGCTAATGATTTATACAATACTCTGAAAGCATGGAGCACCACTTAAGGGTAAAGTATGCTTCAGTTATGCCAATAATTGAAAAGAGATCACAGAAAGCACACGGAGCAACCTTGGTGCTAATTACTGGTGGGGAAAAGAGAGCAGAAACTGTCCCCCCTTATATCCAGCACACTTGCACGAGGTGCTTACAGGGGCAAGGAAAATCCCCACCCGCTTTGGTAGACGTGCTAGGATGAGTCTCCTCCCATGGAGATTTCCCCTCAGTCATGCAAGCAATCAGAAAATTTAGACTTTGATGTAAAGAGGAAGGCCAAAAAGGAAAACCACTTCAAAAATTTAAAATATGCCCTTTAAAATGGCAGTTGGGAAAAAATTCTACAATTAACAGCAGCACAAGCGATCACACGAAACGCAACCGTACCGGTGTCCCAGGCTAGCAAGTGCTTGTGGCTTCCTGTCCCGGCCACAACTGCTCTGCTTCTAAAAGCTCTTACGTGATTGTGAACCAAATCCACTAGCAGTTAGCAGACCTGTTCCCTCCCGCCGTGTATTACATGCTGGAGACCACAGGATGCACTTGGAAAACTGTGCTTAACCAAATCATTCCTTCATTCTTCTTCCATTCAGTCTTCTGGAAGAAACTTAAAATAGTGCTACAAAAATATTCTCTTGCAGCATCAGCTCCTGCCATTTCCTAGACAGATTGTACTTAATTAGCCTCATTAAGCTCATAATCAAACTACAGTTGTTACCTGATTGTTTAAAAGTACAAATCATTTTTGTATAAAGAATAAAATTTCAGAACCAACACAGCAATTCACTGCTCAAAACCACTGCAAAGACAAATAGGGATGATGCTCCTAACAGGCCGCCTTTTCAAAGCCAGTCTGGGAAATACAGGGCTAGCACAAGCCATAGTTTACCCAACTACAGCCAGCTAAGGTAGCTGATCCTACATTTATTGAAAGATTTAGCAAAGGTCATATCATAAGATGAGTCAGTAACAGGTTTACTTTTCTTCAAAGGATGTTTCTATGCAGGTATCAAAACAAGCACAAACAATAACATCTAATACAAAAATCTTGTCCTTCATTATCACCTTTCCATTATCTTTCCACCAAAAAGCACATATTACTTAAGGCACATATCTAATAGGAATGCTTTCTGATGTGGTCCAAAATCCAGACAAACGATCACTCTCAGTAACTAACAGATTTCTTCTGTGATCTCAACATCTTTCTGAGATCCATATAGAGCTGTTAGCAGTATTTAGAAGCGCACACAACTCAGTTATTCCCATATGTTCTCTTAGTCACATACAAAAATAAGGAATATCTCCTGACATCAGTGGCATCCAGGGCAACTGCTGCATAAACGTTGACTTATTACGTGCATCTGAAAACTCACTATAGGTTTAAAGACATGTAAATACTTGCATTATTAAAATGTTTAATGTCGCAAACCTGAAGTAATAGTGAATTTACCTCATTTTAAAATCACCCAACTTATCTATTACTTTCAGCAAATCAAATGAAACTGAAAGAAATCAAACAAACATTTTAATAATATCTCTGCATGTTATAAATTCAAAACAGAAGACCAAGTTTGTTACAAAATACGGTAAAATGAAAAAAATATATATTTCTGATGTAATCTGAGTGGAGTTACCCTCAGTGGTCTTTCTTTAAAATCATCTTAAATGCAGAAATACTGTTATGGCTAAGTAGGTTTTAGTTAGGATTAGATGAGGATAGATAAGGATCTACATTTCTTCCAACCAAAACATGAAACAAAAATTGCTCATTGTGATCCTTCAAATACGAAAAGGTGGGGAAAGTGTTAAATATACTCAGGAGAAATAAAACCACTGAGTTTTGCTCAGCTCCAGTTGTTAGGCAACTGATAAGTTATCTTGCTGTACACTGTTTGTTATCTCCATACATACATCTTCATTGCACACCATCCTTGGATGTCCTTGCACATCATCTCATACTTTTTGCTCTTCTCCCAGTCACCCATTGGCACAGAAGCTAACAGGACGAAAACCCACCAGCAACACTTCACGGGAAAGCAAAAAGACTGGGGTAAATATTACATTCTGTTAAAGTTTCAGCTTATTTGGGTAAGAAGTAGCATTGTTAGACCTCATGTTAACAAACGTGAGCAAGTGTTTCACTGGAAGGCAGATTATCAATAACAATTTAATTAAAGTTTGATTGAGCCAAAGCAATTACCCGCCTGCAGCAGGTAGTGGAGTGCTCAGGGTAGGATTCTTCCCCTGCAAGGGCTGGAGAAAAGGGAACGATTAGTATTGACGAGGGGAGGCTAATTCTCCCATCTGCTAACATCAGGCATGCCCAGAGGGCACAAATCCCACTCAGCATCGCTTGCCTGCAAATTGTCCACTTGCACAAACAGGTTTTCTCACCAGCACACGCTAGTGTAGTAGATTACCCAGAGATGGCAACAGTCCAGCCACTCATTTAGCAGCCACCGTCCATGTCCCTTTTGTAAACATATGTACTTTTCTAGCCTTTATGTACAGCTCTGGAGCCTGAACGCCTCACTAAGGGCATGCAGAGCTTTGGGTCAGACCCTGCTGAGGAGGGCCAGGGCTGTTCAAGTCTCACCCTGGCATCACAGGAATGTACAATCACAGCTTGGTTTCTGCAGGACATATGCTGTCCCCCCCCGGGAAACTCCAAAAGCACTTGCAAGTAAAATTACTGCTAGACAGACCAACACGAATTTTAAAATACTGGTTTAGCTGACCAAAAGCATTAGCTCTCCACGCTACCCACAAAGCAGTAGCCCAAGGCCGGCCCTCTGAGGCCATTTCATCACTGCTTTGGCATTCATCTTCCAAATGCCCAACTCAAATTTGCTATTAAAACTGCACAGAAGCAAAACGACTACATCATTCATACATTTTTTTTCCCCACATACAGGTACCATATTTATTGCTTTTCATCTCCTTGTCACCACACAGATCAGACTCTTCAAGGGATGGGAATGCCTTGGTACCAGGTACCTACAACATAACTACTCCTATTACTGCCAAAGGAGTTGGTGACAATTTTAACTGCCCACTCTGCCTTCCTTCATAGTTCTGTGTGCTTCTTGTGGAGTTACTCTCTCCCATGTAAAGGGACAGGATATTGGGAATAATCCAAACAAAACCTGCACCTACTTCAACTGATAATGTTCCTTTTTCTTCCCCTCTCCTCCTCCTTCTCTGACTCCAAACAATAGCGCTGAGACTATACTTTAGTCAGATGTTGCAATATAAACTAAGTGGCTATGTGAAAATGTTGATTGTTACATATATATATATATATACGTGTGTGTGTGTGTTTTGTGTTTTACTGTGTTTTACTGAAATAACATTACTTATACCATAAATATCCCATAGTATTAACCGCTACTTTAAATCATAAAGCAGAAGCACTGAATCAACATTTGCTTTCAGAAAGGATCTGTAATAATTTAATACAGTACATAGTACAATAAAAATATGAGTAAGCAAATAAAACTGGAAAAAATCTTCAAATTTAAGATAAAACTTCACCTGGGAAAAAATCTTCAAAGATGCAACTTCACCTGGGAATCAATTCCTGTTGTTCTCCAGTTTATTCCCAGCCCAGTTTAAAGAGCAGAGCCACACACTGCCCTCCGCGGGGCTTCAGAGGAGTTTCCTGTTGATATATTCATCACGCATTGATACCTTTGTAGAGCTAACCAAGGGATTACACTTCTCATATGTTGTGTCAGGTTCCAGTAACACAGATCCTAAGGGGTCAATAAGGATTTGCTCTGAAACTCTTCACCTCAGTGTTACAGTAACGAGACTCTTGGCGGTGGGTGAAGGAAGGAGAGAACACACTGATCACTAATAATGAAACCCAGCAGCTCAATTAGCATGTGCCTCATCACACTACCTTTCTGTACTAATGAAATCACAGAAATCCTTTATAAAATAAGCAGCTATACGCAACTGCTTCACGTGAACCCTGGGGCAAACACACAGGCTTTGTGGGTACCCCCTCTGGGCAGAAAGACACCTCCAGCACCCAGCCCTGCACATACGGAAGAGAAGAAAGGCTCCGGTTCTCGCAACCACGTCACCAAAAAGGGTGTCAGAGCCGCTGTGAAAACTAGCCCTTCAGGGAGAGAGGAGAAGTCAATAGAAAAGGCACGACCAAGGTAGAGAAATTAAGGCCACAAGCAGCATCGGGAACCCAGAAAGACATGTCATGCCCATTCAAATCACCTCTCTTCCTAGTTCTTAATAGTGAAGAGTCACGTCTGAAAATAAGAATTGCAGAGTAGACAAGAGTGAATGAAAGGACTTTTCTGTATCTTTACATATAAATGGAATCAGATTATACAACCCCCAACCCAAAAAAACCCAGCCTTTCCTTTTAAAAAGGAAAATCTTTAACACTGTTTATTTAAAAAAAATGCAGTTGCTTTATCTCACAAAATAAAACTCAAAAATCTAAATAGAACAGCACCTTACTAGCTAATATTTCGTTTGCAGTCAACCATTTGCATTATAATAACCATCTACTTTCCTCTCAGAAAGGATTTCTAAAGACTGACATAATGAGATTTGCAATTTACTGTACATTACAGTAAGAATATCCAAGCTTTACTGGAACTTATTTAATGCTAGTCTTTATTAGCATTCTAGAAAGTCTTTAATTCAAAATTAATCTATGTTTATCAAATAAATGATTAAAATACATTGAGATGCATTATATTTTCTTCCCTTAAAAATCTGTGACTGAGTATTCACGAATTCACAAAATTCAGTGCTCATTACAACTTCAGATCTTATATTGGATACATATTTAATGAAGGAGGGGGACAGAAAAAAAATATCTGCAGATTTAAAAACCATTTTTTTTACATAAAACACTTCATATCAATGTAAAGGTCCTCTTTATGTGTGTCCCATTTTACCCAAGTTGTACTTCTTGCTCCATATTTAGGGGAAGATCCAAAAAAGCATTCAGGTAACCAAAATGAACTCAGAGAAAAATTAGGCATATGGTCCAAAGAGCGAGATCTACAAAATAAATTTCAACCTAACACCTTGAGTACCTAACAGTCCCTCAGAATTTGTTAGAAAATATACTTTGGTACTTAGCGGTTGCTCTTTTGCACTTGCAGCTTTTACTCATCTATGAAGCTCATGACAATCCCATCTGAGATTCATAATTTCAGGCACCCGTGGGATTAAAATCTGGGTCTCCCAGTGGCCAGTTGGCCTGGTTGCCTCATGCTAGCAAATCCACTCTCCCAAGGACTCATGTAGACAGCACAGCATCGCCCAGCTCTGGGTCTTGGGGAGAAGGCAACCACAATGATGTTCATCAATGTATATCAGCAGTATCTCAGTCTTTGGATCTGCAAACCTTCTGGCTGACATGAGATGCTGTCAGGGAATGAAGCTGAGGGTGAAAAAAGAAGAAACTGATGAACATTGGCATATTGGCTTGATTGGTTTTGTTTGATAATCTGGATTTTTGACTCACAAGAAGCTATTTAGCAACCAACTATCCATAGACCCAGGCTTTTCAAAATTCACTCTGTGCAAAGGCTGCCTGGGATTTAAAAACTCCCCTGAGAGTTTTTTGTCAGTCCTGCACAGATACTGTTGTTAGTACACAGAAAGTATCAAAACAGTCCTTGCCACTATTACTACTAAAAGGTATCCTTCACATCTAGGTAGATTCGGGTTTTCTTCAAGTCTTGCATGCAAATGCAACCTATAACTGCCATAGTTGAAAGGATCCACAGTGTTTACATACAAGGTTCTGTTAATGCGTTCTATGACTAAACTAATTCTTCGGACTAAGATCAAAACACTATACTAAATTATCACTTTCTTTAATGCAGTGCTCCAGTTATAATGAAAAAGGGGAAGCAGGACAAATTTACTTAATCTGAGCTAAATCGCTGCTTTAAAGATGCTTAACTACATCATGTCTTTAACAGTTTTCAGACTCATTTTTTGACTATCAATTAACTATCCTGAAACAAAAGTCCTGGAAAGCAATGTTTATTGATCTGTTTATTGCTAAGGCATGCCATTTGCCTAGCCTAACTTTCCAAATAGCAGCAATGGTTTTTGATAGGACTTCTATAAATTCTTGCTTTCCGCTCATTTTTAATAAGACCATGCAATCTGACACTTAAATCACAGGGTAAAAAGCCTGGGGAAAACTGGGCACTGAATCATGAACTTTACCAGGCGACCTTAGACAAGTCTTCCTTGTGATTGATGCAATTTGAGGGATAAGAAGGGGAAGAATGTGTAAAAACTCCCAGGCCTTGAAGAAAATTGGAGGTGACATCTCAGCTGTGCTCACCTTCCAACACCATCCTATTGTAGGGCTGAGCACATGCCTGGGATTTTAAGTTATGGGCGCTGTTAAACACAAGAGGATACAAGTCCAATCCTGAGAAGTCAGCAGTGACGATTTGCTAAATCACCATTTCTCTAATCGTATATTCTGAACTTGGAAATCATGGGGAGAATTTCAATTAGTGGAATCTACAGTGCACCAAAAAGCCAAGCACAAGCAAACATCCTTCTGGTTTGCAACGGTGGTGCAACAAATTCACGAGCTTGCCCAAGAAACACAAATAATGCTGTAGTAGTGGATGTAGGTTCCTAACACTGGGAAATCAATCTAATGAGGAACTTACTCAGCTAACACAGCAGTGGTTTGCTTTCAAGCAATGTAGGTAGTATCTCTAAAAAAATCCAGGAAGGATTTAGGACATCATAACAAGACCCACTGTTACTGCACTATGACTTGAAAGATGTCCTATTTCTGGAAATATTTTTGCTGCTATTTTTCTCTCTGTGTGCCCCCACTTGGGCTTTAAAAATTTATTGCTTCTCCGACATACTGCCAAATGCCATTTTCTATGACTCCCTGCTGTCTTCTTCTGCACTTGTCTGAAACTCTAAGTTGAAATGGATTATCTGAACTCAGCCCTACCTCCAAAGGAGTCACCAAGATGACAAAACTCAAGAAAACAAAAGTATTTCAGTCACTGATTAGTAGGACAACGGGGTTAGACAGGACAGGTGGGGAGAAGAGTGACGATGACAGATTATTATAGACCTCCCAAACAAGTTATGATTAATAAAACCCTATTCCCAGCCGAGAATGAGGAATTTAGGAATCATGGATGTCATACTTCAACAAACTGATTTACAGCATTTCCTGTACAAATATTTCCCCTTGAAACACAACACAGGCAAAGGGAGTATTTCAGTATTGTATTTTAGAACATCTCCCTGTCAAGTGTACAGCAATACAACTTCACAGTTCATCTATTTGCCTTAATTTACAAAACTAAATAATACAACAATCATGAAGGAATTTTGTTTTTTATCACTGCATAAAAATGATAGAGCTTACTGACAAAAGCATCTGAAGTTACTAGCAATAGACTCAGTCTTGTCAAGAATGACAAGCGGCTGAAAAGAAACCTTTCTGATAAAATCAGACTTTTACTCAAAATGGGAGTGAAAACGGCACTCTACAAATGATGAAGGGAAAAAAGAAAAATCAAGAAGCTGTCAAGGTCCTTGAGGGAGCTGCAGTGATTCACTATGAATTTTTAGAAAAAGCAAACAAACAAAACACAAAAGAAAGTGTCTTTATACAGATGTATAGCTCAGTGTTGGAGACTCAGAATAGATGATTCCCAGATATAATAGGCCGGCAGTACCAGGAAATGACTTTTATGAGAACCTTCTTTTTTTGGTTATTGCTCATGACTTCCCCCCNCCCCCCCCCCCCCCCCCCCCCCCATTGAAATTATGGCTACAGAGGTTACAGAAACCTCTGTAATAAAATTATATTTAAATATAAAAATAATTTATTTTAAAGCTGAGGCCAATGCCTGCAACAAACAGGAAATCTCCCTTGCCGACAAACAGCTATTATTATTGTGTCACTGCATAGCAGAAGTTTTATAATCTTTGTGTATATTATCCAACACACTTCTGCATTTTGGTATTACAGGCCTCATAAATCAGGATAATTTAGTTATGGTTTTTGGAATTAATAATCTGTTATTTTAATAATAATCAAGTTGTCTCTGGAACAAACTGCTTTGCCCATAGACTTCTGTCAAATACAAGGTACTCAGTTCATTACACAAATAGCCTAGTGACATTTTAATGCCTAATCTCTATCAGGCAAAAATGTCCAACAGAAATTCAGGCCTAATATTAATGAATCTATCCATCTCCCTTGCAAAACACATAAAGCGTTTGAGGGCTCTCATTTTTTACCTAATTCCATTCTAGCCCCACAAGTTGCAGGTTTGCACTGGTAACAGTGAACATTAGTGGTTAAATAAATACATAAATAAAAATCTTCCTCTGACAAGGAACCAAAATTGAAGGTAGAACATGGAGCAGATGCTTCCCACGCTGCTGCTGCTGCTCCTCAGAAGGCTGAGACCGCTACACATGTCCCGAACCCCGTGTGGCTATGCCCAAAGACAGCCCTGCGGCAGCCCCAGGACCTAGCTTTGGCTATGCCCAAAGACAGCCCCGTTGAATCCACCAACTCTAGACAGGAAACTAGTAAGAGTTTTGACTACCTATATGTTTTAAGTTGGGAAATACAGATGTCATGGCTTGCTACAGTGACTTGCATATTACACCAGGTAATACTTTTTTTGTTGTTTTTGATGGACACCATGAGAACAGCAAACTCGCTTATTCTTCTCTTGACATCGCAAATGAACTGCAGTTCCTTCACTTCATTGCTTGGATTTTTTTTGGACAGCTTTTTCTGAAACACATAATCATTTTCTTGAAATAGTCTGTGTCCTATCTCCTGGGATATTCTGCTCTTATCATTCATGCTTTCTTATCTGCTCTTATCATTCATGGTTTGCTCTCCAAACCCAGAAAATTCTTCCAACTGCATGAAGAGCAGTAGATGGGCATAGTGGGATAGACTATTGGTTTTCAATACTACTCACAAATTAGCAGGTTACTAATGGATAACAGCATAATTGCAATAAAGTAGTTAGCAGGAGAAATGTTTCTATTTAGTGTAATCAATACCAAGAAACACCAACGATTGGCAGAAACTAGCCAAAAGCCCATCAAATGCAGCAATGACAACTCAATGATGTAACAAACTCAGAAGTTTGTTACATCATTGTGTGAATAAGGAAGGAAAAAAACATATCCCTCAAAATAAATAAAACACACAGGCATGGCATTAAGGGATGAAGCATTAATACTATCAGAAAACATTCAGAAGAACATAATTTCCAAAAGAGAGATTTTTGGCAAACCTGCAGCCAACTGTTTGAATAAGAACTGGTTGAGTTTGGTACAAAGCAAATGAGAAATAAGGGATACTTGACCTTCAAAATGAAAACTGAAATGTTCAGTAAGTTCCAGTATAACTGGACAAAGCTTGGAATAGAGTTCATTATAATAACACAGATTATGTGGCAATGGCTTGTTCTGTTTGGGATACAGCAGCACAGAGAAACCAAATGCAATTGCCAAGTTACAAGTCCCACATTTTTCCAGATTTACTGAAAAAAAGGGATTTTGAGCCTTCAAATGAAAATTGGCATCCATTTTTTTTGTCCAACCTAATTTATTTTAATAAGCATTTGAGAGGTCAAGTTTGGCTTAATTTTGCCACTTTTTTCTTTTTTTTTTTTCTTTTTTTTGTGGGCACGTGAGCCAAACGACAAGCAGTTGGGCTGGGTAACATCCTCTTACCTGTTTTCTGGGCTAGACCACCAAGAATACGAAGATAAGCAAAGGATAAAGGGATGAGTCCAGTGACTACAGAGCAGGAGCAACTCTTGGGGTACTGCCTCTTATTTGACTGCCAAGATCAAATCTCAGCAAAGTTTTGATACACTGATATTACTTACAAGGCTGAGAAGTCATCACTAAGATGAGCAACTACCATCATGAGAAAGACTGAGGATGGGTACACCTCAGTCATCATAGACACCCAGATAAGGGGACACAAAAAAGAATGAATACTTGAAGAAGCGCAGTGCCATGAATACTTGAAGAAGCACAGCTGGGCTGCAGCCCGAGGCCGCCAAGTGCTCGGGGCGGATGCCGGCGCCCCTCCCGTCCCGCTCCTCCTCCCGGGCCTCGCAGCCCAGCAGCTGCTCCCCACGCGCCGCCAGGTGCCTAATCCCTTCCCACTGCTCTGACGGCCGACTGGGCTGCGCTGGGGTGGGCAGCCCCCGCAGCCCCATCTGCCTCCTCCCTTACCTCTCCCAACTGCCTCACCGAGTGCCCGGCAGAAAAACCCACGGGCCACTTAGGCGTGAAAAATACCCACCCGGCTGCTGCACGAAGCCTTTGTGCTCCACTAAGGCAGCGGTCAGCATGATCGATGCCCAGCGTTGTGCGTCCTGATCCAGCTTCAGCTCCACGGGGTAACGTCTGTGACCGCGCACCGCGATCCCCCAGAATCGCAGAGCACGTGAGCTCCCACATCCTGCAAATGTGGCAGGGACACTCCTGCCCACGAGGAACCGTCGCTGCTTTGATTCCTCTCCAACACAGCCCTTTTAAGCGAGGCTGTACCCCGTGTGAGGAGCAAAGAGCTGTTGAAGAAATACTCTCTTTTGTTACTCTTCTTAAAAGGAAGAAACAGCACAAGCTTCAGTAGAAATCTTTCAGGTTGGATAGATTATATCTTCTCGACAGTAATTTTAGGCATGTAGAGAATAAGGATAAGAGTAGTAAATCCATTGTCATCCAATCCACAGAATTTCCTGAATGTTCTTATCAAAAATCATAAAAATTGAGATTTAGATAATTTTTAACTGGCCCCACATCAAGTACTCAAAACTGATTACTGCATCTTTATTAAGTATTAAAAAGAGAGGAAACATTAAATACTATATAACACCATAAAATTATCCAAAAACATAGGCATTGAGAAATATCTCAATGCTACTGCCAATTAAAAAGATTTTTCTTTCTTCTCTAGTAATGAGCTGCTAAGCTCCTCTTTATGTGCAATTGAATTTACACAATAAAAACTTTTAGGAGATTTTCTATTATCAACCCTGAGAACAGGGTAGACAATGAGAGTGGATAGAGATGTTACACACCCTGCAAAACAACCACACACAAACACACACAAAGGCAGATGAGAGCAGCACGCACTTTTATCAGAAACCCGTCATGCGTGTACAGAATTCAAGGGAGACTCGAGCGTCAAACCTCACAGTGGTGGACTTCATCAAAGAAAGATTTACAGCTTTGTATCTTCTTTGAATAGCAGTCCAGAATTTTCTTCAAAGCTTTCAGTGAAATCCACTTCTAACAAAGCCCCAAGTCACATTTAATCCTTTAAAGTCAGAACCAGAAAGATGCCATTTAGAGATTCACCTTTATTAGTGCTACTGAGTTTTAACACAGCTGCCTCAGAGTCTAAGCAATGATGAGCTCCACTCATTAGGTGCGGGATATCTCGGGGCTTAACCTTGAAGACAATACACAGAATGGATCTCCAATGGTTAATGCATTGCTTCTCCAGAAAAAAATAAATTAGTTAAAAAAAAAAAATACTGTATCGTTTAGGTGCTTGGTAGCACTTTGTGACCCCAGGGGGTAAAAAAAAAAAAAACAGGATAAAGAGCTTTTGCCTTAATGTAGGATTAGCCTGTCTGAAGAGGGGAAGGACATTCCTACTTGTTATGAACTAGAGTTATCTAGTGTAATTCTTGTTATAAGTATGACTGCAAATTTTCATAACACAATGAAGCCCTTTCAAAGGGCTGACACCTTTTTACTTCCCCTTGACTCCAAACTCAATCTGGGATGTCAAAGTCAAGCCAAATTGCTCAGAAGTTTTTTAGCACCACTAATACTGCTTCAGATGTAAAGAAAGGCTTATTACACTTAGGTTAAACATGCAATACACTAATTTACCTTTACTGACATGTCAAACCTGCTTTCAGTGGATTTTCATCAGTGTAACTGCCTATTCAGGCTAATAAAAAATCTGACATACAAGCAGGAAAATCAGAAAATTTTTATGAATTGTAGAAAAATATAGTTTAAATATAGTGATAAATGACTACTAATGTGTGACACTGCATTAATGCTGGCATGATGCTTTTTATCATCTGACTACTAAGATCTTCCCCAAGGTAAAAGCCACCCCATGTACACGAAGAATACGGCTCTCGCCATACGGCTGCTCAGGATTCATATTTCAGTTCTGTCTGCAAACAAAGAACTTGGATCTCAGTTTCTCACAGATTACATACATTCCAACTTTCTTTTTTGAATGAGCTTTATCATAAACGAGACATGAAATATATTTCTATTAAAGGCTATTGACCTAGCATGGCATAATCCCAGATCTCATTAAGTGAACTGAAGCTTTCAAAAATTAAACAATTTTGCATAAGCGATGAAAAATTCCAAGCATTAAGAGTACATATTGAAAAGACCTTTAAAAGCAAAATTCATTTCTGGATTTAAAATAACAAAAGGCAACTAAAGTAGGTCACTGATGGTCACTAGGTCTCAGATAAAGAGCAACATCAAGGACTAGCCCTTTCTCATATATTCTGAAAACATCCATAGTTCAAGTTAAGTGAAAGAGAACGTTAATTAAGGAACACTCATCATCCAGCCCTTTCTGAAAAAGAGAAAAAAAAGAAAGCTTGTATATACACCAAAAGACTGGATCCTAGACTATTTCTGGTACCTTTACATGTCACCACTGGATGATACTGCAGCAAAGGCCCAGCTACACAGTGCAGACCGGTTCAAGATCAGAAACTCGGTGAAGCAGCCCCCCATCAGCCTTCTTGCCTTGCTGCCACTTCTGAACAGTCTGCATTGCACAAACAATTCTTACCTGTCAGAGCTTATGACAGAGGCAGCATTAGCTAAGCTAGTGACAAACTGAATTTTCAGGAAAGTACCTGGAAGACAGGTGTGAGAAATTCACTCTTGATTTAAAACTTAAGCTTGTGCAGGATTGAAAAGGCATCAAAACTTATACTTAGGAACTTCACTAATATGTTAAAAGGTCTATAGTGACTAACCAGACTATTCTGGCTAAATATTGAAATTAGCCAGGTTTTCCTTTGTTTGTTTATAATCACTGTGCTACACCTTTTCTTAAAAATAGGCTGAAGCTCCTGCTTTGAACTGCTTTAACATAGGCACTATGGATTTTTGCACCCAACTGCAAGCTCTGAAAATCATTTTCCCCCTGAAGGAAGAGAAAGACGAGGGCTCTTCCACCCGTGGGGAGCAAGAACCATTGTGACTGCAAAACAGCTGGGTTTGTTTTCCTCCTGAGGGAGGAAAAGGGGAAAAAAACAGGCCATGTAGATACCCTTTAATGTGCAGTGTTTAAACCAGGAGTCTATAGCAACATGAATGTCTCTCTGTAGTCGCTTGTTTGTCTCCGAGAGCCGCAGCCCATGGAGACGGCCGCATTATGCGCCGGATGTTGCTGTGACTGCAAGATAAATTCCACATTCTTCTTTTTATCACTCAAGTGCCTCTCAGATAAGCAGCCTGACCTGAAGTGAAGCCCTTTGCTGTTTAAAAACAAAACCAAAAGGGATCTATTTTTCCCAACAAAAGCAGGCCCGAGCAGAGAAGTGGCTTTGGATCCAATATTTAAGAGCATCATTTGATACAATCCCAATGAGAATTACACAAGCCAGAGAGGAAAAAGCAGCTCCATGCCCACTGAAGAAGCTACAAGCCACAGAAACAGAAACCGTGGCTGGAATTTGCTGGACCTCTGCTGCCAGGTTTTACCAAATCAAAGGGAAAGCATCAGGCCCTGCGTGCCAGGGAGAGGGGCTGGCCTGGGACAACAGCTCTCCAGGACAAACGGCTGCTGGGGAGCGCCGGTGCAGCCGAACCAGTGTTTGGAAGGAAACTGCACGGAAGATCAGCTTCCGATTCCCAGCTCCACCTTTGAAGGACCAACAGATTGAAATTCCCTTGCCCAGAAGGATGAAAGAGCAAGCGAACAAGCCAGGCTCCGCTACTGGATTCAATGGACATTCAACTGGGCGATATTACAGGTTTTCAGATAGTGCGATACAGATAGTTCAGATTCAGTGTGATACAACAAACGTGCAACTATTAATCTGTTGTCCCCAAGAATCCCATAAAAACAATAGAGTGCTTTACTTGATGGTAAGCACAAGATTCATGTTCACTTATTACACTAAGTCAGAGCTTCCCATGCACTTTCCCCCAACATCAAGTTCAGGCAAGGCACTTGTTCTTGTACCCCGAATAATGCAAACTTCACATTTTCCCTTTGCTACCTGCTCATCCTTACTGTTGGAAGGATTTTTTTTCTGATCTATAACCTAAACCTTTCTTGTGGTAATTCAAGCCTGCTTCTATTTGCTCTCCCTGTAAAAGACTATGAATTTATTCTTTATCTCTTTGCAACACTCTTATGTGTTTGAAAGCTGTTATCGTAACTGCCTTTAGTTTTATCTTTGCTATATTCAAATACTCTAGTTCTTTCAACCTTTTCTTGTCAGTCATGTTTTACAGACCTTGGAGCATTCTCATCCCTTCTCTCTGAACTCTCCTTAATTGGTCCACATCCCTTTTGAGATAAGCCACCCCAAAATGGACACACTACTCTGGCTGAGACCTCACTAGCCTCAAGGAGACTGCAGAATTTCTCCAGATATATAACACAAAGTCCCTTTCACACACTCCAGATGGTGTTTGACATCACTGATTATGATATTGTTTACCCAAGTTCAAGCTGAGATTGACTATTAACCCACATTTTTTTTTCCTGTATTGCTTATGTCTAATGAGTCATTACCCATCCTGTGTTTGTACAGTTAATTATTCCTATCTAAATATAGATTAAGTCTGTCCTAAGCACCACCCTGTAAAGTCTGTTTCTAAAAATTATGAAAAAAATAAAATGAAATGACTAGAATGACTTTATAGCCACAGAATTTAACCTTGTCTTCCAAAGATCCTCATACAACTGAAGAAATCTAGTCCCTAACCTTCATTCAAAATATTTAGAGAAAATATGGCAAAATTACTGGACTGAAGTTAGGCTCCCAAAGAATCCCATTTCTTATATATGTACAATTTGACAGATTTTCTAATGTGTATGTGTAGAGATATCTACTGTTTTACCAGAACTGTTAAGCTGTCAGCGTAGAGAATTAAACTCATATGACACAGCTCTCTTGATTAATCTTGATTTCTGATTGTATTTGTTATGGATCCTTGTAATCTGGCTGCTTACAAAGAACTTCTTAATTACTTGTTCCAAAGCTTTTCTGAAAAATGAGCTAAACAGTCTCACAGTACCAGGCTTCTTCCTCATCCTCACTCCCTTCTCTTAAAGATGGTGTGATATTTGTCCTTTCCATCCAGGCTTTGCTGAATAAAGCTCTGCCAAGCTTTCCTGGCTTGGCAACTAAGCCCACTTTCCAAACCCTGTAATGTTTTCTGTCTACGTGCCCTAAGGGCCCCATGCTGGTAGATGTTCTCAAGGGGCCTGTAACACGTATCACTTGCACAAACTGCACCTGCGATAGAGTAGGAGATCAAAATTCAACATCTTCAAAGGGTTCAAATTCATGTATCCTATCAAACTGCACTTGCCTTCAGGGAGGAAGGAGGGAGACGGAAGGAAGGCTCCCCATCTCTCCCATTGCATCCACGGCGTTCATGAGGAATGAAGTCAAATCCCGCCTCATCCAGGCACAGACCCAGAGCCCAGAGCAGACTGAAACGCTGCGGTTACAGCTCTCGCTTAACAGGGCTGCCACGGCCTTGCACATCCCTGCTTCCAGCGGCGCTTGCACTTTATATTAAAGAGTCTTTGCTTAATATAGAAGTAGAGTTATATGGATTCAAACCAATCTTGTATTTTCTCTGCCTCTTCTCCCCACTTCTCTCTCCCATCTCATCCCTGATGACAGCTGTCTCGGCAGGTGTGCAGAGCTGGAGCATTGCTGTGCCGACCACAGCACTGAAATCGGGCTCTCCAGTCTCCTGGGCAAAACTTCTGCTAACACCATCTTCAGAAAATGCCTTCAGTTCACTATCTTCAAAAAATATCTGTGAACTGCAGTTAAAAGACCCCTATTTGATTCAGCACTTATTTTCCCCAACATTTTCCTGCTCAACTGTCCAAAGACACTGAAAAGTGAACATGTACTTCAACAGCTCTCCTGCCCAGCACATGCTTTATTTCACTTGAAATGCTTTCTTATTCTTCCTGTACAGGAAAAATATTTCTTATTCTTTCCTGTTTACCAGCATTACAGCCTCTTCTCCAAAGCTAAGGAGCTTAAATGCTTGGTGCTGTGGCTTGGTTCTGAAGGAAGGTGCATCCTTTCTAGGCTTGGCCCTATTGCTGCTCAGAAGGCTGCCACAGCAGGCACAGTGCCACGTGCTCTGGGTGTCCCTGTTGGAGCAGGGGGTCCGACTAGTTGATCTCTAGAGGTCCCTTTCAACCTCAACCCTTCTGTAATTCTGTGAGAAGTGTTATTTCAAGTGAGGGGAAAAAAGCCTCAAGTATCTGATTTACTGGTTGTTATACTGGTTGCTCTAGTGTACTATTATAGTGAAATCGGTAACTACCAGAACTGCAATATGTGGTAGCATGCTAGCGTTATGGTGCATTTCAGAGTTAATGACAGTTCATTCACCTGCAGTTATGGAGATCAAGTGCTTAGATGGCCTCAAAGTCGGAGAGTTCTTTCTACCGAGAGGGGTATCTGATAGTTTTCATATGCATGCTACATAATCCTTCAATAGTAGCTTTAAAAAATAAGATTATAAAGTGAAACTTATCCTATACGCCTGAAAATATTGCTTCCTCGCTCCTCAGGAACAATTGAGGATAAACCTCAGGAATAAAAACTATACCATTTTCCTAATGGGCTTAAATACTTGAAAAATTCCTGATTCAACACAGCCATACACACAAAGAAGTGATCATATTCAGCAAGCATAGCCTGAACATTAAATATATATACACATATCACGAATTACAAGCACCAATAATCAATTAACAAAGATGCTTACAAAAATGTATCAGTAATACAGATGGTCCCAGAATATTACAAGGAATAATTAACAAGGACTGAGTGTTTTACTTCATATACTGCTGCGATTCAGAAGCAATGAAGATGAACATAAAGAGGGTATTAACAATTGCCTCCAGACTTTGGTTGAGCCCTGCATGGCCTCCGCTGTCACTCCACCTGATCAACAGGCTGTTGGTGCTAATGAAGGGTTATCTTGGTTCATAGCTGCTGGATGTTGGCATGCTTATTTGAACTGTATCTCTGTAGAAATTGTCAGCACCTTTGAAGAAAGAAGCTGACAAGCTTCCTGGAAGCGGCTATGTACACACGAGATATTTAGCTATAGTTTCTAAATCCAGGCCAATTATAATTCTTTGGGCTGTTTCATGTATTTCTCTTTGAAGTCTTTTCTAAAAAACTTTAGTTTCAATGTAATCAAAATAAATACAAGTTTCCTCTTAAATCAATAGCTCAAACTGCAAGATCTTTAACACACACCCAAAGGGAGCAACATCACAGAAGTGCTTTTCTTTAGACACCACACAAAAGCAAACACTTCTCCCTGTAGAGAAAAGGGACCCAAACTAAGCTCCAAGTTGTCTCTCTGGAATAAGGTACTGTGTCTACCCTGCAGAATACAGCAGCGTAGACTGCAACACAGGCATGTTCCATCCTCTGCTTTGCTACGGCTCCTTGAGAAAGGTGACGTCAATAACTTTCTCATTAATAAAGCAACAGTCTTCAAAAAAGATCTTAGAGAAACCTAGGTCTCATCAGTCAGAAAAGCCAGCAAACCATAATGTCATCTAACATCACATAGCACACACAGTGCCCCAACTAAAAGGATGGCGGCAATCTGTTTTAACCCAAGGGAGCTGCAAGCAAAGTTGATATTGAGCTTGTGACTAGCTGCTATTGCTGGATTTGGCCCTTAGTTTCTCCAAATTTCATATTAAAATCAATCAGGTTGCACAAGAAGCTCTTGCCTGTCTTAAAATATTAGACTAGATCCTGACCAAGTGGTTTAGTAACTAATTCTCTCACTATGCTCTTTAAAGCAACAGCATCTGAAAGATCAGAGCAATCTATTTTTTCTTCTTCATGTTTTAAGCAAATGTCTGCAAAATCCACAACCACTTTATACTGAAACAGAACAGCAGATACACATAGTGATAAAAGACAGGCTTTCCACTAGAGGACCATACACATTTTTAAGAGAAAAGCTACATACAAGAGACCAGGTATAAGAGGTTATACAATCCTAATCCTAGTTTCCACTAAATGGGAAAAATCATTGACTTTAGTTGAACCCAGTAACCCACTGGAGGTCAACACATCATCTCAGGTATAAATCATGAGCACCTGTGAGCAGATAAAACCCACTGTTACATTTCCTAAACTTGCCCAAAGCCATTAGCAGAGCAGTCCTTTTCTTTTAAAGGGATGGTTTAAACTGTGCTGGCCTTGATATCCTTCTCCCTTGGGAGAGTCTCCTCTTCTGTCGGAGCCCACAGGTATCAAACTACCCTTTCCTGGACAGGGCCTAACTGCTATCAGTCTTGCTAGCCCCTGCGCAGCTCTGCTCCCCTTTGAAGTCCATTGCTTCCATTTCAGACAGAAAGGCCCCAAAGGTTCTGTACTTCTCCCCGATTCTATAGTCAGAGTAACAAAAAACACCCCAAGAGAAACTCTTTTTCACTCCAGTGAGACAAGCACAGCTACCTCATTGAGTGGGTTTGCAGACTCAGTGCTTGCTCCTCTAACCATTCTGAAGTCTAGTCACTTAAAATATTAAGCCAAACACCAATGTATTCCTACTAATTCCATAGGCTGCAGAGAGAATAAACAGGAGCCTGACGGTTGTTCTTTTATCCTCCCTGTAGCTTTAGGTCTTAGCGAAGATGTTACGTGCCAAGAGTTCTTATTTCCATACTGAGGCTCAGGCACTTGTGTAGTTTAGTAGTTTTAGCTATCAATGCAAAAACCGTCAAGATAGTTCATCATTCAGTTGAACAGTGGCTCAGTTTATGAAAATGAATATGCAGGCAAAAAAACAGTCAAGCACAACACAAGCATTTTGACAGGTGGATAAATAGGGCTAATTTACAGCTATTTTTCCCCTGCAAGGAAATTAGAATACAAAGTGCACTTCACTATCCCTTAAAGAATTGTTTATCTAACAAGTTTTATACTGTCTTGTACATGTATTGAAGGAAAAATAAATCATCTTCAAAAATGAAAAGTTTTTCCTTTCTTCTTGTTATTAACAAAATAGCAGGATTTATCAAGAAGTCCTTGCAGGAAGGGGCTTGATTTTTAGGGGAAAGAAATCCACCCGGATCTGACTTATTAATGTCTTATTAAAATTTGATTTATGCCAAGAGCACATTCAATGCTCATCATATTAAATAAAAATACAATGATTTCAGTGAAGATAAAATATTTTACTAGGGAAAAAAAAGATGGTAAAACAAATATTATTGGGATTAATAATAAAATGCACTGACTAGAAACACATACTACATATTAACATGTTAACTAAGCAGCAGATTTCTGTAAAGAATACTCCTTGCTGTAAGTGAAATGTTCCTTGCTATAAGTGAAGCGAATTTTGGAAACATTTATTTTGCTGAGATTTCATTTAAGCATAATTTTGAAACACTGAAATACAGAGAAACAGAACTGTTCATCAATACCTCACTTAACCCCACAGTGTTCCTAGACTTAATAGAATTTCTTTATTAGGATTGAATTCTAGTCCTTTCATGAATATAAGTAAATCATTTCCTTAAAGTAACAAGCAGTATAAAGGAATTTTTAAAGATAGATTTGGACAAGCTGTGAGGCCCTTTGATATAATTAACACACACACACATATATGTACATGCGCACACACATACAGTGATGTTAACATACTTCTACCAGAAGTGCCCATGTTATAAAGACAAAAAAGTAGCAAATATCTTTTTAAGAACTACATTTAAGTATAGTGCCAAGCTTTTTTTTAACAAGAATATTTGCTTTTTCATTATTACACAGAAAAGAAAGTTGCCTCATTACAGAACTTCCACTTTGTTATTTTCTAATGATCAAGCAACACATATTTTCACCACTTAAATGATAAAACATCACTTAATACAAGAAAAGCTTATGACTGTGTGAAACAGTTACAACGCTGAAATTGGATGCTCTAGGCAATAGCAATATAAAATAGCTTTAAAGTTTTATGCAAAAGATTTGCAAACTTTAGGCAGCTTTTTGCAAACAGGAATTATTTCCCTTTTATTTGAATAGACTCTTTCACTCAAGCGGTTAGACAGAAAGATTGCATCTTATTTGCTAGAATGGATAATGCATACTGGGTCTTCTTTAAATGCATTCATTAAAAAAAAGGCACACTTAATCATCTGTCATGATTTTTAGTCAGCCTCAGTTTATTTTAAAATTCTACAAAATTATGGTATTCTCCATCTCATTGAAGCATTATTACCTTACCTCTCCCTCTCAAATTACACAATAACTTTTTTTCCCCCTCTAACATTTTCCTTCACTTTTTTTCTCCAAGAACTTACAATACTTCTCAGGTTTGCATCATCTACAGGTTTAGTATGCACACTCTTAATGCACGCTGCCTTTTTAGAATAAAATGTTAATAATACTCTCCTATTTTATATATATATATATATATATATATTTAAAAATAGCTTTCTGTCCACCTACAAGAATTTCTTCCACTGAAACCAAAATATATGACACCTACTGCCTGTCCATTACCCACAAGGCCTGTTATTCTGTGAGAGATGAACATTAAATTGGCTTGACACATTTTGTCCTTGGCAAATATATGTTTACCATCTCTCACCTCCCTTATTTTTCTAGGTGCTTACAGGTACTTTTAGTAACTTCTTCCAGTATTTTTCCAGGAATTGAAGTCATGTATGTAATAAATCTCACCAAATTGCTAGAATCTTTGGTAAAAAATGGAAATAACAGTTATAAATTTAAAGGGAAGAACATTTTTAAAAGCAAATAGCTAGACTTCTCTGCCACCTTTGCTTTCTTGCTCCCCCATAGGAATACGGTTGTAACGTTATTCAACATTTCATATGTTTAACAGTAATAAAAACATAACCCTTGAAATCCTACTGCAGAAATAAATATTTTCAGCAACACGAGTTTCAGTGATCTGCAGCCATTTTTTTTTAACTGAACTTTTTAATGGTGTAATTTTATTGAGTTCTAAGTTATTATGAATTTTACTAAACTCAAGATGGTCTTTGAAAGTACTATTACTAGAGCCACGTATGTCAGGTTATACACATATTTTCTTCCCCAGCACAGCCTAATGCAGACCAAACAGGTTTTATCCCTCAGGGGCTTTGAACTATGTGTAGTTCAGGTGATAAAAAGATTAAACTTTCTTGTTTAAATACTGCATGTTTAAGAGTAGAACATAAGCACATCCTTTACTTAAATTTATAGCAAGATCATTCATGTTAGTGTTTGTCTTCTGTTACTATTAGATCACTATTAGATCACTCTAGATGAATAAATAAATAAAAATGAGGACAACCTATACTAGTTAAATTCTTTACAAGAAATGGCAAGTTTTAACATTAAAATGCCATAGCTACATAATGTCAACTGATATTTTACTTACTCTTCAATGCTTGCAGCGGGGAACAAAAAAAAAAGGACTGTATGCCTGTGAATATGATATTTCAGTTTACCTAAGTGATTTTTTTATGCATGCAGAAATTCAGTATGTTTTCAGTTGACCATGACTGACTTAAGTGTATGAAATACCAACACAATAACCCCAAATGAAAAGCTAAGTGACCATCCTCATGGCTGGGGGCAGATTATAGTTCTAACAGAAATATCCCAACTTGGAGCACAGTTGTGTTTGTGCATCCCAGGCACACAGGATTACACATAATCCTTTTCACAACTCGGTGACTGCAATGGGACCACAGAGTGATGTCCAAATTCCTGCCGTGCTCCAAAGCGAAGGCCCCTGAGAACGGGCTCAGCGATGCCTCTGTTTGAGGTCTGCTTTCCACACTGCTAGGTAGAAGCTATAGCCAACGCACACAGCAGCAATTGCTTACATAGCACTGCTTAGCTTACCACGTATGAGCGCAAATATGGGTTCTGAGACTTGTTTTTGGCAGAAAAAAACCTCAAGTCTACCCTCAGCTTCTTTTAACATTTCAATTAAGTGTCTGAAACTGTTGGGGGCAATACCAGGCAGGGTGCCTGTGCACCACGCTACAGGAGAGCTGGTGGAAGGGGCCTCTCTCCCATGAAGGCACCAAGAAGCTACTCGAGGACACCGGGAGATGTGCCCCTGTGGCTCTGCACTCGAGGTGCCGAGCAGGAAAGGGGATAAACGACTTTTACTCTGCGCAGTTTATGCAGAGTATCTTGAGCACACACCGTATGGAAACCTGAGAAAAGGCCAGCAGAAGCGCTCGGTACTAGCTCTAAACCCCTGGGCATTAAAATAAGGAGTAGCTTGCAGAAATGGTGGAGTTGCATCGTGGCCTTGTTAAGTATTTGTGACTGAGGTGCATGAACCAGAACAGAGCGAAACAATTACACTGCATCCCTCGCATTAGATTCTAGGATAAAGAAATAATCTGTGTCACACTTTGGATAGCAGTCTGCCAAACGTTTCATTGTTGGAATACCATTTGTCCAAAGGAAAAAAAAGAAAACCATTAAGTGTACTCATTTTGTGGCTGTAAACGCTAAATGCATACTTTTCTGGGAATTGTTACACTAAGTGCCAGAGATCACCCTCATCTGCTTCCAGCTGTGCTCTAACATTTCACAGGAATGCATGAAACCTCATGGACAGAGGGATTAAGAGATTTCTTTTACTATAGCTGATCAGCTTGTAAACCCAAAGCTGAACAATTTACGTAGTCTGTATTTTATTTTAACAAGAATACACGATGGTTTCATATGCACTAAATTTAACTACATTCATTTCTGAATTTAAAAAAATTGTTCATATTATTTTTAACTAGTAGCTACAAATGACATTTGGGGGAAGGGCATGGGGAGACACAGGAAGCATCTTCCAAAATGAGTTTAGTATTGCTGCCGACGTGGATTCCCTCTTGAGTGTATTTTAAAAGGTTAAGTCTTTATACTGCGACTACAGCGTACCACAATAATGTTAATGAGTTTTAAAAGAGCTCAAAAAGATTTAAATGCCTACAATTTAAAAAAAAAAAAAGTACCAATGTACTGACATGCACTTTCTCCTCATTCTTAATCGAAACAGGGTGAAATCTTGCCTTACTGAAGCTCATGGCAAAACTTCATTTACAAGAAAAGTGCTAGGGGGTTAATTAAAAGAAAGAACTAAAAAAAAGGACATTTCTCTGAGCCTCTTGCAATTGGAATGTCACGTTGAAATGAAGTTATGCAGAAACAAACTGGGACGTGCTAGAGTTAAACACAGTCCTAAGGAAACACAAAAGGAACTGGAATGTTAATGAGCCAAGGAGCAAAGTTAGAATGCTGAATTAATTTGCAGTCAAGAGAAGCTTGACATTTGCTATTAGATTCTCCTACTTGTTTACTGTGGTTTGCGTTTAATTTTTCGCCTTTCTCCTCTCTACCCCTCCCATTAGGATATCATGAATTTGATTTAAAAGAAAAAAAAAAAAATAAATAAATAAACTTTTAAATACACGAACTACACAAATGACCAGGGAGCAGGAGGCTTTCTTGTTCCTTGGCCAATTCAAGTTGATTATACTCCTAATCCTTCCGCAATAAATAAACAAACAGGCAAAGGCCATTAAGACACTAAAATCAAAAAGCACAGGGTAGACATAATGAACAATGAAGATGCTCTACCTCTTACCAGGCACAACAATACACAATTTCTCACTAAGCTATTTTTTTATCACATTTTCCAAGATCAGCACAATAAAATAGACAGTAACACCAGCCCTGCATATTTTATGCTACTGTATATGACTGCACTTGCCAAAGCACCTTGTACAAAAGCACCAGTCTCATGTCTAGTGACGGCACTGTGGGACTACCCGCTCATCCCCAGCTGGCCAGTCGCTGGACTACTGCTGTGTTAGTCACCCCCTCTTAGCAGTCTCGGCACCAGTTCTCCTCGTGAGCCATCCTGCTCTTCGCACACCCTCATTCCACGCACATAAGCTACTGCTGACACCAAATTCAAAACTATGTGACCCGGTACTGCAGGGGCTCGGCAGCCCTCCGCAGCATTGATCACAAACATTGCACGCCCCTGCCCCACATCGTGTCCTGCTACTGGGTAAGGCACTCTAGGAGACTGACTGAGTAGCAGTAGGTCTTCTNGCTGGACTACTGCTGCGTTAGTCACCCCCTCTTAGCAGTCTCGGCACCAGTTCTCCTCGTGAGCCATCCTGCTCTTTCGCACACCCTCATTCCACGCACAAAAGCTACTGCTGACACCAAATTCAAAACTATGTGACCCGGTACTGCAGGGGCTCGGCAGCCCTCCGCAGCATTGGTCACAAACATTGCACGCCCCTGCCCCACATCGTGTCCTGCTACTGGGTAAGGCCCTCTAGGAGACTGACTGAGGTCTTCTGAGGTCTTCTGGCCAGGTAAATAACATGCAGGGCTTAAACACGAGGAAATGCTGCCCTCATCCCGCGCAAACGCTGCTCACTGCCCTGGGCGCAGGGCTGCTGCGACAGCCCAACAAGCACTGGTCTGGCCAGATATGCACATTTATTTGCTTGATTTTGGGACAGCAAGGTCCCTGGGAAGACAATGTCTTCATCTTTATCTTATCCATTGCCGAACATGCTCTGATAGCTTCACGTCTGAAGCTTCACAACCTACCAATGTTAGCATTTCATCTCCATTTTCTACTTCAACACATGGTGAAAACGCTTGCTATTGTAGAAGGTTCTCATTTGATTTAATAGAAAACCCAAAAGAAAAATACTTGCCTTAATTTATATGGGCTGCTCACATGAGTGAGTACATTAATGGTACTTGACAATACAACTCATTCCTGCCGTTCACTCATATTGATGGGCAATGACAGGAAGACAAATGAACAAAAAAACCTGGAGACAGACCACAGTGTGGAGAACTGAGCTGACATTCAGACCAGTGAAAATGATCTGGCAATGAAAAAGAAACCCTTCATAAATTCCTCCAGACTATAGATACTCTTGATATCACTGATAGATGCTGCAAAAGAACTGTACAACAACAACTAGGTGAAAAGAAGCTAAAAATTGCACAGGATAATTTTAAATTCATAATGAGTTCTTCATATTTTAATGCATTTTTCCAATAATAAATACCAGAAAAGTGTTGGCAACTTTTCCCTTCACTTAAATATATTAAGCAAAACATATTGCTTTTGGAACAGAAAAGAAATAATGGGAAACTTGAGTCCTTGAAGCCGGGGCCTCCTTTATCTGTAAAACTTTTATTGAATTTCCATGTTTGCAAATAATAAATAATAATACTAAAACTGAGCATTTTTACAGCTGTTTCACTCATAAACCCTGGGGTACTCTTCAGTACATCTCACTAACTGCAGCCAACACTTTTGCGCTGTTGACTGGGGTGGAAAGCTAAATGCAAGCGTCGCCCATTAAAAGGCAAATGACAAGAAAGAATGTCCTGTAGTTAGTGCCTATAATAATTCTTTGCGTTTATTTCCAGTTCCGTCATTGACTCTATGTTTGACCCTGAGCCTGTCACTAAGGGTGAGAGAAGAAATGTGAACAACATTAAGCTTATACGTTTTATTTAGCCGCTCAAGATAAAAGATTGATTTTCATAAATGCCAACTATATAGAAATTCTCTTTACGGACAAAAACTTCACCCTAATCCAACAGCTGACTCACCTGTAATTTAATCATCATGAGAAATCCTAGCGATTTAATTCAGATTAGTTTTAAATTGATCTTATTAATCCATTATAAATCTTTATTGTACATACTTAAACCAACAAAACCATATTTTAAATGAGTTAGTCTTATTTGGTAAAACATATTTTATTAAACAAAACTTGTTTTGCCAATTTGAGAGCTTTTAAAGTTGGAGATGATACTGTTTTATCCAGGTCCAAATATAGATGTTTTCAATTAGGCTTTTTTTTTTTTTAATGCATCTAAGTTTTTCAGACTCTGTATGTATCAATTTTAAGATAAGACTTTGGCTTTCAAATTATCTAGTCTTATCCAATGTATCACATTGTCAAGCTATTACTGCAAATTCATTTTTCCTGGATTTGAAAAATGCAGTCTTGTCCTGCTGATACACTTCCAAACATCTTTCTTATCGTCCTTTTTGCTTCCATCCTTTGGCTTTCTTTCTTTTTCCCTGCACTGATCAAATACAGCATCCCTATCCCTGTCTTCACTCTCAAGAATTTGCTTTTAATACCCTTTCCTTACCTTTGACCATTCACTGACCGCTAAGAAGGGCGCTCCCAGTTCCAGTTAGCTTCACCGCCCTTACAAATGTCTTTGCAAATGAAGCCACTGATACCACCTGAAAAGGAATTTTTACTGGTGACACTAAACTGATGAGACTTAGCTCGATTACTTTACGGCTAGTCATAAAAATGCCCACTCAGTAGCTGTCAACAATTTAATGTTTTTAGATTTTAGATCAAAATTTGAATGATCTGTGTTCTCAATAGATGGTAACTGCTACTGAAAAAGAAAGCAAAACCATGTGCTAACACAATCAACGCTGCTGCCAACCTTTTCTATCGACTACTGGTAAAACCCAACAGAATTTCAATGGGACTCTATTGAAAATATCTCTTAACAGCTTTGACATACAGTCTCAAATGTATTCAACACATTTAAAACAAGATTAGCATTAGTGAGTGCATGCACTTTAGCATGAAATTATCCATGAATGGAGCCTTCCTGACTTTCATGGCTTATCTAGAAGTAAATTATATTTATTAACTCTTCAACACAGTGAAGCATTGTCTGCAGTAAGATGACTTCCCCTCCTTTCTTTCCAAATATTGGCACTGGGAGAACACATGCACTAAATGCCACGGATATCACTACAGACCAAACACTATGAAGTACTCCACTGCTTTGAGAAAGAACTTGCAGTGTTGAATTCTCCTTCAACACTTTTCAGATCTTATCACTGTCATCAAACTGTACATATTTCACAACTTCACTGACACGTGACTGTCTGCAATAAACTCTCTGGCTTTTGCTTCATTAATTCTGAAGCCAAAGCTTTCTACAATTCTGATTTCTTAATTATGAACAATAATGAGTTGATTTGTCAAATTACTGGACAGAAAATAAAACCATTTACCTTATTGATTCTAATAAAATTATTTCATGTTACGGATTCCTGTGAGCAGGACAAAGAGTTTTGCTTGAAGCTACAACAGGAAAGAACCAGCCTTTAAGAGAATACAAGGTTGAACGTCCAATTCAGCAGAAGGATCAAGATCTTTTAAAGGGGGAGCGTCTGGCAATATGTTAAGCAGAGAACAGGGATTACACAGCTACCTCCCTCCAGGGTTGTGGGCAGAAAAAAATAAAAATAAAAATCAGACTCAAGGAACGCACAGGACTGCTTTCCTACATCACTCCTTGTGGTTCATTTTATTCTCTGTCATTTTTTAAAGATTTAACTGTCCTTTGAAACTAGATGCAATGATTAGAAGAGCCAGTTTTTACTATATCACAGCTTTCCTTTAGCTGACAAACAATGCCAATGTTTTTGCTGCATTCCTTAACCTTTCACTTATATTGTTCCTACCCTGAATACAATTACAGGCAATGTGAACTTCCAGATACTCCTCATTCCAGCCAAAGAAATGCTATAGAAAAGAAGAGTCAGAAGAGGAAAAGGCAGTCTGAAGTTGCATAAATATTAAAATAAAATGATAGAGAGAGGCATTTTTAGAGAAATGCCAATTCCATATACAGAAAAGAAGATGAATAGTGGAGAAATAGTTGATGGTTGGAAGGTACGCAGGCAACACAGAAAAGAAGCAGGAGGAAGGACAGATGGAAGCAGCAGAGAGGCTAAAGATAAAAGAATCACGATGCTTAGCAGAAACTCTGTTCCACAAACCCAGTCGCCTTCTTAAGCTTTAATTTGATCATTGAGGAGTTTTAGAATTGGATGCAAAGGAGCATATGAATTATTGAACACCTCTGTGAATAAAAGCACTGCCATTCACAGTGGTTTAGCTCCACTCTAATGAGCTTGTAGGCCAAAGGTGCTTCAGAAGGCTGGATAAAAAGATTGGACATACACCCTTTTGTTAGACCAGCTACAGAAAAAAAATACACGTTTATATCACTGTCCCGGTGTATTGACAATAGAACGACATGAGGAAGAAAAGCAATGTTCTTTAATACTTAGCATTCATAAAAACAAAGAGTAATTTAGTTTTCCAGTATAGAATCATTTGAAACAGTTTCAAAAATTCTATCCGTTTTATCATTATCTAAAATGGATGAATTTATCAAATTTGATCTCTCATGGTTTGATCCTGAACAGCACAACGTTTACCTATTCTTTAAGAGAAAGGAGGACAGAGGAAAACTGAAAAACTGAAGAGTGAAATGGTAGTATATAAGTTTCCATTAAAAAAGAGGAGTTAAATGCCATTCTTCAAAGCAAGTTCCTAGCAAAACATAGGAAGAAGCTATAGATCTTCTCATAAAAGCAAGCAGATGATTCTTTAAGGCAGGGCACTGTTTTGTTTTGTTTTGTTTTTTCCCTCTCTCATATGGCTTGTGTGGCACAACATTTAAAAACAATGGTTTGTACTTTAAGAAGTTAAAACTATAATATGTGTTAAAATGTGAGAACAAAAAGTCTTGGCTCCTCCTCTAGCACTCAGTCTTTTCTAAAGACTTCCAGTGATTCAAATGCAGCTGTGGATTGTAAATGGGGAAAAAAAAAAAACAGTAAGAGTATAAATTTATTGCAGGATATAACTCTTGTAATTAGATTTATGAAGATATTTAAAGCCCTGAAATATAAATAAGTGCTTAGAATAATCTACAGTAGCATGCACAATGGTTTTGCTACACTTTTAATCACAAAATTGTTTAGGCATTTATATAAATTCTGCAAGAAGTCAGTCCACTTCCTAGGGTCCCTCAGTCTCTTTATGAACATCAACTAAAACTTCTAGTGCTATTCATGTGACCTTAAAACTTTGTGAACTCCTAAACAAGTCAATAGATCTAGGCAGAGGGGAGCCGGGTCTACTTTCAGGATACAGAATTGTGCTTCTAATAACTTCATATGCTTTCATAAATATAAGGCAAGAGAGAAGTATGACCTCTTTTTTTTTTTCTTTTATTTAACTTTTTCTTTTTAATCATATACAGAAAATAAAAAAAAGGGGGGTGGGGGGGGGCAAGGCCTGTGGTTTGTGTCTATACCACCATCTCAACTCTATCCAAAACTGACAAGACAACTCATTATATAAAATGACATGTAAAAACACGCATACGAACACAGGCACACAGACATGACATTTATAAGCTCTGCAGAAATTTTCAGTGGAAAGCCCTGGAGACAAACCCATGTTATTTGCTATGTTTTGGAATGAATTTAGTTCATTTTTTAGTGAGTATTGGGTCAGGCTGCATGGTAGATTACTTTTTGCTTTCTAATGTAGGTAGCATCTGGTTAATGAACAATTCACATACCCTGGGGATATGCTAAATCTCTGAGAAAGAAACACAGAGATAGGAGAGCTCTAATTTCTTCAGAAGAAGTTCTGTTGAGGTGAGAAAATGGTAATTGCCCTTAGAGCACAGAATCATTAGCATCTGTGCTTGAGTAGCTGTGCAAAATTCAGTCCGAGAGGCAGCTGATCCACAGCAGCCCAGACAGTACCTATTGCACAACTCAGTTTGGGAGCTCAGACTCAAGTGGATCAAGCGAGAGTGGGAAAAAATAAAGAAAATAAAGATTATATTCTAGATATAATAGCATGTCTTATTTAACTCTTTCCAAATATGGCCCCCCATCACTACTTTCAAAGCCAGAGTTATTGAGAAGATTCCCAACACGGCACTTGATTTGGAGCTGCTATATCACAACCATCACCGCTTCACACTACTTTCCTCCCTCCTCCTTTAACTGCAATTTGGTACTTAGGTTGTAGTGAATCTGATTTATCCTAGCTATCTAAGAAAACAAACACTTAGTCACTAAAGTCAATGAAGAGAGGTAGGCACCCTGAAAAGGTGACACATGGAAATCATCTTGGGTTAGAACAAATCATCCTCCACTTCTATCCGTCAATCAGAAAGAAATGTTTAGATTGCTAAGGCTGTCAGACACATTCTAGCCTCTAACATTTGATGTTGAGTATTCTGGCATTTATGGTATATTAATTCTAGTAACAGATGTTAAAGCTTGAACTGATGTGAATGAGAGTGACTAGGGCTACAGTTTGTTTTTTTTTTTAATCCACCTAAAAAGATAACGCTCTACCTCCATTTCTGTAGATATCCAGATGGCTTTGAAAACTCTCAAAGGCAGATCAATTAATTGCTGTATATGGTTCACCATGGAAAGCAGCCAGCCTCTCTACGGATGCAATGTTAATATCGAATGCCTTGAACCACCACTGTATTTTCATCATTTAATGAAATGCTAATGCTGCCTGACTGTGGTTGCTCCCTTTTGAAAACAAGCGAAGAAAATCCTCACGCTTGCTGTCAAAGACAAATGTGTTGAAAGAAAATTTTGAAAGAAAAGTTGAAAGAAAAGCTTTGGGCAGCACTTTCAAGTAAACAATAATTTTGAAACTTTGATTAGTGCCACCAAGATCACACAGAGAAACAAATTAATCTATTTCACAAAATCTTTCACAAATTATTTCACAAAATCTTTATGGTTGGAAAGGACCTCTAGAGATCAGCCTCAGCTCAGTAGGGTCATCTACTGTAGATGACCATTCAGGTTCTGAATAGCTTCATGGATGGAAATGCCACCACCTCTCTGGGCAACCTGTTCCATTGTTTGGCCACTCGCACAGTAAAATGAAAAGAAAACAACAACAACATTAACACAAACAACAAAAAAATTATCTTATGTTCTGCTGTAGCTGCCAATGTCTCAATTTGTGCCCTGCCCATCTCATCCTGCCACCACTGGAGAACACTTTGCTGAACCTCTTTTATACTCTCCCATAAGACATTTATAAACATTGCTAAGATTTCACTGAGCCTTCTCTTCTCCAGGCTGAACAGTTTCTCCCCAGCTCTTTCAGTTTCTCCTGATGCTCCGGCCCCTTCATCATCACTGTTGTCCCCTTTGCTGTGCTCATTCCAGCAGGTCCATCTGTGCCTCCCATGCAGAGCCCAGAGCTGCACACAGTGCTCTAAGTGTCCCACCAGTGCTGAGTAGAGGGGAAGGATCTCAAGGCTGCACATTTAAGAAAACAAATTTATTTATGACCCCTCCATTCCAAGGTCCAATCCTAAAATCTTTTTTTTAAGAAATGAATACAAGTTTGGGAGTGCACTCAAGTGGTACACAATTCATGTCAGCAATGACATAGGGATAGGATTCCTTCTATTTTAAACTGACTTTACAAAAACTTCTATTTGTCTTGCATCATTGGAGCACACCACACATTAAGAGGATAAAGCATTATTCTTCTTCCTTGTCAATTTTACACTAATATAGTTCTCTTTTGACAGCAACGCAAAAAAATTAGAGAGAATTAAACCAACTTCACCGCTGCTGGTCTAGCTATTTGGTTTTCATTCTCTACCAATCATACATTCTTTTTGCTCAACTTTGACTCCGAGTCACACTGACATTTTCCTGGTTTCCTCCGCAGGGGCCTGGATCAGTTTCTGTGTACCCTGCCAATCTGACTGCAGTCAAACTGGCACTAAAACAATAACTCACAGAGTCAGGAAGCAGCCATATAGAGGATACAAAAAGACTTCAATATTACTTTAAGTGGGCCAAAAATTCCTCTGAAAGCTTTATGTTAGGTTTCATTCAGCTGCAATTAGTAACAAGTATCATTTTTAAAGGCCAGACATGCTTCCCTAGCTCAAAAGGGCAACTGGAAGTGCTCTGTGGCCTGCCAGTCATCCAAGAAACGCCGAGGGAGCCCTAATGATTGGGGATAACGGCTCCGCTCATCACCTGCTCGTACTCAGCACCTGACAGGACGCTCTCTTCTCTCCGTCTCCACGTGGGGGCACGGCACAGATTGCTGTACACGCCAGGCTTGGGTTCCTCCCACTCCACTCTTGTCTTCAGATGCGTATTTTCTAAATCTATATTCTGAGACATTTATTTTTGCTGCAGATTTTAAAGCTTCATATACACACACACATATATGGATTTCAGAGAGCTTCTGGTTAGGCAGATTTTTTTTTATTATGATTAATACATGCATATACTAAACTATAACTGGAAAAACTTTGCCAAGTATCCTCATTAGTTTCACAGTTCAGGTTTCAGGCAGAGAATTATAATCCTAAGAAATTCCTCCCCCTCCTTAATTTAAACACACTTTTCCTCAAGAACTGTAATATAAAGAGCTGCAATGAATTTAGATGTCTATATTAAGTACTTGCAGAATTTCAAACAAGTTCGGCCTGAATACGTACTCTTCTGTTTGGCAGCTACTAACTATAATATTCTAGGTGGGTGTTTTATTTAAATCTCTATCACTTATGGTCTGAACACAGAACTTACAATTTTTGTATTTTGTTTATTTACATTATTATTGTTCTTGATAATGACATTTTTAATGTACTTTTGTCTATTATGCTCCAATAATTACTGTATTTTGCTGTGAGAATGAAACAGTTCATAATAAAATTAATATTTTCACCACTGAATCGCCACATCTGACACCAAAAACATTAGAGCAATTCAAGCAGAGTCGCCCACCAAGACTAGCACTAGACCAAGCACGTTTCCTTTTGGACTTCAAAACATAGGGACGATTTTCAGAAGGAATAATAAGAATTATGTGTCATCAAAGTAAGGAATGAGACCTCTTCAGGACTGCTGCAAAATCTGAGCATTTAAAACTCTTACTCCACAAAAGGGATTCAAGAGACTTAATGTAATGCCCCAACATAAGTTCATGCTATTCTGCTGAAACATCTTGCTTAGGTGTCATTATAAAAGACATATGAAAGAGAAATACAGTCTGAGTGGGTGGAGATTCATCATTAAAGTAGCTCTAAGTCTAAGTCATTCAGGCCAAGTTCTGTCCTACTACAACTTCTGTGGTTGTTCTGTTTTAAATTTAAGATTGAGAGAAATACTTTTGAGCTCTGAGTCCACAGTTATGTGGAGGAGGGCACTAACTTTTGCCCAGCCACATGGAAACCCTCTTAGGTTTAAAAGAGCATAATTATACTTTATCTTAGCTAAAAAGAAAAAAAAAAAGCAAAGGAAAACCTGCACTTTGCCACAAATATCAGAGCTTGCAAGTCTTTTTGTTTTGAATCTTTTTCATATACAAATGGAAAAAGTAGTGAAGAAAGAACAGATCAATGAAACAAAGAAAAAAATGCCTTCAGAAAATGATTCCCAAGATATCTGGGGAGGCCTATAAGCAAAATGCAATGCACATACAGTAGCGTGCACAATCCTCACAAGCTCTACTTGTTCTGCAAATCCATGAAAAATAATAATCCACTCAATGACATCTATTTTCTCCAGCTTTAACAAGACAAATCTTAAGGATGAATGGTCTTAACAAGACAAATCTTAAGGATGAATGGTCTTTCTCTTCCAAGCCAATCTCAAGGTTATCAGGATGGCCAGTTCTCCAGTATAGTACAGTAACCTCTTCCTAAGCAACATAAAGCAATCATCACCCTAGTTTAATCCCTTGGTTTGACCATGTTTCCACACCCCACACACCAAAACAACTGTTGGTACACACTAATGAATATATAGCCCTTTGCCCCAAGTTCAAAGCTCCTTACACAATTCTTGCTTACTCGGAGTCACGATCTAACACAGTTCTAACCTCACAGCTGCAGTTTAATGGGAACTTGGGGTTTGAAAAAGCATTAGGGTTAGACCACAAGAAAATATTGTGCAAGAGAAAGGGGAGAAGAGTGCACACAGCCAGAACAGAAATGTAGCTCAGTGAGCAAAACCCACCACATGCCAGTCAGTTCCACTTTGCTTCTTCCTACCTCCTCTAACTGATTTGCCACTTCCTACCTATTTGTCGTGCCCTTCAGCAAGTAGTCTCCCTTTTATTTTTCTCCTTTTGGACTACAAAACTCCTGATCTCCTCACCCAGACAAGACCTGGAGATGAAGGGGGGATTCTAAGAGGACCTTGGCAGCAGCTCCTGGTTGAAATGATCTTTAGACTTTAAGAAAACTTTTGTTATGTACTGCAGTGTTTAATCCCAGCTGGAACAATCAACAGGAGACCAATTGTTTCTAGCTGCTTAAGTCAAAAAATACCAATACTTGTAACAGATATGTGACCTTCAAAAAGCAGAAAACCCAAAACATTTCAGTGACCGCTAGACACAAGCGTCAAATGAGTGAAGTCAGTTTGATAAATCTAGACTTTAGAAAGAAAAAGTACATCTCCTTTTAATTCATTCCTCTTCTTTCAGCTATTCATATGAAGAATAATGAATTCTTATTCACAGAGGCTCTATCAATAACATTGCAGACAAACCCAATTAGCATTTAAAGGCTGCAACCTGCTTGAATTGCTTTGAGATTCCTTTGAGCTCATCTCCTAACCAGACAATGTACTGAAACCAATATAGCACATTCATTTTGAAATATTGCTCCTATTTTGCCCTTCATATATCATGAACAAAAATGCATGTTCATTCTAATAGAGGGCCACAATGAGTTTTGTATAAAGTTGAAAAAATGAGAACAGATGATAACCAAGCAATATCGGATCTAGTGGTTTCAAATAGTACATTTATTTTGCATAAACAAATTTACTACTGGATAAGGAGAAACATCTTCAAAACCATTTCCTTTCTACTTGATTATGATGTAGTGAATTCTGAAAATCATCCCAAAGTTGAACTATTCTAGGAACACTGAGAAACTCTGAACGCCCTCAAAGGTCCTCTCCTCTGTCTGAGCAGGGATGTCCCATATTACCATTGCTCTAGACACTCAGCTTGTGCCCATATCTATTTCCAGTCCCTTTTTCAGAGGCTGCTAAAACACCGACTCCAGGGCCATCTTGGAGAAATGAATGCCATGGGTTAATTACATACTGTGTGAACAAAGTTTTTTCTTTCATCAGTTTTCAATTTTCCACTTCCAGTTCCAATCAGTGTTTCCTTGTTCTTTTGCTCATGCCTTTAAAAATATAATACAAGTTCCCCTCCAGCTTTTCTTTACTGTAATCATTGCTTTGTATAGTTTCCCTCTTATTCATCTGTCCCTAAGTAGTCCAAGTCTTTTCAATCTCTTTTCATATGAGCACATTTTCTCCATATCCTTATCATTCTCATCTCTCAGCTACTCTGTTTCTCCAATGTGTCTTTCTGATGCAGCAATCAGAACCAATCACAATATCCTAGGTGAAGGCACCGCGCTTATTTATTTATTTAATAAAACAGTAGCAGGATTGCTCTCAGTGCTTTCAGCACTTCGGCTGAAAATTATATTTTTCTCTTTCCTTTAACATTTCAACATTCCCTTATTCTTTGGCTGCTGTTGCATATTAAACAGAAATCTGAATTCACCTGTCTACACTGAAGCTGACTAGACACTGTCAAGTTGAATCATAAAATTAGCTTCTAAACTAGGCTGTTTACATAAATACCTAGATCGGAGGATCTGAGGACTCTCAGGAATGAGAAAAAAAAAAAAAAAAAAAGGAAAAAGACAGGAACTCTTAGGGTACAAATTCAGATAGCCATTCAATGAACAGAACTCCATCTCAAAGTAGTTCTTTTCAGCAGCTGAAGGTGTTTATAACTAATTCAGATGTTGACATCTACATTAGGTCAGAGGAATCCCACACCAGCTGTTAACTACCCCTTCTTTTTGCAATTACAACCATTACTATTATTACAAAAAAAGACAAATTACAGAAGTTACCGTAATAATTTTAGGAGAGGATTTCTTCCCAGGTTTGCAGGCTTGGAAAAGAGAGGATTATCAGAATGAGCCAGGAATCTTTACTGTAACATTTTAAAAAAAGATTTTCATTCTATTCACTATTCCATTCTACTCTATTCTGCTGTCTTGTCATTTTTTTTTTCCAATAAAGAAAAAAGGTGTTTTGTTCAAACAATTTTTCATTTTATTTAGAAAAAAGCTTTGATTTCATTTTGGTATTTTTCTCAGTTTGAATTTCAATGATGCAGCCCTATCATCATTCAAAAGTGAAACCCTTTCAAGCAGAAACTACAGTTTTGGTACAGTACGTTGGGGAATATGTGGTCTATATTCCACAAAAATAGAAGGGTGCATTTTCTGTAGAGAAAATACCAGAAAGGTCCTAAAAAGAAATCAAACATAATGTAAAGCCCTACAGCAGTGCCTTCCTTTTGTGCAAAGGCAACAAGCTGAAGGAAGATCTCACTTCCCACCGGCAGTGCAGGCAGCCTTGAGCTTTCATTTTGCTGGTTTGTTTTCCAATAAAGTAGTATTGATCTGCAGTCAGGTGGTACAAAGGGGCTGTATAAAATAGTCTCTGTGAAGAAAACGTCTTTACCTACCTCCTGTTTCCTCTTTCCACCGGAGTTAAACAAAAGGGATTTAATGATTATTCTGTCTGATGCTTTGGAGAGTAGGTGGTTGCACTTAACACAACAACAATTGTTGTTTCTTTACCCAGTCTTTTATCTTAAATAAAGGCCATTTAAGAATATGTTGAGCTAACTCTAAACCTACATGAAAATTTTAGGCACTCTTTCTGTATAATCAAACTTCAAAGTTTGCTTTCAGATGTGGAGTATGGTTTTGTAATAAAATTTAGTTCTCTCTCATTTGCATTTCAAATAAATCATTAACATCTTACCAAAGGACTGAGAACCAAGATAAAACGTACTTCACACTTTGATATGTCAGCTGTTGTTCACCCCTGTGGCTTCCACTTTTTTTTCTGATAACTAGAGTTAGTGCAGCTTCACACCACTTCCCTTTTGATTTAACTTTATGCCATCACCAGTATCTGAAGCTGAAAGCGGTCTCTCACATGGTTTTCTAAACAACACAAAACCCTATGATAGCCTCAAAGCTTTTAAAAAGGGACATGTAGCTTATTTGCCTCCCATCATCCCCATTTAGTGTCCTCAAAGCCACCTCCAGCCCCTTTTACATTAGGCATCATCTGGTGCTGTTCTGACTGGACTCCACATTCTCCTCCGGCTGCAGCCTTCTATAACTTAAAAATAAATTTACTGGAAAGATTAAAAGAAAAATATTAAGTGACCCAGATTATTTGCCTGAGTTGTTTCAGAGGATGCTGCCAAGGCTGCTGCTCTATGTGGTTTAAAAAAGCCACCAGAAGGGAACGGAAGGAAAGGTCATCCTGGTGCTGGTTGTTGCCGCTCTACTTCCATAGCTAATTTATGACAATAAAATAGTAGCTCCAAAATCACAGCACTATCTTAGAGCTCATCAGAGTGCATCAACGAGGGGAAGACAGAGAATATAACACATAGTGAACCAGGAATTAACTGCTTCTTGCCCACCTGACTTGTTTAAAAGACATTTAAAAATATATATATATATAAAAATAGCAATCACTCTAGAGGTAGCTGGCTTGGGTTCAGACAAAAAGTGATTTGTTTTGTGCACAGAGAGTCCTGTGGGAAGATGCTGCTCTACAAGAAACAGTAAAAAGCTGTTTGCAATGAATTTAGGAAGAAAAGGCAGAGGGAAGACTATAGCCACACTACACCACATTCCCAGGGGAAGGGGAACCACAACCTAAGTCTTGCCACCATCCCCTCCTCTGTCAGCAGCTCTCCAGCTTAAGCCTGCACCACCAGAGAGGTATCAGAGAACCCGAGGTTGGTGTGAGGATCACTACACTACAGTTTCTTTCAAACATGAGTGTCCAAAGGGAAAACTACTGAAGCTGTTCACAGAGCATCAGGGGATGATAAAGGTCAAGCTGAGATAATACTATTTTAATTCTAACTGTCTTTTCCATCATGACTGCCCATGACTGGCCGTTCTCACTGGTCAGTGACACGGTAACTAGCCACCACCTCCAGCATTTGTAGGACTGTTTACACGGGTATGGTTTGCCCAGCTGAGCTCAGGGATTTTCACTAAAACAGAACAAAGTTATAGTTGGAACAGAAGTATAGCATTTTATTTAAAATAAATGTAAAATTTTCTCTTGAATTCAGCACATTCATTTTGTAGGTGTTGCTCAAAATCCAACTCCTGATGGCTACATTTAGGAAAAAATGAACTGGAAATAATAATATTACACTTGCCTATACAAATACTCCTACTTCACACAAATCAGATGAGCCAAGTAAGAGATTACATCTTCATATGCCATTTTTGGAAACCGCCTATTTCTCTGCATTACAAAGGTCTTTTATTGTCTCGTATTGTCACATTACACTTCAAACAGTGATACTAGGACTAAGATCCGTTAGACATTATGGCTCAGGACATTGTAATTATTGTATTAACTAACTGGACATAAGTTTAGAAGAGCATACACAATAAATTTCTCAGTAAAATCATGGACTAGCATTACTGTGACATCTGTTTTCATTTCTGATAAAATATATTTGTTTACTTTTAATATGTAACTCTTCACCAACTCAAATACATAGTTTCAATTCAGGCGCAGGGTGTGCCACACTGTCCTGACATTTCCATCTCAGCCATGATAATGTGCTTGCTTTCCAATTCCAAGGTGTTTTGGATTTGCCTGTATGATACTGTTAATTCCTAATTCCTGACCACAAATTTCTAAATTGCTAACTTGGAATGCTTTAGAAGTGGCTATAAAAAAAAAAAAAATGCTTCTAGGACACACTTATTTCACTCCCAGATACTTAATGTCGGAGAGGATTAAAACTCAATTCATAATCTAATCACCTAAAAATGTATTTTTTAACTTAGGACAAATTTAAAATGTAATTATGTTAAAAATCAGTAAATCACAATAGCACAATAACATTTTCAATCTTTTATCTTTTTAATTAATACAGTTATTAATGCAAAACAAATTCAGAAAGTTTTATCCAGCACAGCTCTGCATTTTTCACTGAATACAACCACTATAGGCAACATAATGCCTCCCAATTCTACTGAACAGACAGGGAAGACCTTTTGGAGAGGCTGCAGTGATTTATTAATCTTACAGGGAGACTGTGTGAGCTCTGGTTGCATCTAAAGCTGAACAGCTGATTTTAACAGGGCACACTGTCAATCTGAACAGATGCTGCTAAACTCAAGTAAAGGGAAAACATTAACAAGGAAAAAAATCAATATTATTTTAAATTATATGCTTCCTTGGAATTTGTAGTCACTGAGACATTTCTAGGGACCCAGATACTCATTTGTTTGTAGTTCAGATACTTGCATAACAAGGGTGATACTAATAAAACACAGACAAATGTCAATACTTGAGTAAGTAGTTACTAAAAAGGTTACAAGTCCAACAATTCTAATCCAATTACAAAGGAAAAAAAATAAAATCTATATCAAAAGCTGAAGTATTACTCTAGATTTTTTTGTAATTCCATGGTGACAGATGAACATGTTACCGTCTCCTTAGTGGCACTACTGAGCGATGCAGTTTTGGCTTCATTAAGAGTCTAGTTATGTACAATCAATACTCCCACTCATGCTGTCATTCACTTCCTTCTGTCCCATTCAGGGCTGTGAAAGCAAAGCAGCCCTGCCTGTAATTACACACCCACTTAGACAAAATACCCAACCATATCTTAAAATCTGCTTCATACTATAAGGTATATTCAACATAATTAGTTACAGAATTTCCACAGCTTTAGTTACTTCCCTCATTGGGAAACACATAGAAATACTTTATAAATATAGAAGTATGGTAGATCAAAGTGTGTTGAATTATAATATAGGTATCCAAATAGTCTCTTGGTCATGTCCACAAGGTGGGTAGAGCTCCCACAGGAGAATTCATCAGCCCCACTTTAGAAGCTCTCAGCCAGGCTGGACAAAGGCCCTGCCCAGCTCGCCTCAACATCTGACCACCAGGCCCACAAGAGGAGGAGATTTGAGGGGGTAGAGATGAAGGACCCGAGAAAAAGATCTTGGAGAATCACCTGGGAAGGCAACTTCAGTCCCTGGATGGATTCCTTTGACACTAAGCTACCTGTACACAACCACTGCTTGCAGTAGTTACAGTGGCCATAACTTTGTCATGCAAGATTTTCAGTGACCACTAGACACATTCTGAATATCCCTGTTAGTTTATTTGCCCTGGGAATTAAGCACCGAGACTCCTGCTTTGCGACTTGCGCGTTGCCTCAGGCACGAGAGGTGCACAACATTCAGCTCACTATGGAGGCACTTTTAGATATGCACAGCAGCAAAAGTCTAAATAAATCTGTAAGTGCAGAGCAGTGAACCTCTAAGGCTTGCAACTCATCCAGTGACAATTCTCAGGAATTCTCCTGCATTTCAATTCCATCTGAATGATATTTAGATGCTAACTTTTGAGCTTGGCTTTAGAGAAAGTTGTGTGGTATAGGAAGCAAAGACACAAATAACTGAGGACATCTGTGTGCTCAGATCTGCACAGAAGACTCTATCCCTGTCTATCTCCTGAAAGAAATGAGAAGATTTAGAAAGCTCTGAGAAAGATGAACACCTGATATCACGTTCATCCAGTGAATCCATCACTTCACAAAGATAATACACAGCAAGTACCACATGGTGAAGCTGTGAGGGGATTTCCATACAGATGACAAGAAAGAGTGCTGAGCCATTCCATGCGTATAACATCCAATCTGCCTTTTAGCCCATCCTTCTGAATGGACAATCATGCAGCACGTGACACATCTTTTATATCATTGGAATAGTTTTACATAAGCATTTTCAATTGTATTTTAAATATCAATTCTCTTAGATCAAAGAATAATCAGTGCACTTGACTTAAAGATGCTTTTGTTATCTTTTCACATAAAAACAATGTAACTACAGTAGGCACTGGCCATTAGAAGATGAAGATGCTACACAGAAGCTTTTATAGTCTTATAATCTTCAAATACTTAAGACTCGTCACAATGAAACAGATAGGAGACCCACGTCATTTTGTTGTTTCCAGAAGTACAGAGGAGCAGATTCCTGAGGAATACTATGGTAGGAAAGTAAATCTTTGCCCTATGCTTTTTTCCCCTGCCATTTCTCTACACTGCCACCTCCAGCAATTCAGGATTCAGTAGGTCCTAGGACAAGAGCAGCATCTTTTTGATTAGCCTAGATTAGTCTAGTACTACTTCTTCCATAAATTTGTTCAGTTCCATTTTTTAACCAACATAGGTTTCTAGCACAAAATGCTTTTGCCACTACTGGACAAGCAGTAGACAAGGAAAGAAAAGAGGGCTTCTCATCCTGAGGAATTTCAACTTTAAGGGTACACCACCATGTTTTCTGTTGTTTAACTCCATTAAGAAACCCATAAACCAAATTTCTCTCATTCAAGTAGTATTTGGGTTCTCAAAAAAAAACTTCCATGTGAATCTGGAGGTCTCAAATACGTAGAAGTTTAATCACTATCTTTATCCACATGTCTATCATTTCTATTTGAAAATTTCTGCTGATTAGTTCACAGCACAGTTATTAGGCTTTCTTAACTAGTAAGCCCACAGATATATCTCAAAATCAAAATAAAATGAAATAAAATAAAATAAAAAAATGACACCTCACAATCCTCTGGCTGCGTAGCAAACTTAAGCAATAGGTTACATGGCACAGTTAATAATTCAGCTATTTCATCCTTAGATTCCTTCCAATTCATGGGTGAATACTACCAGCTCCTAGCAATTTATTTTACAGCCTCTTCGGGGCTTCGGTTCCAGACAGATCCTCTCGGATGCCCCTGCGTAAAGGGGGGCTGGCAGGAGGCCTCAGGCAATACCTGCTCCCTGCACTCCCTTGACGGCTTCTGTGCTCACCCCAGCACAACTGAGCCAGCCAAACCAGCTGCTTATCTTCACTGCACATCTCTGACGTGGGAAAAACACACTTAACTTCCCATAGGTGTTTATAATTTAACAGCAGACTAATTGGTATTAAACATCTTCTGGAGATGAAACAAGGTATTTACAAGGTATTCAGGATTTCTGCTGTACTCTAATGCATAATAAAGCCCTTCCAAAAGCTCAGGTTAAAATCTATTTTTGATCTATATTAGGGTAAAACCATTAAGGAAATTGGCCCAATGTCAATGTGAGAGGAAAAGATTAATTTTCTTACTCCCTGTTGTCAGGGAATATAAGGGACACTACAAGGCACATAGATGCGTTCTAGCATCTATCCCTCCTGAACGACAACTTTGCTGCATATGTTTGGATAAAGCAATTACACTAACTTCACTCTCACTCTGTTTCCACATATTCAAAATGATTGAAAAAAGACCTTAGGGCTCTGATGAAAATCTAGAGATGGTCCCAAATCAGTAGTTCTGTGTGGATATGACATTAGGTTTGAGGGTTTGAATACAAAGTCTCATGTCAGCCCTTAAAACCATAAGCACCATCTAAAAATATGAAACATTCAGATTTGACCTTTTAAAATTATTTCCATAAAGAATTATATCTAGGCCAATATGTCGTATTCAACTGAAAAATTAAAGTGGGTTTTTGTTTCCTTTGTTTTAAAAAACAAACAAACCATTTCTTGCTAGAATACTTCTGAACTTTCAGAATTTCCCTCCTAGGAATCTAATGGTCTACAAAATCTTTTAGTTTCTTTAGCAAACTTTCTGCAAATTTAACTACCTAAATTTCTCTATTAATATTACTGTAAATCCCTGTTACTTTATGGAGAGGCAAGTTGTTTGCTTTATGGTTTTGTAAAGTCAAACATTTTCTACAGCGAAATTGCTGTTCCACATGTAAAACATTTATTCTCTTAAAAAAAAAAAAAAAGAAAAAAAACTCTTTATCACATTAGTAAACTTAAATTGGAGTTGTCAGATTTCTTCAAAGCATCCTGAGGAATCTGTCAACAGTGTGACTGAGTACATAAATTTTGGCATTGCTTTTCACAGTAGATCAAAGCTTAGATGGATGAATGATCTGAAACTATTCTATGCACTTTGCTGTCTCAAGGAGTTGAGCTGTTTGGTTTAATGACAGACAAATGTTCTTTCAGGTGCAGTTATATGGCATAATTGTGATGTACAGTGAACGGTCAGATTTATCATCTGTGATAAAACACCTTTAGATATGTGAAAGCACAAGGCACCACACAGCCCATTCAAGTGGCTAGATTTTAAAAAACAAAGCAGCCCGCAATCATGGACACATTACTGGACACATTATAAGGGACATCAGTGAACACATTTGGACATATTATAATGGACACAGCTATTTGCTACCTCAAAAGTCTGCCTCAGTCTTCATAAAGGAGAGGGTTAGAAAGCTTTGGGTCAGAAACCCAGAGGTCGGCCCTTGCTGCCAAAAAGTGATTTCAGGGGGCCCTTGCCAACATTGACTTCTAGAGTAGAACAAAGAGCAAAATATGCTCAGGAAAAGGCTGTTGACTCAAAAATAGCGCAAACATCTGCTGCAATCACGAAAAGCTGTTGACAAAGTTCAGCAGCAGGGGAGCCTTCAAGCAAACCAGCTTGATCATCAGAAGTATGTCTATGGCACCACAAAGGAATTGCAAAAATAATAGACGAGGGAAAGCCAAATCTCCCTGTTTTTAAGTTGACGCTGATTTAAGTATATTTGCTCCACTTATACAGAATTTTGACAAAGAAATCAATACCTCACACAGACAAGATATTACAGCAGAATGATTACACGAGCAACACTGCTGTAACGCTACCAGCCTGTTGCGGCTGGGACATATTCTTCACTTTACACCCTGGCTTTGGACCTTTGCTACTTATAGCAACTTAATCATCAAATTTCTCCCGGTGTGACCCCTGCCGAGCAGAACTAACTTAGTGAGTTTAAAATTGCCCAGCTACAGAGGAAAGTGGCTCAGCTTCACTAATTGCTGCTGCCTTTTGGGGGAAGTACCACCCCCTCACATATACTCTTTTTTATTGTCTCAAAATTTATTTCTGAAATATCATATCCTGTAGCTAACTATATTACACAGAGTGTATAGGGTCACTGTTGGGGACTTCACAGCAATTAAGGCTCACTTAGCTGCTAGAAACAAAACCCTCCTGCAGCAGTTTCTGTGGTAGCCAGATATCAGCTACATAATCCTAGATCCCATGTCCAAATATATGGACTAATATTGAAGCTGACTGCCATGATTTCTTTCCCAAATAAAGAGCAGTTGCTGCACTACAAACAGGGATTAATTCATGTGTAAAAGTTTGTGGACTGCACAAAATAGATGCTTTATTTAATATGAACAAGCAAGAAAGAACATGATTTAGTCAAAGAATTTTGCTTCATTTAAGTTAATAACAGGAAAAAAACATTTATGCAGTCTTTCTATACAGAAATGTAATAGACCCATTTTGCATTTTTCCATCAAATTAATTTTGACTGGTTTTTCATTTTCACTGACAAACAGAAAAAGCATCTTGCTGTACTTCAAGAGGCTTTTTCTTTTTCCTGCAGCTAAGTAATACAAATATAACCATACTGAGAAGTCTACAGAAATGCGTATGATTAAGTTACGTTTATAGAACACAGGTTTGAAGAGCCCCCGGTTTGCACCTATTTCATCTGAATCTCCTGGTTTTATACGAAATCCAAGCATTCTTTACTGCTACCCTACAGCAATAACAAGCCATGCAAGATTAAGATGGGAAATGTATAACTTTAACACATAATTAGTAAAGATTAAGTCCCTCTTTGCCCTCTTCTTTAACTACGCAGACTCCTTAAACAAGGAATGCGCAGTTAGATGCTACTTGCAAGATATATTGTCCTTGTAGGATACTCCAAGTCCTTGACAAATATATATATATATATACATATATATTTTTTTAAGCAGTATCTAGGCATGTCTACTAACAATTTTAGATTGCCCTTGGGTCCATTGCATGAGAGGTCTTACTGACCTTTTCATAAGAGTTACCTGTTGTTCACTAAGATTCTGTTACAGAGAATTCGACAATCAAAAGCAATTTAAAAATGAAGGAAGTCAAACAAAAATAAATGAAGAAGAAACCCCCCACACTGATATATGGAACGAACTTCACATAAAATTTGCTTTCGCTGTCTCAGTTTTCATGTAAAACATGTTTCAAGTAGTCAGCTCAGATCCATCTCCCAAACTGTAAGCCAAGTTCCGAGATGTACTTAAATCTAATAATTTTCCCAGATGTAATAATCGTTAGACCGCAATTCCTGAAGGACTCAGCAAGTTCATGTTTAATTTTATCCCCCATAATTAATTCCAATGACTTTATTTGTATTGTGAAGCCAGTCATCTATCATTATGCAAGAAATATATTGAGCTTTAAAATCTAATTTAAAGCGACTCTACTACCTTGGCCGTTTCAGGGTATCATTGTGCCTGTGCGACAGCAAACCAAACAAATCTTGTGATTTGAGGCATATCCTGACACGCATTCTAATGCTTTTCAATACCCCTTCAGAGCTGTAATCAACTGAGCACTAGTGCTCCTGTAAAGAACCGTATCTAAGGGAGGACCACCAGGATAAGGGATTTGTAAATGAAATATTAAAGTTGTGAGATGGGAAAATGTCTGTTTCCACAGAGGAGCAGCTTTGCAAATTCTCCATACATACAAATATATATATATGTACATGCACACACCCCGCTTCATGCACCTTCAAGGTCGTGGTTGAGGATGCTCGCTCTAACTCTAGTGCTCCAACTCACAGCTAGTTTAAAGGTACTAAATATACCACAGAAGCAGTCTATACTGAGGGTATTCATGTCATCGCTCTCAGGCATGAGTCACATCCTGCTAAGATAGGTACGTTGCTGTCATGATTCATACTCTGTCAAGGCAAAGTACGCTGCTGCCAATATACAGCAAAAATATAGAAAAAATAAAAAGTTTAAGTAACTTTAGCTGTGTTAATCAAGAAAGTGATTAAAAAAAGAATAAAGGGAAGCTATAATAGGAAGAAGCAACTGAGACAGCAAAAAAATGTAGACCAAGTGTTGTCCTTATTTATCCTCATAAATATGTATATCTTCTGTGTTTCTCTAACAACTCTGTTGCTTGGTTTATACTTATGTGTTACTGATTCCAGTATTTTGCTGAGGAACAGAGCAGTTCAGCAACTTTACTCGAAAATCTGAACCTGAATTGGAGGCTTTACAAGAAATATGTTGCTCTTTCCCTGTCCTCCACAACAGGACAAGCTAGAGTTGCCCACACTATCAGTTACTCTCAGTCTAATAGTTGCAGCACCAGGTCCATGAACAGGTAGTTCACTCTTTCACCTCCATCTTTTTCCACCACCCTTGGTTGTAGTGATCATTCTACATTTATTAAGGAAAGTTTGTGTCTGCAACATACTTTCAAGATTAACCATATTTCCAGGAGTTCTTTATAAACAGTTTTCTTCCTTTGAAGTAGGATTTGGAAACATTGACAGTGTTTATCCCAGGAGGGAAACAAACAAGATGATGTGTAATTAATGCATTTAAAATAATGAGCTACACTGAGAGGGAGTTTCATCTCCCTCCTAACACAAGAGTGAGGGTCAAGTAATGAAACTGAGTAGCAGTATATTAAAAAAATGAAATAAAAATGAAACAGGAAAAAGCAAACAGAGGATAGGAAGCAGATTACCTCTTTCCATCTCCTTCCTTTCTGCAAGATGGCCGTTTTCCCCTCAAAATAATTTCTGTTAGAGCTAGGATACCAGTCTAAGCAGACATTACATCTGATCTACTAATGCGATTCTTGGTTTCTTAACATACAAAACATTCTCACAAAATTCAAGACAAGACACTCTTCCTACACATTCAGTCTGTGCTCAGAGTCCAAATCCAGTTGTTTCTGCTACCAAATACCAGTTGACCCATGGCACTGTAGTGCATGCTCTTAGATGGTAAGAAATTAATGCACTAACAGCTCAAAACACAACAAGAGGTGGCTAAAGATAACTTCGGTGACTTTGCCAGAGGAAGCTTCTCGGCGCAATATATTAAAAGGGTGCTTGGGCTGTTAACACCAAATTCATCCCACCTTATGGTGGGCAATAAGGCAATAACGTGGGTACATAAAATGGGATCAGGTACTTAGAGGGAGCTGCATGGTTGCTACAAGGGGTCAGATTTTCCCTTGCACAAGCCCTTTGCTAACTCTCTTCAGCTGCTGGCTACTTCTCCTACCCTTCATTGAGGACCTAACTGAATAAACATCCCTTCTTCAGCAAAAGGTCAGACAGCTTAATTTAGATTACCCATGGGACCCGATTAAGTAAAGAGAGTTGGTTTTGCATCAAAGCAGCTGAAGAGCACTTTAGATAATTCATCTTGCCCGTGGGGCTGTTTCCCCGTTCCATATCCAACGCACAACCAGTATCACACACCACCGGAGTGACGATCCTTGGGCTGCTATAGCGGTTTCTAAAGCACCCGCTGACCACAGCCGAAGCCCCACTCTTTTTAGAGGATACATTACTATATTGCTGAGGAGGACGGAGCCAGATGGGAATTAAAGGCACTTCATAAACTGACAGCATCTCTGTTAAAACTGTTAATAATTCATTATCACTATTGTATACTAGTCAACCCCTGGAGAAGGCCAAATTAAAAATGCTGCTTGAATTACCATCCTTATCAGCAATAATAGGCGGGAAAATGCCTTCCCATGCACAAGTAAAACGGCCTTCCTTAAAAGGAAACATCTGGTGACATTTTACATTTCTGATTTAACTTTATTTACAGATGCTTGGTCTGTTGGGAAATGACATTTTCCTTCAGCTAAAGAAATGAAAATATATATAAAAATGGTACTGCTGGCATTTACAGGAAACATAGCCAACAAATGACAGGGGACAAATAACCATTCACATATTCTATAATTACATGACAATTAGAATTCATATTATTGTGGTATATTTATGATTCTATTTATGGCCTCCACAGAGCAACAGGAGAATCCTTTTTGTCATCTACCTTGTCTATCACCATTCAACACTTTCATTTCCATAAAAATCCTTTGTGGTTATAATAACAGTCTTATAGCAGTGCAATTATAAGGTTTCGGAATATAGTGACAAAAACGTTATATTACACAATCATGAATATATGTAGGTATATATTTAACATTTGATCCAAATTGAAAATGATTTCTTATATTTTATTCAAGAATTATCAGAGCTTCTTGTTCACGTGACCATTTTGACTACCTTACAATATATTTATAGCCTTGAGAATACAGGCAGAAAGATGAAGTACTAAACTCAAAACAGAATTATTCTATCAGATCTATCATATTCCATCCAGAAATAGGATATCACGCTAGCAGCGCACTGGGGTTAGGCAGCACAATTTGACTAAAAATGCATATTTTTATTCATGACTTCTACAAACTGTCAGCAGCTGTAGGAATACAGACTTTATGTTGCCAATGATAGCTGACAGCACCAGTAGAGTAACCAGCTTTCCCTTCTCTACATGCTTGAGGAATTGTAATATCATTTATCCCCTGCAAAGGTTTACAAAGGCCTAGTAGAGTGAGATTAATATGCTTCTTTATGAAGCAAGGAGCAATATTTTCATACTTGCCTCTCCCTGAGTAGCATCTGATTGCAAATACTTCATTTATCAGGCTGATGTGTGTTGCTGGAGCCCCAAAGTAAAGTAAATGCAATAAAATACATATAAACCACATTTTAAAACAAATGGGAAAAAATTCTTCACAAAGCACTGCAGAATCCAAGCAGAATCAATGCTGCTGGCTGTATCATTACATTAGAGCACACTGCAGAAGTCTGTAGAAATCCTCGTACATTTGCATTGCAAGACCAAATGATATCCATCCTGAAAAGCTGAGAGAAGGTATTCCCAAGGCTTTCAAATCAAATACACAGGAGGAAAAACTCTGCTGCACACCTGTCAGACCAGCTCTGAAAGCTGAAAGCAACCAAGAGGTGACACAAAACCGTCTCCTCGGAGGAGAAAAAGGCAGATGCTTCTTATGCTCAGAAACTCGGCCACCTCTTTCCCAAGTGGCATTTTCATCAGCCTCCTTAGATGTCCACTGCTCTACTTACAAAGCAGGAGGGGGAAAAAATAACAAAATCCATTTTTTCTGCACTTGAGCTGACAACGATTGAGTCTCCTATAGCAACAGCTTCACTACTTGATAAGACATAACTAAAACACTTCCAACAACTTAGCTAATAATAGTCTTAATGAAGTGTTACCATCCTTTGGGCATTCCCCATGACAAACATAAGGATTTTGAAGAAGAGAATAACCCATATTCTTGAATAAATATTTCTAATTAATCCCAACTATGGCAAAGACTGATAGTTCCTGTGTGTACACCCAGAGCACACAGACATGGGCACATGCACACGGATTCCCATTGCATCCTCTACTTACTCATCAGTCATGGAGGTCCAGAAATGACAGGCCTACAACTGTGCCTTTGTCCTGGCATGAAAGGCCTCCTCCAAGTTATTTTTAGGATTTTTTTTTCTCCTCTCCAATCATCTTTACAGTCCTATAGAATCAAACTCTCAGTGGGTGGCTCAGCTTTAAAAAAAGGAAACTAAAGACAACCATTTGCTATAAAATTATTTTTTGGTCATAATTGTGGGGTGGGATTTTCCAAGTCTCTGACTGCCTGTCTAGCTTTGTTCCCAGTGGAGCAGAAAAGGATTTTACTATGGTCTCCCGTGGAAGTTGGCCAGCAAAGAAAGCCTTTGAAAACCTAAACGCACAGTTGCAATTACATATTTTGTAATGAGCTCAGGAAATACTCTGCTGCCCTAGCTACAGCACAGATAGTTAAGGAGCATTCAGAGATGGTTTTCTTCCACTTACCAGTCATCAATGACCAATGAGAGATTCTTTGCTAGTACAGTTTGTAGATGACACATGAAGACAGGCAGAGTATTAAATAATCAGGAGGGAAGGGTACAGCTAGACTGAGCCAATACATACATGGCTACACCTCACACAGAGCCCCTCAAAAGGCTGGTATGTCAGTCTTAAAAATGTCAGGTTTCCAGAGCAAAATCTGCCCATCTTTCAAGTGAGAAAGGTCAGTACCCACTCACTGTCAGTAGCCACACGAGGCAAAAGAAACGTAATAAATGAGAAATGCTCAATTTTGCCAACATGTGTATGTCACAATATGATAGTTGAAAGAAAAAAAGATAATTACAACACAACGTGATGTCCTGGCATTGCAAATAAACTTGAAAGAAAAGTTCAGTTTCATCATCTCCTTGTTTGCATTACGGTCAGGCCTGGGAAGGGGTTTCCCTCCCTGACGCCAGCAGCAAAGTGCCTGTTCAGCCGCGGCAGGCGGTGCTGGCTCAGAGCAGGGCCGCTCGCTGCCCTGCCCAGGCTCCTGGCACTGGCTGTGCCCCAGCTTCCCCCATTCGTTTGCAGCATGTGGTGCTTTGGGGTACGACTGGCTTCAGCAAGTGCCTTGGGCTCATTCCAACACTACCCAATAACATTTAACAGCCAGTCTAATCTCTGCATGATTTCACTGCCCCCCGGCTGGTCTCACGCACTTTGGAAGAAGGATGATCAGCGAGGATGAGACCACGCAATATGCAGCACTGCGCTCCCTCTGCTAGGAGCATCACTGCTCCTTCGCCTCTCCTACCCATCAAGCTCTGTTTTTTCTATCTCCTTTCCATTGCACTTTTATTCATTTCTAAACATCCAGCTGAATATATTGCCTATGGCTTCCCACTAAGTACTTGCTTGCATGTCCTTGAGCTCTGGCTTCATTAGCCTTGTCTACCAGCATACCCAGAAGATGCTCTCACCATTGCACCCTACAGGTTGTTCCTAACATCCCGTAAAGCACCCTCAGCAATCGAACGGCTGCATTTTTATTCTAACTTCAATAATAATTTTCAGGCTCCCCATCTACACTGTTCATGTAAAGCATTCCCACTCTAGCATTAGATTTCTCTTGTCTGATACAGTGTAAGAGTCGCAGTGTTCAGCAACTGAGTTAATTAAAAGACTATTATTGTTAGAATATGAAAATTCACCTCCAGTAAACTTTAAAAGTTTCCTCTAAAGGTGTTAATGTCACATGTAGTGTTGCTACACTTATTTTTATTAGTTATTAGAATTTATAAATTTGTGCATTTTAGCATATAGCACCCCAGATGCAATCAGGGTTCCTTTCTGCCAGCCATTCAGCAAAAAAATGATATTTGGGACCACCAAATCTCTGAGTTGTAGGCACTGATGTATAAAGCCACTACTTTCTCACAGATTTGCATTCCCTCCTTACTTCTGAAGTATACATCGTATTTTCTGAACAAGGGGCAAAGAAAGAAACTGAACCAAGATATTTCAGCCACTTGCAGGTAGCATAGTGGAACAAGGCACAGTGTCACCTCGGTCACAGGCTGTGGCAAGGGAAGCATACAATGTGGTTGCTGTGCCCTCAGGTGCTTCTTTTGGCTCAGTAAGAGGATTTTTTTTTCCCCTTCCTTGCAGGTAGTAATTTCAGTAGGTTGCCTTCCACATCCAATTTTTAATCCAAAAGATGCCCAGCAAATACCCTACCACAAAACCCTCCCAGTTCCTCCTGAAATTGAATAATCGAATAAGCCTTTTAATGAATTTTCTTATACCAGTAGATGATGGTGCACTTGTGCACATTTGGCTTTTTCCTTGCTTCCTGATCCTTCACCCCTGCATGTTTGCTTTTACCTAGTAGGCAAGTAATTTCTATAACCGTTCAGAGAGACACAATTCCTGTGAGAGACTTTCTCTCCACACCAGATACTATCTGCTTGCTGTAACAGATCTGACATCGGCTTAATCCAGTACTTTTTCCTTGTCGGATACCTGACTGTATGAGGGATCAGAGCACCAGGATGAGCACACTTGCCTTCTCATTGTCCCCTGGTCTCCCATCTTCCTGCAACACGAACATACAGCAAAGACCCTATCCTGGCCCCCATCTACTTTTTAACCGAGTCTTGAAAAAAAAGATTTAGATCCCTTTCAATTTCTCTTGTAATAAATCAGTGGCAATTTGGGATATCCACTGTCTTTATATTGCCTTTTCACCTTTTCTTTGTGGTCCATCAATGGCCCAAGATGCGGCTCGCACCCGGGAGCGTCCCACACAGGCAGCGGAGCAGGAGAGCGCTCCCCTCGGCCTGCTCCTCGCCAGGAGCAGCAGCGACAGCACGTGGGACCGAGAGGGGCCTTCCTGCTCCTGGAGAACACTGATCTATCAGCACCATCAGTTGTCAGGCTTTCCCATGGAAACTGCTGATCCAATTACCAAGCTGAGTTAACTGAGTCTGTCACACACGCATCTGTTAGAAGAAATATTAATGTCTCTCAAGCTACACAGATCCTTTTTTAATATAATTGCTGTGGCATAAATTCATATTTTTGCCTGATTCATTGGTGAGTAACTTCTCGAATGTCCAAGGATACCACTCGCTCACCTCCCAATACAAGCCTTGAAGGCTTCCGAAATCCCTATTGATCCAGTGCTAACTCCTCTGAATTCGTGAGTCAACAACAGCAGCGGATACTACAGCTTGCAGGCCCCGCAGCAGCGACCCCCTGCCAAAAGCCCAGTAGCCTCATGACTGTTTTCTCATGGAACTGAGAATTTGCCTCCCTGGCATCTGTGACACTTTGAAGAGTCAAAAGCCAAACATCGCTCAGCTCAGTACCCAAGTGTCTATTATTGCTGTTCCTCACAGAGGTTTGCAGCACAGGGCAGGTTTTTTAGATTTGAATTTCCCTGGATTATTTGTCTTTCAGTATTTACATTTCTTAAGAGTACTTTATACAGCAGTTCTGTTCACCTCCAAAGACTTCAAAGTCATGTGCAGCATCAATGAAAGCTACAGTTCTGCAACAGAGATGGCTGACAGCTAAAGCAGCACAACTGCAGACTTCAGCAGATCATCTTAAAGCAAAATAATACAAATTATATAATAATAATAACCACGTCAGAGTAGGCATAGAATCTCAACACCCCTACCAAGCAAGTAGCACCCAGACCTTCCTTCTTAGACCTTCCTTCTTCAGCAGAGGACACCTTTGTGTTGAATTCAATGCCCAACAATTAGCTTGATGATGATCACATCTGCTGCCAAATCTGATGTGCACCGGGGTACTAAACACATGAGGTGAATGGCACCTCATGATACCATTCGGAAGCCATGCATTACTATCCATTAAATAGACTGAAGTTCAACAAATATATCAAGCAATTTTTTCAGTACATCTTAGTGCTGATACTATTAATAGATATAATTTGCAAAGGATCTCCTTTCTTCATTAATCATTTTGAGGTTTTCATTAAAAGTTAATTCTGAAGGAATTTAATTATTTCAATCATACCTTACTGGCTACAGTTTATTGGAACTACCACCATTCCCAGACCATGTACTATCCGCAGTGTTTTCAAACAAGCCCACAGCAAATTCTACCATGGCTTATAATGGACTGTGAGTGCTCTGGATCTGCAAATATACAGTTATGAAGATATTCTTTCTCTCTACTCTTTTTTGAAGAGTCTTTAGTTGGGTAACAAAACAGCAACTGCCTTCAATTTGCCATATCTCTAGGGGTACCATCTTAATATTAATACCCCTATGGCATGGGTTGAAAAATATGTAATGGACTGTACTTCAAGAGAGGCCTTCCAAGGGAAACATGGAGTAACATTTTAATGCCCTATTAAGGGATATGAAATAACAAGGGACATATTTTAAATGCTGTCATATTTTCTTGCTGCATATTTACTATGAAGTTTACACTCCCCCATAATAATCACTGTTAGCAGGAGCAAAAAGTCATTTGAGCAGAGATTCAGTAAGACTGAGCTCAAATCTGCTATGCCTTGAATGTGTATCTGCCACACATATATATAATTCTCATTTTTCCAGGTAATTTCTTCCTGAAGGTTAAGAAGGCACACTGAAATGCAAAAGAACAGAGTTACTTTCAAAGATGAAACATCCATATTTTTGAGAGATCAGATATTAACCAACCAGGTATTTGCCATTTATTTTATTCATCTCCAGGCATGCTCTGATCTTGCTGAATAAAAAGAAATTTTTAGTTCTACTATTAATCTTATTTACCTTTTTTGTACTGCCATACCCTCGTCACATCAATGTGCAATTTATATTGCACTTCCAAGTTCAGAAGTCATATTTTATTGTCTTGAAAGTATTCCACATGCCTTCCGGGGCAAGGAGAAGCATCAAGAGCAACACAAATTTCCACTCAACATATTCTGAAGAGCAGCAATAAAGGCAACTCATACCAGAGAAAGGAAGATGAATGACTAAGCAACCAGTAACATTAGTCTATCACTGATACCAATTTATAATGCGCAGTACAGGTGCCGATGGAAAGCAGGAGTTCCTCATGACTAGTTTTCGTTTGTCAGACAAAATAAATTCTGCAGAATTCTCGTCTGGTAGCACTGATTGGGAAATGCAAACGTAACACAGGATTAGATACTTAACATTTTAACAGCAAACATACACAAAGCAGAAGTCAATACTGACAATGAAAAGCCTGTTTCCAAGCCTTCCTGGTTGGTTATTCCCAAAAGTGAAAATCGTTTATGTGTTTAGGCAAATCTGGTCACCTCCTCTCTCCCCTTATTCAGCAAGGAATTCCAGCTATTTCACACTCCAGCTTGACAGCAAGCATAACCCTCAAACGCCACAGTATTTTCATGGATTTTAACCATCGCTGCAGGCTAAACAGCTCATTGGGGCAGTCAGGCTATGGTTGAAGGAAGCGAGTTCCTCCACTCTCCCAGTGCACCTACACCTAGTTTACACAGATGGATTTGTCACCCAGGAATCTGACCCACCTTTTACAATAGCTTATTTTATCCCTCTCTCCTTCTAATAAGTCACTGAATCAAAAAACTATAAGGAAAATGTCATTCTTTAAGACAATCTTAAACAGCTTGAGATACTTGCATTTCCTAAATTATGGGAAACTGGAGGCGCAGTTTTACTAGGAACTTTTCCTCTTTCTGGTTCATCTCTTTGCTAATATTTTGTAACTATTTCTCTGTCCAATTTATGTGAGCAGACCACTGAATCTTTTCAGCGATAACAAATAAAGTTCAGAGGAACAACAATAACTTCATTTAAATACAGTAAAGTTAAATGAGCCAGAGACACTAAACTGTAAAAGTCTAACTCTCAGGTTCAATTTCAGGAGAACACAGTAAACAAATTTGAATACAACAAATGCTTTAGGAGGGAACAAGATAAAGAACGTTTGCTACTCTGGTTGTAAAACTAAAATTGGGATGAAGCTACAGATCCTGGACATACGTTATGAACATTACAGACAGTGAAGACTGTCTGCAACCCAGCTCCTGCAGGACTTCCCATAGATCACTTCAATCACTCTTTGAAAGTTAACATCCTAACATTTAGCAAGGAGACCAAAAATCACCTCTAAAAAATAGCTTGATCACTATCAGTAGAAAATTGAGTTACTTTATGAACAGACAGGTGAACTTATAAGTCAGGATCGGAATTTTGTGATTAAGTCTGAATATGACAAGGAATGAGTCCGACAGAGCAGCACTTGCCTGGTACTTATTGCTGGGAAGTTAAGAGCCCCCGGGCTCTGTGTGGAGCTGGAGAAGCCGTCACTGCTGGGTTTTCACTGGTTGAACATCCATAGCTGAAGGGACTTCACAGTGCTAATGGTTAAAGCATGAGTCATGGTTCTTGCCTGTTTAAGTAGCTCCATGCTCACTGAACACTTAAAAATCCAGCAGTGGTTTTAGTCACAGCAATCACTGCATGATCCTGCCAGTATCTCCTCTCTCCTGAACAGCACACGCAGCTGACATTAAGCCTGACTGCCATAAAGGTGATATAGCCCAGCTTGAAATGCACCTGCGTAGTCCTACAGAAACCTATTCCAGTACTACTCCATAATTAAAGGCTTTATCAACTCTTTTGAGAACTTTTGAGTTACAAAAAGGAGTTAAAATGAAATGCAAGTTGTTCCAAATTACTGTATTTTTACACAGTAACTCAATTGACTGCCAGAAAATGCAGCCAAATATCTCAAACATTTTCTTGTCCAGGAAATGAGATTAGCAGCAATCTGATCACACTGTTGCTATGTTATTCTGAGCAGCCATTCAAAGTACTGACCTAAACACCAATTACCCTTCTGCGTTGCACAGAGTTAAATGTCTTGCATTCTACAATTCAGGAGGCACAGCTGGCGATTCCCATAGCTGAACAATATATTGCATCAGGAAAAGCCACCAGAATTCACTCCCTTCTATCAAAACAGAATAAAACCTTCATTCCCCACTCAACCAAAATGCTGCCACATAGATTGCTATGAGACAGCTAGCATAGATTGCTAAGAGACAGATAAGCGGTCAGTAACTTTTTGGCTTGTTACACAGGTAACAGTTAAGCCCATTTCCTACTCTTTGAAAGTTAATTCTTATGCTTTCAGTGCATCTAAAATAAATCAACAGCAGAACAGAGTAATATAAACTTGAGACTATGCATAAAGACAGATCTCCTGAAGTCCACAAAGTTCTCTCCTACAAATCAACTCCCAGTCCCAATCTTGGATTTTAATATTAGCAGTAGACAGGTTAAATGCAAGCACTGAATGACATGGGCACACAGCACAACATATCCCCATTTTATCTCTTTTATCATCTTTATCTCTATCTTAGTGCAATTAAACTGTTGTCATGAATCAATGAGCCCAGATAACACCTGAAAGTAGAGTGAAAGCATCCACAAGCAATCTTTTTCATTAAGTATATAACCAAGCATTATTTGTTAGACCAAAACACAAAATGCATCTAAAGGATCTTATTTTTTCAAATCCTGAGGGACAGCCAGAACACGAGACCTTGTGAGAGGTGAGGAGACGCAACCAACACATTCAGCAGCCAACAAGTCAGCCCTTATTACTACTACGAGGTTTGAATCCAATTTTCACAGGTGTAGCTCTAATAAAACTACAAAGCAAATAAAAACAGTAGCAACTAGAATTCAGCCACTAGCAATGATATAAACACCCAAAAATCCCAAAAACTTTAACAGCAAAAAGTCTAAATATTTTAGGCATGTATGGCCAAATCCAATTTCTAAACCTTTGTCAAGCTGACAGTTCCTTAAAATCATTATGTAATCAGGAAATTAAGTAGGATCTATCATTTTGGAAATAAAGGGGAAAAAAAAGAAAGTGTGGTTTGTTAATCCTGCTCCATGACATGCTAGGTTGCTAGTGTGTGTTGCTAAAAATATTATTAGCACCAATCACAACACAAGAATCTACTTCTAGATTAATCTTGCAAATATTCCTGCTAAATAGACAAATGTTTTCCCTTGGGAAATAAGGACATCTTTAAGTTCTGCTAGCAATTTATTTTTTTTAATCTTTGGAGTGCTCTTCTGACTGGGCCACAGACATGCTGAATCAACTCTTGCCTACCACTGCCTTAAAAAAGGTCTTAAAATCTTGGGATTTTGAGAGAAAAACAAAACCACCAGCAACAAAAAAGCCTGTGTCCTATGAAGCAGGGAGCAAAGCCCCCGGCACCAGGGCTACGTACTGCCCTCATCCCTCACCATTGCTATGGAACGGGCACCAGCCCTTGCCTGCTTGCTTCACAAAAACAAAAAGCATTTTAGTCAAATCCAGACCAGCAGTTATGTCTGGTTTTCAAACAATGGTTAAAAAAGATTTTGGATCCACTGGCATATTTTTTGCATTTGACGGTTCAAATGTTTAAAAGCATTTTACCATTCCACGACTACCATTCCTTTTAATGGACCTCACATGCTTAAATCCTTCAAAGGAGCAAGGCCCTGCCCTTAACCGCCACTATTCACTGCTTTATCCGCTACAAGTGTCCCCATTTCACTGCCACTGGAAACCTAATCTCGTGAGACAAAAGTGTGCAGTTAGCCTGGCTCAAAAACCACCAGAAGATGCTCAGTGGCACCATTCGAACCACCCCGTGCAGTCACAGTGGATGACACAGAGCTCAGGAAGGTGCGAGGACACCAGAGCACCATCCACAGTCCTGTGTCGCCTCCACGGGCCTGCGCCTTGCGACAGAGCCAACAGTCCTTGAAGTTTTCCAGGCGTCTGGAAACCCCATGGCTTAGGTGCGGAAGCAGAATCTCAGTCCATCTTACACTTCTAACTGCCTAAAAAACATTGTTCTGCTTCTCAGGAAAGGAAGAACTTAGTCAACAGTGTAACACCTAAGAACAAGACAATTATTTAAGGTCCTCTGCTCCTTAGCAGTTGGTCATTGGCCTTGATGCTTGCTGTCCAGACTGTGTCACCATTTTCCGCTTAATACAAAGCAGTAGGTTTCCAGCCAGTGACCAATTTGACATTTTTGGCTGAAAAAAATAAAAACATTTCAAAGGCTGTATTGCTTTTAATGGACACAAAAAATGTGGATAGTATGCTCTCCTGCACATTGGGTTTCAGTTTATTATTTGGCTCATATATAAAGAAATAAAGAAGTAAAACACAAGGAAATGAGGAGGAGACTGTAAGGAGCTTATCCTTTCACATGCTCCAGGAGCAGAGCAAAGGGGGCCCATGGAATACAGGGCATTGACCCCATCGCCTTCCTTGCGTCAAAAAGGGGTGTAAATCTGCATAAAGAATTGCCACTGACGGGGAAGAAATCTGCCTGTCCTTCCCCTTTGTATGTTGTTGACAACAAACACACAACTCTGTGCTGATCAATACTCTATAACCTAAAGAATACAAGCAATCCACAGGACATGAGGGCAAGAAATTAAAAAAAAAAAAAAAAAAAAAAAAAGCAGTTATGCTTCCCACTTCAAAACTGACGACACACTGATGCAAGTAGCTTAGGAGAAAAGCAATCTTGCAAAGGCTTATACACCTACAGAGTTACACACACCCAGGTAAGCCCTAGAAAAGTCACTTAGCCTCCCTTTGCTACAGTTTCACTATATATAATCTCTCTTTATATATATATAGTGCACACACACACACACACACACACACATATATATAAATAAAAGAAAACAGAGACACTATGCCCTTGATCAACACATGTAGTGCTTGAAAAATCATATTAAAGTTTTCAGATGAAGATCAAAGATTCATTTTTATCACCTCTTTTCTCAGTGGTCCATAGCTTTTCATTCTCTCACTCTTAGCTGCGCCTGTTTCTTCATGCTGCCAGTGATGCCTTCACAGCCTTAACTGAGCTGATCACTCAAACATATAAAACTTTTTCACAATGATTGCTGATACTAAACAACACCATATAACCTAATAATTCTTCTATGGTCCTATTTAATCTGAATACAAGCAATAAAATCTACAACCAACAATCTGTGGATTAATATGCTTTTTTTTTCCAAACTGTTTTTCAAGTTTATCTGTACAACTTCATGAAGGAATACAACTTTTATGTAGAACAGGGACAGTTTTCCACAGAGAGAAACCAAAGGACAAGTTAAAGCAAGAAAGAAAATGAAGTATCCTGGGGGGGAGTACTTTAAGATATATTTATATCTGACCCTGTAACTTCTTCCACACATACAAAGACTACCACAAAAGTCAGCACGTACTATATAAAATTTATTGATATCAACCCTGGAATTAGCCATTTTAAGAAAGCACGCATCTAAAAGCTTCCCTTTAATGACCAAATAACATCTAACTTCAGTTACTTTGAAACCAAATCCAAAATGGTCCCTCAAGGGTTACAGCTTCACAGGGTTGATTTGGCTGGGATTAATCAGTTTTGCAAAGCCTAAATTGTACAGATTAGGCTTCTTAATCTTATCTCCCTAACCATGAGGTATCTCACAGATTAGTTAGTGATCCACATCACATAATCCATACCTGGGAGCCCAGAGTCTTAAGGTAATGGATTGTTTGAGCAAAATAAATGTGAGAAGTCACCACAGCTCTGCTGACTCCATTAATGTGTATAGGAACATGGTTCTCCAGAAGACGGTACTTGACAGACAGCTCTGCTGCCACAGAAGCCTTCGAGCGCTTTAGAATGCTCTCCCACGCTCACCAGCCTCACCTGGTCTCCTCACACCACCCCTCACTCTTCTCTTAAGCTTCTCAAGGCACCAAACGAGCCCAGAGCACTAGGGAACAACTAATTATGCGTAACAAAGTAGTGTGTATCTTTAGCCATATACTTGAAATAACCCTCACTTTTAACAATACAGTTTCTACTTGAAAAAGCTGAGATATTGTTAAAGAAGAAACTCAGCCAAAACAATGCAGTTATTGCGTACCCATTCACCAGATATTTTGAAGATGACTTACATACAGATACTTTATCTCCCCTGACAAAAAAACTCACTGCTCTATCTATTCATTCAGTCTCCAGCTTGGCATCATTGCCGCTCGAACACTTTGACTACCGAATTAACTGACCTCTCCAGTTCACACAAATACAACAAAGCTGCACATCAAAGCATTACCCAAAGTGCAACAAGTAGTTTGGCTTTAATACAGCACAGAAATTAAGAACGGACACAGTTAGAAGTCTTCCATGTTAGATATTACTTGTCTGACAGCTTCAGACCGTCTCAAAAAATGACTCAGTCGGCCATTCAAACGACACCCAGCCCTGCACAGCTGGGTAAGTCATGTTAAGGGCCTGTAAGTGGAAAGAAATCCTATTTTGAATGCCAGGGGGGCATCATTCTTCCTTCCAAGCCACTGCTCCTTGTGAACGAGGGCAGCAGCGCCCGGGAGCAAGCACCAAGGCGCTCGCCAGCAATCCCGGGAATGTCCCCGCTCCACAAAGGTGGGGACACCCCGGAAAGCCTGGAAACTGCTCAGATGAAGGCAGCTTTCAGAGGTGAATCTTAAACAGTAAGATACGTACAAGAGATACATGGGCTCACAGAAACTATAACATGTAAACAAGAGTTTGCAGTTTCGGGCTTTTTTTGTTTGTTTGTTTTTGTTTTGGCAATTTCTACTTTCAGATTCCTATATAGCTGCCTGAGGCAGAGTGGGTGGGAAAATCCAAGACTGCAGAATTTGGCTCTTTGTCTGCAGGGAAAGTATCTGGGCTGAAAATTATCTTTTACAAAGAAAAGTAAATTATATTTCTGGGATTTCTCAGCATTTTATGCCCTCCTCTGCTGGACAAAAAAGCATCCAGAAACCCAGCAGACACCCTAGATGTCCTCAAAGAAACAAACAAAAAAAGGAGAGTAAATTGATACAAAAAGAGAAACTTTCAGTCACCACAGAATGTCCTGCCAAAGCTTATTTGGCAAGGGCTGTTATTGAGGTGCATAAAAGCGTAAGCAGATCCTTTCTGTCACTCCAGACAGGAGGAGGCTGAGAAGAGGGAGGAAAAAGGGTATGAAGTAGGTCTTACACAGAGGGGAAGGCTTCTTGCAGAGACGGCAACTAAAGTGAACTTGAAGAAAATGTTAATGAAACCCAGCGCCAGCCCACCTCCCAATTCAGCAGGCCCAAGCAACCAAATCTGCATTTTGGTTTCGCCTCGATGCAGACTCCTTGCTTCTTGCGTAGTTGCCTTCGCATCGCCACACTGAGCAGGAGTCAGGGCCCTTATTTCTGTCCTCTTAAAAAGCACTAAAGTATACTTAGACACCGTTACAGGTCAGACAACAGATAAGTTTCACTTGAACAAATCCATCCAAGTAAATTAAAGCAATGTAAAAAACATCTGAGGCTATGCAAATTAAAGCTGTGAGAATAATTACATTCCTTGCTTCATATACTAATTTATTTTGGGGTTAATGAAGGAGTTATTCCTCCTTCCTTTCCCCCAAACCATCCAAGGCCCAGAGCAGCCACAGGAGCTCAGGAGAGTGTTTGAAAAGGCAAATCTGTGCCAGCTTCTGCCACCCACCAAGGGTCCTGGGCACCCAGCACTTATCTGCAGGCCACCACGCTGACCTGTACATTATTTTCCTCATTAACTTCACAGAGAGAGAACTGCCTGCATAGCACTAACTCCAAGGAGAAACATCCCTCCTGATAGATGCACTTGGAAAAGAAAAAGCATTTTTAAGAGGATTGCATACATTAAAGTAATACCTATTTCTCTGTTAGAAGCAGCCTTATAGAGGTTTTTCCTCTTAGCAGAAATTATAATTTTTGTAGAGAAATTATACTGTCTGTTCCTTTAAAATAACTCCATGCTTGGCTTTCCCCACAAGAACCCCCTTCTTCCAAAGCTCATGCACAGTCTGAGCTTTACACCGGGGAAAAGAATGGAGTGTTTAATTTTAAGATTGTCTGAATTATAGTGGAAATATTTCATAACACTGAAATCACTCACAGACAGAGTCTCGCTCATACTTCAAGTTTTGGCATAATTTAGATGAAGAAACATCGTTAAGACGCGGTCTCCGAGCAAAACGTCCTCGGTGCACGGAGCCGCCGTGACTCCTTTACCGCTAGAGGCCAGCAGCTCCCCTCCGGGGCCAGGGCTGCCCGCCCCGGCTAACCCCGCTCCCTCTCACCTGCTAAACCACCCGAGAACGAGAGCACTCATTTCTGCCTCACCTTACACACCAGCAATCACTCCAACTGGTCATTAGGAATGCTATGGATTAGGGGAGGGAATTAGCTTGAGTAATCGTAAATTTAAAGGAAGTACACACTGCCACAAAGCTTAAAATCATGGAATAATAACAATTATTATTATAATTATAATTATTAAGTGAAGTTAAAAGTTAATTTTTCATTGAAAGGTATCAGTCCAAGGAAGGGCACTGATTTTTCCTGTATTTTAACCCTGCGTCTGAAGCCAAACTATGGCCCAAGATACATCATTAAACATTTGGCTGCCCTACTCCCTAGCTGCAATGGGCAGCCTAAGGAGCACAGATAAGAGTTTGAGTCGCGTACTTAAAATCTCATTCTAGCATCCCCACTGGGAGACACTACCTGCTTTAAGGAACAGTAAGCAGCAACTGTCTGAAAAAATAAGAACAGGCTATTTTTGGACATTTAACCCGAGACTGAGAAGAGCTGTTCAAACTGTCTTTAGCATATATTTATTCTTCCACTGCTCTTCTGAAGACTTCTAGTTCTACGTGTAGGAGTAAATAAGAGCTACTAAATAACAACACCTGTGACACATAGCTACTACTTCACAGTCTCAGCTAAGAAAGAAAAACTCCCAACTTATCACAGATATTACAGTATCATACATCAATGCTGTCAAAAGCAGCATCAGACAGGAGCCCGGCACTTGTTCAATTTCCTCTTCATTTGGATGGTGACCCATGTATGCCACCCAGCTCCGAGGTACTTTATAATTTAAGGGCACTATAAGAAAATTAGTTGATGTGATTTAATTATTAACAATATGTGATATCAAAATAGAGCTAAAGTAATTCCTAAAAGAGGAAGAACTTGCCTCCAGGAGAAAGCCACACATACAAATCTTCCAGGTGGCAGTGACAGGGAAAAGATAAGCACCCAACTCCTTACCACTGTTCCCACCTACCTGCAGACCTGAAGCTACAGAGCCAACGCTCACATATGAATCCCTTCTGTCTGTCACAGTACAGCTCCTCCTCGGGTATGGGGCTTCCTTTCAAGTGTCACAAAAGATCATATTCAAAAGAGAATTCAAGACCTAAGAGAAGATGTTCCTAAGTCTAAAACACGAGACACTGGCACCATGGCACAGTAAAGCGAAGGAGCCGACCACCTCCACAGGGCAGCCTCACCGAAGCCAAATTACCGCTGCCCCAGGCCTGCAATGAGCAGAGCTGACCCAAACTCCCTGTAATTGCATCAGTTTCTACCAGCTGTGAATCTAGCACATGGTTTTCAAGCTCCCTATTAAGAGGTGGCCTAATTCTGTTAAAGCTGTGCCTGGGCGCAGGTCAGCTGCAGGTCAGGCTCTTTCAAAGACAGCAAAGAGGGTAATGTTGGTGCAATAACTGCCTCACATGCAGTAAAATACCCATTAGGGAACTTGTCTGTTTTTACCCTTGAGAACATTTATTAACCCTTGCATTAGGATCCTCAACGTATTTGTGTCTGCAGTGTAAGAANCTAATTCTGTTAAAGCTGTGCCTGGGCGCAGGTCAGCTGCAGGTCAGGCTCTTTCAAAGACAGCAAAGAGGGTAATGTTGGTGCAATAACTGCCTCACATGCAGTAAAATACCCATTAGGGAACTTGTCTGTTTTTACCCTTGAGAACATTTATTAACCCTTGCATCCTCAACGTATTTGTGTCTGCGGTGTAAGAACAAACCCTTCCTTCGCCACCTCTGTTTTAGGCTCTTGCCAAGTTGGAAGAAAAAAAAAAGGTGCGTGTTTGAAACATTATCTTGCAGTTTTAGAAGCCTTAAATAGGCTTCAGGGTAGTGGAGAACCAAGTGTGAGACTATCAAAAAACTTCTGAAATCTATTTTCAACCAGGGGCAACAGAAGTGCCTCTTGACACATCCTACAGCACAGCGGCCCTGGGGAGGGCCCTGCCAACCCTTCCCCTCTTCTTCCTCGCGGGCCTGTGTGCACATGTGCTGGGCAGGGCAAAACGAGGGCCTTTTACCAAGACGGATTAACACAAGCTGATGAGACGAGCGCCCCGCAGCAGCGGCTGCGCAGGAGGGATTCAGCAACGGCAGGATCCGAAGCGCTGCTCCAAGGAGGACGCAGGCGGGAAGCTGTAATTCCCTGCCAGGCAATCCAATTAGAAAGGGGTGTACCGCAAGCAGAACCACTTACAAAGTACTCGAGCAAGTATACTTCAGACCAGTAATTTCAGCGTTCTTACAGCAGTAAATAGATTATTAAAAAGAAAGAGCAATTCTGAGAAAAATGTGATTACAGGAATGGAAGTTCTCATTGAAGTGTTTGGTGTTATTTAGCATGTATTCTTCTCCGGAGGCGCACGCGAGCCGCATGCCCAACGAGCAGCGGTACCTGCTTCAGCAAACCCGACGAGAGGAAGGCAGCTGAGAGCACTGCCGTTAGCACGGAGCGCGGCGCCTTGCAGGCATCCAGCTAGGCCTGATTAAATGAATTAATTATTCCCAGCTCAAAGCCTTTAACTATCAGTTTTCTTGATTGGCATGTGGCTTGCACAAGAGGCCCAAATCTTATCCAAAGCCCAGACTTTTCCTGTACGCTGCAGACTTCCAAAGCTTTGCTGCACTAATGACAGCCAGTGCGGATCAAACTTCCTTGCATACTCTTGACAACTAAAAAATTACATTTGTTGACAAAAATAAAATTAAAATCGCTGACAGGTTAGGTTAATTGGACATATTATACCAGTCTCTCTTTTTTAAAGTAGGATACCGAGCTGTCAGAGTCTATTACCTTTAAACTTCAAAACATTTCTTTCAAAATATAGTCACAGCTCTGAAGACTCTGCAGTGACAGGCTCAGGCTGCAAAAAGCCTATTTCTGCTTCTGCGCTACAGAAAGTCCACCAACACACGGCAACGTAAGAGAGAGATCTGAAACCACCTGAATCCTGCCTCATGACACACGCAACCTGACAGGTTGCTTGGATGGAGCTGGCAGAAAATACAGTACACCGTGGAATTACCAACTTGCTCTTTGTCTTGGGAAAAGAGAATTGTGTAATCGCTAAATCTGACTGAGTTGTATTGATCTGAACAGCAACGTTGCCTCTTCAGAACCCAATGGAAGAGCTGACATGAAACAAAGTCCATCAATCCGTGCTCTGCTGCTTCCCGGGAGAGCTGAGAGAGGTCACAGGATGCACTTTGCCCATGGGCACACGCCGGACGCTCACAGCCTGCCTTCCTTAAAGGAGGTAAAAACAGGCTTATCTACGCCTGCCTTGCCCATCTGGGCAGCCTAGGCCCAGCAGCCCATGTGCAAACATTTGCAGCTGTTCCTGAGACCATGGTCTGTACCTGCAGCCTGTCCTGCTCCTGCCACGCGCTGGCTGCACCTCCTACCTACACCTTGCTGGCTCCTTTTCCATGGAAAACTGCAGCCCAGCACCTCCTGGGTTTGCCAAAGATGAGATACAACTCTGCAGCACCTTTGGAAAGGTCTGGGTGGAGAGTGAAGCAGAAAGTATAATCCAGTTTAGCCAGCTATCCATACTCTAAACAAAAAAAATATAGGGAGAAGGTGAAATAAATCTGTCAATAAACAGCAAGACGTGTAACATACAGGAAAAAGAAACAATACGCACGAGAGAACTTTGCTCTCAAATGGAGTGAATGCTCCAGTCCCACAAAACAGCTTTCATTTCTACCAATCAGTGAACTACAAAGGCATTTGCAAACCTTTTGCTTGGAGGGAAACCATAACTAATGGCATCTGCCACAGGAACTGAGCAGCATTCACGGGTTTCCTGCCGTGGCTCCCCACCTCTCCAGCCCCGCACAACAGGCCACCAGCTCCTCTCCGGCTGCGCGGGCTTCCAGACAGGGAGGCTGCGAAGTGACAGGTCAGCCGAGTGACAAAGAGCCAATACCAACATACATAATGCAACAAAACCAAGCGGACCGGGGTCATCTGACTTACAGCAGCCTGGGTTGCACATCCTGAGAACCGCGGAGACTCTCCGATTCTTGTCTGGCTCAGGCACAGCAGGAGAAGGAGGAGGCAGGAACCGCTGCACTCCTGCCAGAGCTGCGTTGAGACCCTTCCAGAGGGGAATGGATGGCAAGGACATGACATGGGAAATGTAGGTTTAAAATGGGGGCCTGTGGGCCAGCTGGAGGATTGACCCCACACATTCTCATCTGTGAGCAGTGAGGAAAAGGAGGCTTCAATACTCAGTGGATCTATTGCAAGGATTTATTCTGAAGGCCATTTTCCCTTCTCAGGGTATCTTTAATTCTGCAATTTATAATCAGATTACATCATAAATAGCACAGTTCATAACATTTGTCCTATTTGCAAAAAAAAAAAAAAATACCTTTAACAGGTTTGAATCTAAGTTAAACAGATATATGAAATAAAAAAAAAACCAATTTATTTATTATAAATCATAAACTCTGACAGGAAGAACCACAGTGCAAAAGAAGGGACACAAACAGATGAAACTGAGCTGTGATTGAGTTTAGTTGTTATTCAGTAACCTCAGCACCACAGTAGATCTCAGCAGGTCTCCCTCTGCCTCATGCTCAAGCAGACCAGGTTAGGAATTGACTCATTCAGTTATTCAAAAAGCTAATTCAGACTGAATGTATTTATGAAAAAATGGGGTGGAAAGTAAGGGTAATGGCCCTGGACTCCCCTGGTCTCCCAACCCAACTTCACTGTGCTCAGATATCTCCATTTACCAATTCACAGCAGTCATTTGCCTTAAGTTCATAAACTAAACCTTTATATTGTGTTTTGGCTACCAAATTAGCACAAAGCAGGCAGAATGTTTCCCAGGCTTTCTAGGGCTATACATATAGTCGACTTATAAATGGCATTTATAAATTTAAAAATCTGACAGCATATATTTTTAAGAACTCTATTTCAATTATTGAACAAACCTCATGCTGATAAAGGAATAATTGCACTTCTATAGCAGGCAGCTTAACTGAATCTATTTCCACAAAAACACTTGATTTGCAGCTTCAAACCATGCCAATGCCACTCCTTTGTTAGGCATCTAATTAAAAAGAATTATTATGGAAAATGTTCACTATTTTGTCCATCTAGGTCTTATTGCAGGACTGTTCTCTCAGATCAGTCTTGCCTGTTTGCCAGGAAATACTGCTAATGCTTTACTGATATACAGAGCCCCTTTTCCCCTAATGCCAGAGAAAATAACCTCTGGGCTGTGAAATGGTATAATTTATAATTTTCAGTTTATTCTTTTTTGCTTACAAAATCTCCTACCCTCTACTGCCATGAAAACAAACAAAAAGCTCCTTCCATAATACAAGCAATTACTTGCCATTTCCACAAGCGCAGAAGCTTTCCTGTCCCTACATCCCTACTTCTAGTGTTGCCTTCCCCACCTCCACGGGGCCAAACGCACACTGCCCACATTCACTTAGCAGCTGAACTCTCTCAAAAACTTGTTAGCCCTATTTTGGAATTCACATGTATGAAAATATATGCATGATGCCATATATAATATCTGAAATGCAAGCAGGATCTTCTGGCATATTGACATTTCCAGGGGAGGCCAGGGCAGCCTGGCCAGGGCTGCCTGGCACTTCTCTGAGATGAGGCTTCCCATCTATGGGATCTGCTCCCCAGAGCTCTGAGAGCCTCACTCCCTTTTTCCGTGGTTTTCTACTGCCAGCCTTGAACGAACACACGTCTTTGCTAAACGATGAAGTCTGGCCCGAGTAGGTGATGAATAAGGAGGGCTGAAGAGGCCCCTTTCCATGGTTGTGCCACAGAAAGCTCTAACCCAACGCAGTCACATATCACAGCTACAGCGCAAAAGCAGCCTTGAGATACACAAATGCCCGTGAGTTCAGATTTACGTACGAGCTTCAGATTCATAAACTACCAAAGAATTTGTCAATTAAATTTGTAGACATTTCCAGATAATGTTTTCCAATAGACAGGACAAAACTTTTCAGTCTCAGCACAAGCACACTGCATTTTACTAAAAATACTCATTCATAACTAACCAAATACCAGCAGCTCTTCTCCCCTGCTTTTACTGAAAAAGTCAATTGCTTGTCAGGGAAAAACAACACAATATACATGAGAAAAACATCTGAATCTCCATTAACAAAAGTGCTGAGCATTCACTTTTACAGATAAATGGGGACAAATTGGGCTATTCCCTACAAAGAATTCCCAATTGACTGGAAATTGTTGTGACTCCAGGCCAAGGAATAAACCAATTCTGTCCTCTTTAGAGGCTCAGGAATGCTTTTGTTTGAGCACAGAACTTTTCTAAACACACTGGAGCTCTGCTAACAGTCACTCGCCCTCAAGTGAGAGCCCTTGGAGAGGTATTATCCTGAAAGCCATTTATCTTTTACTTCAATTTGGAAGCAAACACCAACACTGAGGGCCATTAGAGAACAAGTGCTCTCTGGATGCTGAAAATCAATGGAAGAAAATTAAAAATCAACAAAGCTCTCACATACAGGCTCCTAAATGAAATGGCCTGTGATCCAGTCAATCCTTGTTAAGGGGAGAATGAAATAAATTCTTAATCAAGGATGAGCTCCAGTGACACTTCTTATCATATTTAGATAGCATTTTATATAGATCTCAAACTATACTCTGTGCCGTAGGGATATAATCTGATAATAAAAGTTATTCAGAGTGCATAGAGCAATTAAGAATGTATTTTCAACACTCAATTCTTGTGGCTGACAAAAGGCTGTAGACTCCAGGAAGGGTGATGAAGTGTGAATGAAGCAATACTGACAAAGCAAAAACAGGAAAAGTTTTTCACAGTATTTTCCTAAATGTTTTTTAGTTTAGATCCTGAAGAGTAAATCCATTTAATTTGCATCTTGATTTTTTTTCCAGTATTCAACTAATTACTAATCTTTATGACAGCTCTTAAAGTAGCACTAGAAACAACATACTCTGTTGTTCATCATATCACAGAAATGTCAAAAGAGAAAAACTATCGAAAAGAGTTTTCTGTGCTCTGCCACCTACTCAGGAATGTCGCCCAGAATCAGTTGGGGATTGCTGGTTTTCAGAACATTGCCAAGTGTTGCCAAGATGGCAACAGAAGGCAGTGTCACATGTACAAACCATTTTGCTCTTTCAATAATTGCAATCAACATGCAACAACACGAAGTATGCTCATAAAACATGGGATCTCCTTTGGAGTCATCTATTAGCCATCCTAATGTAACAATTTCCCCCTGATTTAATAGTCATGCAATACATACTGAAAGAATCTATATTGATTTAACTCATTTTCTGTATTATTTCTGAATGAAGAAAATTTGGTCTTTCTGGAATGGGCAGTTTTCCATTTTGGTGATTATTACTCATCATGGCAAGAAGAAAGAAGTTGAAAGGGTTTTCCTTAATTCCTTTTGAATTATAAACATGGAACAGGTCGCCAAGAGAACAATCTCCTTTGATTTGTAGAATCCCCTTCTCCGGAGATCTTCAAGACCCGCTTGGATGCAGTCCTGTGCCACGTGCTCTAGGTGACCCTGTGTGTGCAGGGGGTTGGGCTAGATGATCTCTAAAGGTCCCTTCCAACCTTAATGATTCAATGATTTTTTGAGGAAAAAGAAATTCTGAGGTAAAGACTTATCAGAAATCATAAGCTTGCCATTAAGCCACCTCTATTTGTCTAGTACTAGTACTGATGAATCAATATAAGGGATAGAGTAATGAAACAAGTGACTGGTCCACGACACTGGCAGGTGGGCACATTCAAGCAATGAAGCTGCTCCAGAAACTGGAACATTCTAGCCATTTGGTATTATAATAGTTCTGTATTTCTCCATCAACGGATGTGTCACAGCCTCAGCTGAGCCTCTTCCAGGGAATCAGCTACAGTTAGGAGTCTTGCAACCAACCTCTACTTCCAACCCCGTGGCTGAGTCTGGGCAGAAGATGGTTTTGGTGTTTCCTCCTGGGATTCAAGAGAAGCAGCAGTGGTTCTGCTCTGCTGTGAAGCTCCTTTAACACACCCACACACCTTGTACTCAGCTGTACGAGGGAATTACAGATCCAGCCAGACCAAATAACCCATCCTACATATGTGCCTAACACCTCTTCTGAACAGGTTGTTTTGATTATCAACAAACTAAGGTTCCTCATCTTTGCCTAGTTCTGGTGATGGCTCTACCTCATAGAAAACCTGTGGATTTTGAAAACCATTTCAAAACCCTTCTGTCTTCATAAAGGTCAAGGACTGTCTAACTTCCAGACAGAGCTTGGTGTTTGCAAGCTCTAACAAATCCCCTCTTCTCCACCAGCATGAGGTGTGGGTATCCCTGTTGTCTTCTGCCACAAAATATAAATTCTAAACTACCCCAAGGTTACAAGTAACAAATTTCTTAAAATTATGAAAACAGATGGCATGGATATCTGAACACAGACATGATGAATTTATCTATCTACACATATCTGCAGAACTGACTCTTCAGGATATTTCTTTGTCAGTCAAAGAATTATCTAAAATGATAAAAAGTAAAAATTGACAATTTATTCTTTCGAGAATAAAGACAGGTTCCATAACTTTCCCATCTGGTGACTAACCCAGTAAATCTTCAGTGACAAACTCAGTATTTTTTAACAGGTATGAGAATAGAAGCAGAAATAAAAAAAATGCCTTTTAACTTTTTACTTTATTTCATTTCTGAGGTTAAAATTTCCAGATGGCTGGGTGAGACAGAAAGATAATAGCTCAGGGCAGCTTTCTGTCTTGTAAAGCTCAAGAAAACTTATGAGAAATCACAGTGGATTTTTTATGACTAAAAAAGGGAAAAGTAAAATGGCAATTGCCAACATTTTCAACATGTTGCTCTAGCAAGGCTAATTTGATTGCAATTTGACTCATCAGATAGTGCTTTTATGCCTCTTGAGATGTAGGAAGTTGATGTCTATGCTCCCTGAAGACAAGAACATATTTTTTGTACATATTTCCTCCAGGCTGCCAGTCACACTGCAGTGAAATACGTGCTGCCCTGTTACTGCAGGTAGCAAATGGCTGCTCTTTTGTTTGGCGCTTCAGCCACACAACTTAGTTGGTCTCCCGAGACTTTGAAATGAGTGAGGTCTCTTCAAAAAGATATCAACTGTCGTGTATTTATTGGAGAATATAATACAGGGACAGATTATTCCAACCAAGGTGTGGTAACCGAGCTGGCTTTTGTAAGCAGCAGCTGTGGCAATTGGTTGTGATCCCACTAGTCCCAGTAGAAATCTTTATGGAAAGGGTCTATAAATATTACATACTGGCCATTACTTGTGATGAACCAATATCGACAATACACTGAAGCAATCTGCAAGTAACCTCATTCACAGGAGAAAACCCCATTTCTGAAAGAGTCCTTTAGATCAGTAAACCCATCAAGGATTTCAGGAACATCTGGTGACATAACGAATGGAAACCAAAAGCACCAACATGGGTCACGAGCTCAGCTGCCCCCTGAGGCAGCGCTGCACTGCTCCCCTATTATCATTCATTTGGTTGGGAGAGAATTTAGGTGGGATCATAGCTTCTTCACATCGAATTAGTCTCTCATAAAGAGGATCAGGAGGGGATTAAGAATACCACAGCAACCACCACCACACTCTCTGTCTTCGGTATTTCTAAGTCACTCATCACCATGGTATCCTGTTGTAAAGGGGATTCATACCCTAGAGCTTTAGAAAGAGAAGTAGCAAATTTACACAGAGTTTTGAATAAGACTATTCTTTGTCCAGAGGAAATAAAAAGATATATTATTAAAGCAGAGCACTGCTCTGAGGGGCTTATTGACCAAAATTACATCTAACAGGAATACTCTCTCAGTATTGTCTGGCAAGATCTGCAATGGGAAGAGAGAGAACAGAAAAAGAGAAGGGGAAGAGAAGGAAGGCGGAAGGGAAAGCTGGAGGGAGAGCTGGTGATGCTGGGGAAAGCAGACAGCGTTTGAGGGGGTTCACACAGACAAAGCAGGGACGGTCCTGCTGTCCCCAGGGGCCAGGGAGCCACCTGCTTTGCCTAGAGGCAAAGGGAATGCAAGCGAACCAGGTCACAGCAGTGCCAGCCCTCCCCAGGTTACTACTGCAGCTCTCTCCATCTAGAAAATCAATACTCAAACCACGTGAAAGCCCAGATTGCAGCACTGTACACAGATAAACAACAGCCTTAGCTGAAAGGTCATCAATCTGGAGGAGCTCTGATTACCATATGACACAGTATGACAGAGCTGTGCAAGCTCAGTTGGAGGTCTCCTGTTGATTGCTGTAGTTCCTTAAGAACTCAGAATAACTTGGAAAATCTAACCCTGCAGGGAAAAAGCACAATATCTTACTGTTGTGCTATCAACACATAATTATAGTTTTAAAAAGTGGATTGAAAAATTTATTGTGCATTCTTACGTTATCCTTCATTCTTCTATGGACTAGTAAGAATGGATACAGTCTCGAGAATAGCCTTAATAGCTGGTTGTGGTAGTTGTTTTGTTGTTATGATTTCCAAAAACTGCCCATCACCCCTACCAAAGTAGGCAGCATTGCCAGTCTTGGTGTTCACTGTGGATATTTGGTAGCTAAACTCATAAATTAATCTGCAAAAAAGGCAAAAAAGAGGAGTCTCGAATCCCACAACTGCACCATGTGGTTCTTTTTTAGATAAAACTATATGCTGTCGTGACCATTTAAAGATCCTGCTTCTTTTTAGAGGAAGTAACAAAGTAAGAAGAGGAAGTAAACAGAGAAAGAAGAACTGAAGCTAAACAGAGAGACTACAACTGAGGGTAAGCAAGGGGAGTCAGACTGAGGCTGAGAAGGGGAGTAGAACTGAGGATATAGAAGGGGAGTAGGAATGAGGGTAAAGAGGAGGAGTAGGATTGAGGGGAAAGAGCGGGAGGAGGACTTAAAGGGAGTAGGGTTGAGGGTAAACGGAGAGAGCAGGACTGAGGGTAAAGGGAGGTGAAAAAGGCAGGTTATGAGTGATAAAATTATCAGAAACTCATATGTTATTGAAAATTTTAGAGATTACAAAGAAATGACCTTAATTTGCTTTACATTTCCCCAAAACCTTTTCAATATTTTTGTGAAATGTTATTGAAAGGAGGCAGAATTATTGTGAGTTATCCGATCAGAAGGTAAACCTGGTCCTTGTTTAGGACATCTCCTGCAGTATTTGAGAGCTGTTGCTGTCCCTACTTCGTAGCAAGGTCATTTCTGTCACTGCCATCCAGATGTCTGTCCTGTTTGTTTTTTCCTGCCAGCAGGGCCCCCCTCTGGTGCCTTCACCTCCTTCTTTATTCCCTCTTGTTCTCCTCCCACTGCTTCTCAGTGTATTTTTCTCAACTATCTCATTCCATCAGTTAATGGAATTCCATCAGTTTATCTCAGAAAGGAAACAAATCAGGTAGGCCCACTCCAAAGTACTGCTGTTTGATTTTTTTGTTTCTAGTTATGTTTGAATTGTTTTAGGTATTCATAACATTTGTTTTAAGCAGTATTTTGATATGTAGAAGGCACACCAAGTCAAACTGCAAGTGATCTTGCCATGTATTCCCTGAATATCTACTGAGCAGGAGTAGGGTGAGGGTAAAGGGTGATTTGGAGATCATCCAAACCCACCTGGATGCCACCCTGTGCCACGAGCTCTGGGTGTCCCTGCTGGAGCAGTGGGGTTGGACTAGATGATCTCTAGAGGTCCCTTCCAACCTCAGCCACTCTGTGATTCTGTGATATAGCTTGTATTTGTGAACGGCGTTTAAATGCAAGGCCAGGTAACAGAGCTGTACTAAGCAACAGTGAAGAATACACCCTCAGCTACATAAAAGCTGCATTAGGAGGAGGCAGGCAAGAGAAAGGGGGAGAAACTCCATGCCAAACAAATATGCTAGCAAATAACAGAACCTATCCCAAATAATGTGCTAACAACATTTTCAAAAGAGAATTTTCAGAAAAAGAAAAGCAGAAAACACTGAAAAAATGTAGTTTCCCAATAAAACACCTTAAAAACACCACATTTTAGAAGATTACAGTTGCAACAAAATATTTCAGCCCATCTAATCTATTTTTCCTTACCCTGAATCCATCAACTCTTTTTTAAGACTCTTATTTTCATCTATAAATCATATATGAATGTTTCTAGAAAATTTCAAGGGACTGAAAAGCTTTTGTGGCCCTATTCCAACCTAGACATGTTTTATAGAGTAACTGGTTTATAGCAGATGAATTTTAAGAGAGTGAAGTCTACGAACTGTGCAGAGCCACAGGACCAATGTTTGCAGACACAATATCTAAAATCAGGCTCCTACCTGTAATAAGCTTCTTTCTTTGTTCCTCAATGCAACTTTCAAAGGTGCAGTTCCAACTGCCTCTAATGGTTTAAAAAGCTTTTCTTTAACTTCCTTTTAACCAATTTCATGAATAAGTTTCATACTTGTCTTAGGAGTCACACCTTTATTCTTGAGATATTACTGAACTGTTATCAAATTCTATATATTTATCTGTTAATATTCCTAAACAATAACACACACACAAAAAACTATCTTGTTTCCATATTTAAGGCTCTTTATGATTTTACCATTAAAAATACTTCCCATATTTCCATTCTACATTCTAAAAATATTAGCTTTTCTTTATTATTTGAAAAATAATCTTTTACATATTTGGCTGCTGTGCATATTCATGGTGTCAATAGCCCCTTCACAAACCTTTCCTTTGAACTGGCAGAGACGTGTTCGAATTAATTTACCTGTTATTCTGAGAGGAGCAAAGGGTAGTCTCATGCTTGAAGCGCAGAGGCTGGCACAGAAACCTGGCATATTATTAAACCTCGCTCATTTATTTCCCAAGCAAGTCATTTACATCTCTGTGCTTCCACATCTGTGGAAATCCAATCTTCAGAATTCCCAAAGCTATTAGTAGGAGACACAAAGCCATCTACATGCATATAAAGTTTTGAGAGCTTGTGATAGAGTACAACTCACAAGCGATTTTAATACGGCCTCATAGTATACCAAACAATATTAGCCTGGAACATTAGTACCTTCTGAATGGCATTTTATTCCAGAAATGACAGTTTTATAGACTTTGTCTGCCTAAGTCAACTGAAAAATTATGCCTGGACCTTGCAATAACATCCACTGTGGGAGGGTGTCAGAGGAGCTCTTCTGCTTTACAATTGCGAGGAAGAGCAGAAACCCTTCAATTCCCAGACTCTGCATAATACCGGAGGCCGAGATCTCCCATTCCAGATTGCAGCATCTTGCAGTGCACAAAACCACCTGCCTGACGTGCCGCTGCAACACGTTTGTCTCCAGAGGAGCCCGCAGAAAGAACCCGGCGCCGCAGACCAACGTTCACAGGGTCAGACTCTGCCTTTTAGCCAAAACACGCTAATTTATTCCTGCCTGTACTGCATCACTAACTAGAAACTAGCTTTTTAACTCCCCAAATCACATGCAGTGATTCAATGTGGAAAAAAATTAGTTCACAGGTATGACTGAATTAAATAAACAGGACACATGTTAGCAATAAAGAAGAAGAAATCCGGTGCATTTAACATTTTAAATTGACATGAGATGTTTGCTTCTTCCCAAAGATGCAGGTCCGATTCCTGTAGTCATAGCTACGCGGAAAGCAGGGCTTTTTATGCAACTAGCAATTGCCAGGTTTTGGCAGCGAGCTTTACAAGATAAACACTCCAGATCCCCCAGTGCTACCTGAAGCTCCGCTCCTGCCAGAGCGCTCCACTGTCTCCTCTTGCAGGGGCTTCGTGTCTGCCCAAAAAGCAAAACATTAAGTCCAATCTAAATACATTTTCAATGTCCACAGTGGCAATCCTGTTTAGCAGACTCAGAATAGGACTGAAAGCCCGTGAGTTACAGTTCCACAGCTGCTGCAGAAAATTAATTCTGTTCCATTTGGGCAAAGTTGCTTAAATTTCCCCATTTATGTGAGAATAGAAATGCTAACCTCGTATTCAAAGTATTAGTTCTGTTCTGAAACGACCATGCCAGATATAGATGCTAATTAATCTTGCAAAAGGTGGGATCATACTTACAATAATTATTTTCAGTACATTGTAAATCCTATAATGCTGTTCAGCACTGCAGGAAAGTGGCATGAAAAAATACATTACAAGTATGCATACGTCTCAAAATGGAATCACAAAATACCTTTTATCTAAGGATCACAGGTGTTTTGCATACTTAAGTATCATTCTCTTAACTTTATGAATAAGAAAAATAAAAGGGACTAATTCTGCATTTTCAGCAAAACCTTGTAATCTGACTTCAATATAGGCTGTCAAATCATGTCATGTCATAATGTTTTTGCACAAGGTAAATGATATTCCAAGGTGCAAGGCAATGGGAAGTCACCCTTCAGAGAGGTTCAGGCTTGCTCAAGGTCACAGAAATTGGAAGACAGGTCTCCTGGCTGCTTCCTGATCCAATTTCTATGCCATCTCTATTGAAGAGATTCATTTTTTGAATTATAGTTAGGGAGGTCTCAGCAGTTCTATTATTATTCCAACAAAATTATGATTTTAAACAGAAAGATGGAACATTAACTACATTTTTCCAAATAACAGTTTTCTTTAATCATTGTAACTGTGAAAGAAAAAGGTTTAATTTGCTCCAGAGGCTACTTGGGAGGTATAAAGAAAGCAGTAATGCTTAGAAATGCAGGAAAAAAATGAAGGAAAGCAAAAAAAAAAAAAAAAGAGTTGGAAAGAGATTAAGAGATGAATGGACAGAAAGAGGCAAGGAAAAGCTGTAAGAAATCATTAAGAATGTGGAGAGAGAAATACTGGCTGAACATAAAACAAAACAAGCACTTGTAGAAGATCCCATTTCAAAAACAAATGAGAAACTACGAAGAATCCACCATTCATTTGATAGTTATCTTCTGCTCTGAAGGAACTATAGCAACCCAATGTTTTACTGTAACAGATGGAAAAAATCTGTCTCCAGCGCTAGACTGTGAAAGAGGCCACCGTCACGAAGGCTCCAGAGATGGCTTAGTTAAAATGATGAGATTTCAGGTTCCGGGGGTGGGGAATCTTTCTCTGCCTGACAGAGCCACACAGTGTGAAATGAAAAAAAAAAATCCCGTTTTATGTTTGCATGAATTTTTGATAACTATATTCCAATAAATGGGAATGGGCTGTATGAGAAAGGCATGATTACAATTTATTTGCCACACTGGTCCTGGCCTTTCCAAAGGAGTTGCTGCTGCCGAGTGAGTGCTACTGGGACTTGATGCTAATGTCAGAACCAGAAACAGGCAAACCCAAAGCTATGTTCATGCCTTATAGCTAGTGCTACAGAGCTGGGAATATACACAATTATTGCAATATTTAGCAGTGAGATTCACAGTGCTTTAGGAGTCCTGCTCAATCCTAGGAGTATTTGTGTGGTGAATACAAGATGACAGCACCTGACGGTTTAAACGACATTTTTATTCATATCATTGTAGGGAGTCAGCATTCCCCAGGGATTCCCAGTGGGATGAGCACGCTGCCAGCCCTGCAAAACCTTAGTGTCAGCTAAGCCCTGCTCATTCCCATGCCAACCCCTGGGAAAAACATCCTGCCGCATCCCCGCTCCCCAGAGGAGTTCACGTGGTCAGCACAGGCATGAGGAAGCTGCAGCGAAGAGAAGCAGAATTTGACACATCAGTAGATTGGAAAACACCAGCAGAGCATGAAGTGTGGGAACCTGTGGCGCGTGTGGCCGTTCGCTCACTGGGGAAATGAGCAGGAAAGGCACTGGCCCCGCGGAGATGCGGGAGATCCATCAGCGAGATGATGAATGTTTCAGACGTGCCACACTATTATTTTCTGGCCATCTGGGGAATATGAGTACTCTACGTTGCCCTTGCAGACCTCCTGAACAGTATTAATCATCATCTTTCATATACTGTCGAGAAGTTTTCATATGCCCCTGCCTTAACATTATCATGGTGGTTAGTCATCTTTGTGGTTAGACTCTGAGTTAAGATGAAAGAGTTCCCAATTTCCTCCCTTCTGTAAAATGGGAGCCTTGACACATGCCTCAAGGCATGTTGTGATGCTCAGTAAATAATTGGATGAAAGTCATCTCAACACACAGTATAAGTTCAATAGTATAAATAATCTTAAATTAATCATAAAAAAATCTCATCTCGTGCTTGCCAGGTGTTTCAGTGGAAATCTGATTGTTCTATGGATGTGACTGTATCTGTGATAACACATTGGGCAATCAGTTAAATAAGCTGTAATGTAAAATGCTGGTTACTGATTGTTTACCGTTTCTTCATTACAATTAACTTCCCTCTCTTTTCTTCTCTTTCCCTTCACAAAGATCCAGGACTGTTGATATAACACCTTCTTCCTTTCTGCTTCTTTCAGCAAACCCAAACCAATAGCTCTACAGAGCCTTCAACTTCTCTTTTTGGACACTTGCTCTCCTACATAGTATAGTTTGCCTCCTTGCTATATTTAATTCTGCAAGCACTGTACTGCATAAGAAAAACTACTAGGAAGATCATATTATCACAGGAATGTATAGCCTTCAAAAAAGTGTGTGATCCGCAGTAGCTCCTAAGTAGATGACTGCAGCTGCAGCTGCAGCTACAACACCAGAAGAAAAGCTGAGGTCTCCCTCTGGTCTGGAGACCTGTCCTAGCCAGGAACAGTCTGGGCTGGTTAGTTGATGTGAAGCTCCCGCAGCTCCTCTCCCAAGCGATGAAGGAATTCAGGAGTGTCTTCAGGCCGGTCACGTAGTGGGCAGGCAGCTCAAGGGGAACGCACGGCCTGCCAGGGTCTGCCCTGCAGGCACTGCCAACACAGTCCCAGATTTTTGGTTTTGGCCTATGGCTTAGGTTTAGGCTTGGGCCTAGAACTAAGAATCCACAGTCTGCTCTCAATTTTGCAAAATTGCCCTTATTTTTAGGGCATGACAAGATCAAAATCCCAGAGCTTAAAACCCCTCTGGTGTGGATCATCCTGCTTCCCAGTTGAGGGCCAGGCCTCTGGCCAGCTCCCTGCATAGCCGGCACATTTCCAAAAATGCAGGGAGCAGCTTCAGACATGCCCTCTGCTCTGGGCTCCTGACTCCTCCTGTTCCTCCAAGCAACCACCCTTGCTCATTGTAGGAAATAATAACAGGAAATCAAACCTTGCTGAAAATACGATGCTTGGATTCCTTGTCTTCCCAGAACTACCAGGAGGAAAATGGATGTCTCTCAAGTGCAGGATCACACGCCCAGTGGTCTCTTTAGCACTTGCTCGCAGGTCGTCTCCATTTTTACATAAATCTTCTTTATGTTATACTCCCACAAACTAGTCTTTTATTTTTGGCTCCACTACAGTAAACTTAACTTACCATTAGGGCGTTTTGCAGTTGTTGGTCTGCATTTGTGATTAATGAGATTTAGACAGGAAATCATAAAAATAGAACAAATGAATGTATAACAAGCATGCAGTTAAGACAAGACTACTCTTCCTTAAAAAATGCATGCCTGAGCACAGAAGAATGCAAAAGTTATACATCAGATTTGATTATAATTTTTTTTAAAAAGTTACACATTTGATTGCAAAAATCGCAGTGAAAGGTCAATCTCAAAAACTTCAGTTGAGATCTCTATATTAAACGTCAAACGAATTATAGGATACAATAATAACACAGAATGTCTGTTCAAGCATTAACCCACTTAGCCCACACACCCTCTACCTTAAAGAATAATTATCCTATAAGCTATGGAAGACCTAGAGACTTGTCACGACAATCTGCTGTTCACAGTTAGCCAAGCTTGTACTTTTTCATTAGGTACAGCCTTTGACCATCATCTTCTCCAAGTGCTGGACTATAAAACATTAAGATGTCAAAAGGGAGTAAAAAAATTTAAAAATAGCTTCAAACTGTGTGGTTCAGTGTTCTGCTAAAAATGCATGTGGAAAATTATTCAAAGACAGTAATGCATCTAAACACCCAGAGCAGGGGATTCTTTTCAAGCTCACTATGTAGAAGTCTGAGATGGAGAAATGTGCAGAAAGCATGTAAATTACTTTATATATGTATAAAACAAATCAAAACTTTCTCCATCACACTATACAGAAAAATGCATTCCAAGTTTACAGTTTAAGGGATATGCCTTACGTAAATAATACTATAATAGTGTTATTCCCTTTGACTCGCTCAGGAGGTGTGAGGAGAGGTGAAAATCATGTTAAAGCTGTATGCATTTTTGATGCAGGCCTGTTTACCTATGAAGTGTGAAAAAGCCCTGCTTTCCAAACATAGTAGGAATCAGTCAGAGGAAGAAAACAGAATTGCCCAGCCCCAGTTTAGGCAGCACTTAGTTGAATTACTTCTCTAATAGCCAAACTCCTAGTGACTCTTCCTTATATATATGTATTTAATTTGCAACTGTTCAGCTCTGCTTCTCTAAGCGTTCTCATCCTTTCTGCAGATACACGTATTCCCACCCCATCAACTAGCATCCATCAAACCTCTATGCCATATGGCCTGGTGTCAGAGGATGTGCAGCGGATGGTGATGTCTCAGCACACACTCACTGTTTTAACATATTCAGTCCCATTTGTGCCTAATAATTCCCTAGATTGGCTGTCAATAAAAGCCAACAGATAGACCATGTATGGTATTGGTCTTATGTTGTTTTGATGTTAGCACAGTAAAATTTTGCACTTTGCAGTGGTTTTCATTCCAGTGTCTCCAAACACTGCACAGGTAATAACATCACATTTTATAAATGCAACTATCAAAGCACACAGCACAGAACTTGCTACCATTTCAGAGACACCACTTCTTGTCCAGGTACACTGACAATTAGGCAGCAGTTCATCAGCCGCAGGTGAATAAAATGTGAGGTTCTGCACAGTGCTGCCCCTGACAGCAATCCACCTAAGTAGCAAACGAGGCAAGAGAGTAACTTCTTGATCCCTAAGCACACTTCTGGACACCTCTGGAAAATGTGAAGATGAATTGAACAGTCCTAGAAGTCTTAAGCAACACGATACAGTTGGGTTATGCCAGTACTTGGGTGCTACATCGCTGGCTGATGGGTGCATCATCACAACTCACAGACTTATATTCTGCAGCTTCAAGGGAGTCCTTCCTGAAGTACTTACTCAGGTTATTGAAAGTTATTGAAAACTTCAACTACAAAGGCTGGAAGATAATGCTACTCAGTATATTTGAAGATATTCTGATAGGGTCTCTAAAGAAAATTGATACTTAAGAAAGAAAGAAGTGCCTTTTACAAGTTCCACCACAAGTGTTTTGTTCTGAAAGACATATATCAACATTCAGTAGGACTGGATTTACCTGTAAGTACTGGTAAACACTGCTCAACCGAGTTGTTTCTTGGGAGATGCTTTTAGATAGCAAAAAATCTTTTGCTATCATCTGTAATTCATACTGTTACTATCTTTAAAGCATCAGGAATTTAAATTTTATACAGGATAGCTATTTCTTTATACATAAGATAGTAATCTTATGTGTAAGTGTTCTGCATGGCTTGTCTAGCAAGAATGCACACTTGTCATCTTTCCATTTAGTCTGGGAAAAACATTCAGTTATTGGTTATTGTGACAGCTGGGAAATATAAGTGTTCAACCCTTTTAAGCAATAAGTCAGTGTATGCACAATCAATATTTATTTTCTATTAATATGAAAACTGTATGTATACTGCTTAGCTGCCTCTTTTGCAGAAAAGGATAAACAGAAGGATGTATGCTTCATTTGCCTTTGTACCAATGAAAATTAAAATATTTGCTGAATGTGGAACAAAAACAAATTTCACTCAACTCCTTCCCAGCAACATTACACAGACAGTATTAAAACAATATGTAATTTATACACCTAAGAGCATATATTCTCTATAAAAATTTTATACATTTTCTTTGTCTCAATGACACTAAATTTGATAGCTTTTGTCCTCTGTAGAAAGGATTTACTCTGGCTGGCTCCAGATTGACACATTGCAAAGCAGAATTCCTTATCCTATAGGTAAACATGCACGGCTTCCATATCACAATCACAGTGTGGCTTTGGAAAACAGAGGACCAAGATCAAATCATTTTCCCCACACTGTCCATTCTAGGATGCCTGCAACAATTTGACACTACAGATAACACCAGCACAGAGTCATTACTGAAAAGGAGTTTTTATAGCACAAGAACATTCTTCATCAATGCCTGACACTTCAAGGACTGCCACATGGCCTGCGGCAGCGAGTAAGGCTATTTCACATCACGGATCTATGGGGAAGTGCCTCCAAATGGAGAAGTCAGAGGTACTGCACAGGACGACTCACTCTCGTTAGCCTACAACTTTCCCAAGCCATGTCAGAGCAATGCAGTTAATAATTCTGCTGTCTTTGGAGGCAGGTTATTGTAGAGCAAACATTAAGGCATCCTCAGGAAGTGTTAAGTCCTAACTACACTGTTATACCTCACATTACCCTCTTGTTTCATAGCATTTCAGATAAGCCGATATGGTCTTTTGCATCTCGGTGCCAATGTCTGCTGCTGCTGCGCGACTGCAGCCCCGCTCTGAACCAGAGGCCACGCAGTCACAGCTCAGAGCACCGCTTCACCAGGAAGGTCGGTCAGAGCAACACGCCAAGGGCTCTAAGGGTTTCCCCTCGGACTTCTGCCATCATTTCATGTCAAAAATGGGTTTGTTAGCTTGAGTCCCACAGTCCTTGCCACAAAACAATTTTTATATCAGAGATTGGTTTCAGCTGGCCAGCACAAGAGCCAGACATAGTGATTTTATTTCAATCTGCAAAAGACTGTGTAGACATGATCTTGATATAACTCCTTCCTGATTGCTCCTGGAGACTTAGGAACAGTAGTCACCTCAAGTTGTTCGCAGAAAGTAAGATAGAAAATGCATGTGCCACTTCTTTGCATGGATTCAATGGGGTTTATAAGTGGATTTATTTCCTTCCACCAGCTAGTTCAAAGTCCCCAGCATTCCTACAGCTAACCTTGTAATTGATTCTTTCTTATACAATCCTTTTTTCCACGGAGCACTAGGTGAAAATGATATGGTTTTAACCTCTGCATTTGCTAATGCACTTCATAATAAAAAGCATAATTCTGTGGAATTTTAACATCCTTAACAAGAGGGTAGGAAAGATAAGAAGGATCAACATTTTCTTTTCAACTGGTCTTCTTAAGGAAGTGCAAACTAGAGCAATCCACAGGGACTGAACACTTTCAGTATTCCAACAGATTTGCACTATAAACCACACATTTAAGTCTGCTGGTTTATATGGTATAATTACAACCCACAGATTACAGGCACATTCAGTAAAACTCTAATTCACTCCAGGAGTTGGTATTTTGGAGGAGATGATAAATTGAGAAAGTAATTTCAGTTCAAGAGTTAGGCTGGAGTCTTCTAGAAAATATTTGACATAACTGTATTGCAAAATAAAAGCCACTTGTTTCCCAGCTCTTTATATACATAGGCATGCAGGCAGCTACGGTTAGATTTTCTTTAGACCCACAGTCACAAAGTCACTTACAGCAACCTCTACAAGACCATTCAATCTTACTCTTATAAACAGAATTAACTATGATTTTGATAGGATGTTTGATAGGATCAAGTGTCTGTGGAGGTGCCCAAATTTCTCCATTGACTTCAGAGGGCGACAGAATGAGCTTAGAGAAGACTCCTGAAGTCTACACAGCTAAAATCACATTAGGTCAATTCTCTGTGACATTCAGGTGGAAATGACGAGCAGTGTCTGCAGGAGGAGCTCTTCTGCAGACGGCATCTGCACTGAGGAAATGCAAAGAGTGAAACCCTGAGACTTTTTCTCTGCTAGGTAAAGGCAGCCAGAGCTTTTCATCGTCTCTTCTACCCCAGCAAAATTATGCCAAAGTATCAGAGAGACAACGAGATATTCTCCATCTTTCCCAGTAACTTTTGTGAAATCACCAGGTGATCTTAGCACCTTAATCCAATCTCCAACATCAGAAAAGCTGCCATCACGACTGACCATGTTCTCACCAGATCTTGTGACAGGACATCCCCTCAGCCGCCATGTGGGGCTACAGCACCCCCAAGGCAGATCTGAAAACACTGGCTAAACAATTTAATTGCACTGCTTTCACCAGGCCTCTACCATGTGTGTGTATGTATGCACCTTTGTATGCATAAATACATCTCCATCTGGCTTCATTTATAAGTCCTGAAATTCTTTTTGCCCTTCTGTTTTTGTTGTTTGTATATTACAAAACATTTTGTTGAAAGTACAACTCAGCATAAAAATAGCTTCTTTAATGACTACCAAAGATTAACAAGTGAATTCCAATGTGACATTAGTTTATGAAGTAGAGTCTGTATGTCTATGGACTTCAAGTTGCGTTAAGCAGAAATTACGTTTTTCTGAGATCGGCTTAACAGGAGATTTTTGCAAACACCAGAGTGTCCTTCTGTCTTGAAATTCTTAACGCTGTTTATTTTGCCAGACAGCAGGCACATTTACACTGTTGCTGACCTCACATGCTGCGGAGGCTTTTACATTGCTGCTGGAGAAGCTGGGCAAAGCTCTCCCCAGATTTCTCCTCCTTCTAGGCTTCATGCCACAAACCGCTGTGAGTAAAAAAAATATATATTTTTTATTTTATTTTATTCTATTCTTTCTGTGCTTGAAATCACCAGTAGCTCTTAGCTGTGAGATGCTCGGCGCTCAGAGAGATTCTGCACTTGGTGGTAGCCCCACTTCATGAAATGAAAAATCATTACTGACTTCACGGCAGATTAAAAATGTATTATCTAACTCAGGCAATAGCATTACTTGGTCACAAAAACTCCAGTCACAATTGCAAGAGCAATAGAAAATGTACTTCATCATCCAGGCAGCCTCTCTGAGATATCCTGATTTTTGATTAGGTAGAACAGACAGACAAACACAACTAGCACTGTCCTTCCAATCAGTAGCCTCTGCATGAAATCAATTCTTCTGCATTACACTGTAGTTAAGAGGTCTCTATCAATAGAAAATCCTTACTTCATGAAAGGCCTACTGTGCTTGTATTCCTCACAATAATATATTCACAATATATTTCACAATTCCTGCAGTTTAAATCACGGGCATTTTGCAGACATAGAAGAGTTGTTATTGTTTTCTCTCATAATCACTCTTCTTGCTTGCTTCTAATACAAAATCCATTGTAAATACATTCAGTGGGTCGATTTCACTCTCACTTATAAAGTTCACTTAATCTTCCTAGACTCCGCAAAATGCTTCTTGCTTCAGTAACAATGCAGGAACATTTGTTAAGGAAGAGTTTCAAGGAAAGGGTCTTTTTATTTTTTTAATTTAGGTTTTACCCAGTACAAACATCATTCTCAAAGATGGATTGTCCACTTCCTACGCTTTATACCAAGCAACCTCCAAAGTAGTTTGAACTTATGTATAATAGCTAAAGATGTTGAATGCTAATCCCAGAATATGCATGGATCTCTGCAAGCCTGCAATTTCCAAAAGTCAACGTCCTCAAAAGTTCAGCAAGGCATTTCTCCTCTACTGTATTCTTCAACAATAATAAATAATCCAATGCCACATGTCACTGTTGTACCTGTGGTGAACAGTAGCTCTGTGAAAAAACATTTCTCTCTATTTTAAAAACCTATAAAACAAACCTCACGCAGTAGTAGCTTCTCAGCTGCACTGTAAGAAGTCATTTTTTGCCACATACCTTTTTCTTGTTCGTGGGGCAAATGTAGAAATTGTCAATAACAGTGGCAATCCCCGGCTGTAGATTCAGCTTTGTGTACAAAGTCCCAAAATCTGATGACCTGAAAGAAATCAAACATCAGTAAGTGCTTTCTTCTAAAGGCCTCAGCAGCAAAACACCGTAGCACTAACTGTGCATTTTCATTGCTTCTCTGCCACCCTTTTATTCTTTTCTTTGCTCATTAGCAACTAAAAGAAACTTGCCACTATTAAGGGTACTTTTGCAGGTTATAGAACACAGTGCTAGTTCTGCTTGTACTCTGCAATTCTATGCAGTGCTAGTTTTCATGATGACACCACGCTGCAGTGAACAACGCACAGAACGTAACCTTCCCAACACCACCATGAAAAAGCGAGGTGATCAGAGCACAGGCTTGCGTTTGAGCACTAACAGCACCTATTCATCTGGGCAGAAAGGAAAAGCTGACTTCAGAGTCTGGGGCTGCGTAAGAGAACAAGCTAGCCCCAGATCTGGGAGACTTGCCATGGATGTCTATGGGAATTTGTATTTGATGAAGGTATCAGCCTCCTGCAGCGCTTTTTCAGAGGATCGCTATAGCTTTGGATAAACAAAAGCAATGAAAGCACCTGACTATCACCACACATTACACACAAAGCTGTGAATACTGTAATTGTGCAGAAATATCACTTCATTTACCTGAAAAACCTACAGGATGAAACAGCATTTGTTTTAGGTCTCTGTATTGGAAATGTGTAGCACAAGAAGAATGCACAGGTAAGATGTTAGTTAAGGAAAATGTTATTCAGCAAAACTCAAAGCAAGCCAGATTTGAACTTTAGTCACCTCAGATGAAGCTCTCTTTGTTTCCTACAGGATCTAAATGCACCATATGGTCTCCCATAAAAAATGATCTTTCCCTTCTTATTTGGAAGGGACTCCCAGCCTCCCACAGCTGAGTCCTGCCATGGAGGTCACTAGAGTGTAAGGGTGCAAGTTTATCTATTTTATTTATTTTAGAAAGGCATCTGAATATATTTGATCCATTTTGCACCTCATAATGTTGGTTAGCCTGCAGATGCACACCAATACCTTACAAAAGTTAATGCAATCTCAGTAGTTCAGTTTTAACAAATAATTATGTAGAAATCAACTACACACAATTCCACTACACTGGGTATTTGGCACGAAGCTGATTAACTTTCCAAGGGGGAAAGTCTGGACAGTGCTAGCACTAATTTCCTAGAAGTGTTTGACAGAAAAGAAATTAAAGCAAACACTACAACACTGACTTCATCCAGATGTACTGAAATCAGGCAGAACAAGTAGGTACAGTGCAAACAAGAACCTAGTATATTTTCTGCAACAAACATTGGTCCAGTGCTTTGCCCAGTAATAAAATCCTGAAATAATTCTCTGAACTTTAAAGATGATCCAATTTATTTTGAAGAGGCAGTTATAGAATTAATACAACAGGACCACTAGACAGTAACTCCACAGGACTAATGGTGACAGCAGCTGTGCCAAGGTAAGAAAAAAATATATCCAAAGAGAATAAACCATCGTAAAAATTAAAAGTTCCACTCTAAAAAATCCTGTTCTAACCCTTATGACTCATAAAGTGTATTAAAAGACTAAAATAAAGTTGTATCAGAGTACACTAGTGTAAACGTGTTATTTGCAAACAAAATGCAGAAAAATTACATGGCCAAAATCTTTTATTTTCTGGCACAAACTAGTTATCTCAACAACAAAATAAAATTTGGAGTCAAAAAGAAGCAATGCAGTTCCTGTGTGACACCACAGGCTAGTGCACATACACAGAGGTGCCCTGTGCCCAGGCTGGAGGACTGGCTGGCAGGACATCTGCCCATCTCTGGAGAAGTTCCTTCAGGCCCCCAAATCTTTGTTATCAAACCTCAGACCACCCAGCAATGCCAGCAGCTCCGTGGTGCCTCTGCATACGTACACAGCTACCATGTGCTGGCACCTGGCTAGGACGGCATTCCCTGTCCCTGGAACAGTGCTATGGGGATAGCCGGCTGGGGCGGAAGAGCTATGAATTCTGGCATCTCAGACTGATGGTGCCTATTGAGGAATAGTCTAAAAAGCAGCAAAACGTGTGTTTTGTACGAGGAGCAACTACCCTTCAAAAGGGATTTACTTCTGTGTTGAAAACCGGGTTTGTGCTGTGTCAAAAGGGTTAAAAAATACAGCTGTGCTTATTAGGATAAATGCATTCTTGCTTTCTAAAAAAATCATTAAAAAGCATTTCAAGGTAAAAATGGAAAGAGGACGTGATATGAAGAACACAAAAGGTCCAACTCCAGCATGGTTATTTGCATTGGACGCACAATCCTGGCGCTCCATCAAGCAGTGCAAAGGCTGGTTCCTCAAAGGGAAGCCTGCCCTGCTTTGGACCTGCGCGTGGCGATGCGCTTCGCTCTTGTGAGACCTTCTTGCAGATGCAGCATGTTCTGCGCACGTTGCTGCTCGCTGCTGCTCATCCGCCTCTGCTGAAGGCTGTAACTTGTGCGGATGTTTCTCAGCACAGCAAAAGCTCTCAAAGGAAAAAATCTGCCAGGATGCAGGCGATGGGCCCTACTTTAGGCAGGTTGAGCCGCCGATGCCAGGACCATGGGATTGCTCATATCTGGAGGCAGACGTCAACCGGACAACCAGTTTCTGACTGGCTTGTCCATTAGCTAATAGCTTCTTTGCAAGTGTGTGAATCTGCTGAAATATGAACCATTCCTCTTCAGTTCTTTTTCTTTATGGAAAATCACCTGTCAGTGTGCTAACAGCATGTTGAAATAACAATCACCAAAATTGTACAACGGTATCACAGCCAGGGAAGACTCAAGTATTTTTTGTTTTAATACTGTGAGCTCAAACTCTACTTGGGAAAGCATCCAAGTGGCACAGAGTTCTACCCTGAAGAAATCAAAGCTTAAAAAACCCTAAACTCTGGGTGAAGGTGGGTGGATCTCTCCCTTAAAGATGTAGGTTTTATTATATTTGAGTTAAAATAAAACTATGCTTAACACCATTTGGAACTGCACCTAAACTCTTGAGTCTTTCAGCAGAAACGTTGAGGGAGAAGAAGAAATTTAAGACAAACTGAAAGAGACATGAACCAAAGATTGACCTATCTCACCTTCAGTGTCATTAAACTGCTCTCCACTGAGTACTTACACCTATGATTCAGTATTGCTCAATTAGGTTTTTTCTAAGATTATATTTACAAATATATTTTAAATATATATCAAACAAGCATATTAAAATATAGATAGTGTGATTTTATGGAATTTTAATAGATCAATACAGTAAAATTTAATAAGAAAATGTAATCTGCAAATACTTCCTTTTTATTTTTAATAATTTTCAATTAATTGAAGGGACTGACTGGAAAGACAATGATTGGGACATTTAAACACATGCATGTTGATGAGATTTCTTCTACCTTTTGACTTTGAAGATTAATTCAATTTAATGCTAGCAAAGTCAGTGCTATTGCACATTATCTCCAACTAAACAAAAATCCTAGAAGATACCAATGAAGAAGTTTCAGATGACAAAAGGATTATGTAACTAGTCAAAAAAAATACAAAAAAAACCAAACCCTTGGAAAAGGTACAGAAAAGATCTGCTGTTTTAGATTAGGAATAAATTGTCCAAAATAATTAATGATGCAAGATAAACATCACAGGGTGAAGGAGCATGGATCTATGCTTAGCACTCATTTGGACTTCTTCCCATCTAAAGCCTTTCCAGATTGTATTGTAAATGATTTCTTCTCCCCTTTTCCATCTTTTGGTCAGAAGAATAATCCACTAGCTATATCATCAACCTTAAAGTACAAGAGAAATAAGGTCAAGTTCTGACTACAGGACACACGTATCTAACAGTGGGATTTTCTCTGCATTCCAATCTCCCTCCTTAAAAAAAAAAAACAACAGAGACAAATGCTACCTACTAGATCTCAAATGTCCATTATAAGGAAAATATACAGCTATCTACAGGACAGCATAATAATGAAGGATTGGCTGATAGGATATTTAAAACAGACACATTCCGAAGTTCCTACTACATAAGTCAGGACAAACTTACTGCAAGGAGGAATATCATTAAAACACGTTTACTAATATATCTTTATTACTTAACAAGCAGGTAAGACTTCACAGGGCCTTGTATACACAATGTGGAAACTTCAAGGATATTAGTTAGCCTTCGTTAGGCTGTGTAAGACTAACACCACCAACAAAAATTTCCTCCAGACCCAAAACCTTTCCTCAGAGTAGCTTCAGCTTTCCCCAGTGGCTGAGGAAGCTCAGGACAGGACAGCCAGCAACCAGCTAGCACGCTACCCACCAGCTATGCGCTGGGCTGCAGCACTCCTGAAAATCTCTCTCTCTTTGCTTTCCACGAAAGTTGAACTTTTTTGAACCTCAGTGATATTTTTGCTCTCAAAAATAGAAGTATTATAGAACTGTTTCCTTCTTAATTCACTTTTACTATACATAGTCAATGGTGCAAGCAAATCTAACCAGTAGACGCTTCGCCAATCTCAAGTTCAGGTAATACAGATCTTACCTTTTTCACAAATACACTAAGAATATATCCTGTTTTTGTTTACCAACCCAATACTAATGACATTATCTGTATTTTTTAAGAACTGCTATATTAGCCCCTTAAACAGCCTTTCTGACTAAAATGAACTTCTCTGTAGCACTCTGCTGAGCACAGAACACGGTACAGGTCTGTCTTCATGCAGTTACAGAGATTCCATCCTCTTACTGCAGACAGCACATGTAGTTTTCCAGTCTCCACCTCTTCCCGGCAGCACCGTGAAGGACACGCAGCCATTCCTAGAATATTTTAGAGACTTGTAAATACCTCTTCACATTTGACTGCGAATACTGACCCCAAAACACCCATAGGGAAAAGGCAAACAAAACCCACCAAAAATGAAATACTGAGCAGCTGCATCTGTATCTAGTAAAGAACCAAAAGAGAATCAAGTTGTTCTGAACTCTAGAACTCAGCTTTTGCTCAATACATAAAACATACTCGATTCAACTTTCTGCACTGAGAGTGAAAAACAGTGCTTGGCGGTCCATAATAAAAACACAGAATTAGCCTGCTGGGTGACTTTGGCAAGCCACTTCCTTACAGGAATTGTGGTTACTACCACCAAAATGAGGAAGAGGGCATTGTCTTCCTTTGCCACATACTTAAAAAAGAAAGGGGAAAAATGCTAAACGATGCTATGTGCTGGCTTCTTCCCTAAGGTCTGACCACGCTGTCTCCATTTTGACTCTGGTCAGAGCCACGACTGACATGCTAGTCTACAGCTTTTTATCCACACGTTGCAGTCACATTTCTAGAAAGTGTGACTTATTGTTTGTAAGTCTTCTACATGTTTGATTGTCTTCTACCATTAATTTATTACACAGTTTTTTGGTTAATTAATGGTACAACAAACATACATGTGCACACCTAAGTCTCAATAGTAGGCAGCATCACATGTTCAGTGTATGCCACATACCTCCCAATACTGTATTTACACATTCCTAGCCCGCACAGTGCCAGTTACTTGTGCAGCCCTTCATTAGTCCTTCAATATAGTGCAGACATCCTGCTCATTAGCCCATTATCGAGCTGCTTATCAGTTAAATTATCAAGCTCCCCATTACCTTTCTGCACAGCTCCAGTAATTTGACTTCATATTTCACAAGCCTGCAAAGCACTGCTGTAGCTTCTACTAGCTGCAATTATCACCTTCTCCCCAAAATTATTAGTTTAGGTAGGGCATCTGCTTGGAAACAACTACCTTGGAGTATGAATTCAATTATCAGTACAGAGAACTGGTCAAGGGCGCATAGCAGAGGCCATAGACTGTGGCCAAGCTTAATATTTGTGGTGAATCCTCTCAATTACAGATCAAGATACAGCGACTAAGGGGACAAGGCACATGCAGAAAAATGGGCATACGCATGGCAGAAGTTAAACCTCCACGTTACTTCTTACACTGCCCGTTCCTGAGCCAGGCTGCGCTACGGCAGGCTTTGGACCGGGCAGTCCCTGGGCTGCAGCTGCAGGACACCTCCTTGTGCACCTGAAACTCCCCTCAGTCCCTTGTCCCCGATAAAAACAAAATATCTGAAATGATCCATGGTCAAAAGACTGTTTCTGAAGACTTACTTTTTAACATTGGTAATTTCGGTAATCCTAGCTAAGATTAAGTCATACAAGCTATGCCTACTGGCCTAAATAAATGGATAAAAAGACAGAGTGCAGGGTTGGAAAACAGGAAAAAGGAGTTTCTTACCACACCTTCTTCACTGAATTAATTCAACATATCATGCAACTATTCCCTAAGTGTACAACCATTTATCCTGAGAAACAATCCTTTTCAGATATAGTTTCAGTAGCTGCAAATCCAGCATTGCATTAGTGAGTCTCTACAAGGGAGGGAGTATATAATGGAGTGCTACTGAGAGACAGCTCTGGCATATTAGAAGCATAAATAAAACACCACCCCCGATAACTCAAACAGTGCAGCAAAAATGATTAATATTAATTTGTTTTCTTTGGTATCATAAAAAAGCTGGCTGGATTAAAGAGTACAGGAAGAATTGACTGTTAGGTGTGCATTTTTTAAATAGAGAGGCATTCCTTCACAAGGTCAATTTATTATTTCTAGAAATACTGTTTTAGAAACAAAACGGTGACTTCTCTATTTAATCATTACCTAGGAAAGAAACAAACACTTCACTTTCTTTATAATGTTACCTAGCACCAATTTTGAAAAAAACTAGCATTTGCTGAAAATTCAGGGAAAAGAAAAAAAAGGAAAAATCTTTGGGGCTAAAATATGATTTTCCAAATTATGTTTATAAAGCAAGTTGCCAAAAGTTTGATTCCAGTTTTATTCATCTTTTGTGAGTGCTGTGACTGGAAATAAGCAATCAGCAGAGGAAAACTTCTCATCCAACACACTGCCCAATCTTTGGGGAAGAGGGATGGTTTAAGAACATTTTCTTGAGGCTTGCAAAGAACAGTAAAATTCTCAGCCATGGAAAAATGTTAGTTATTTCCCACAGCCTTTTTATTCAATCCACTACACACAGCTGAAATATTTTTGAAACGAGTGTGTTCTCCTGTTAATGGTCAGGCAGCAATAAGGATGCTGGGATGGATGAGAAGAGAAAACTGGCCTTGTGCTCTCTGAATAGAGCAGCACATTCTCTCGTTATTGCTGAATAGACCTGGCTGCAACAAGAACCCTTAGGAAATTAAAAAAGAACTGATAATCTTTTAATAAATTATATGTGCACATTCAGGTGCGATTATGTATACCTCTAGCAATTGAGTCTGCCAACTGTAATAGTCAGCTACTCGCTCTTCGATAAATGAGACTCTTCTTTAACTCAATCTGTGGATGTTTTTGCTTTTGCAGGAAAAGTACTGACCTTAGTTTTATGATTGCTTGGGGAGGAGCAAGGAAGGGGAGCAAATTATACGACCAGGTTGTAGCACTTTGTAAAACAGGTAAGTGAAGTCAGTGTTTTGTCAGTATTTTGACTGTGATACTCTTTGCCAGAGAAGCCAAGCACTTGCTAGAACTGAGGAAGCAGTTGCACATTCTTATAAAGAATGAAAATATCCCCAAACAGTAAATAAGTACAGATAAAGAGACAGTGCATAGTGTAAAGCCTTATGCTGAATGTACTAGAGACCAACCAGCTCTCCCACAGTTCTGCAATGGGTTGTCCAGAGTCGTTCTCTGAAACTGCTAGGACACGGCATGGGTCAAGGCTGGCAGTGCCCCGATGGACTGGAAGCCCCTGCAGGACACCAGCTCCTCTGCTCCCAGTGTTAAGGGAGTGATTATTCTCAGTTATTACCATTGCCTCACAGACCTTTATAAGCATCATTCTGAATTCCTGCACCACCAGCTCATTTGCTGTGTTGCACAACCGCCTGCCTCATATGCATCCGTCCGTGGAACAGGCTGCTGGGCTGCATCCAAGGTTATGGCAACACTCAGGGACTCACACAAGCTCAGAATCTCTTAACAGCCATTAAAACCACAGCGAGGCTGCGCCACCTGAACTGACACGGCAAAACACAGTGGTTAAGTGTACAGTTAATGACAGGAGGAGACATACGGTAGGAGGCTGAAGCAATCAGGGCAACTGGGGGAATGCAAACAGCTCACAGTGTCTTCAGCAGGATTTGTTCCTGTTACTTGTTAGCAATTGCCCTTGTAAACTCTTAACAGTCTGCTACAATTGCTGAAGCATTTTTTTTCTGTTTTTTTTTTTCTTTTTGTTAATGTGTTTTGCTTAGAACCTTCTGCAGCCAAGTTGCCCTTGCGGTCGTTCCCAGTCAGTGCAGTGACACCTGGGGAGGGCAGAGCCCATCCGCCGCAGTGTGGCCCGCTGTTGAACTTGGCAGGCAAGCAGCACGTAAAGCCCCAGCAGATGTTTCTGCTTTTATAGCAGCTCTTCTAAACCCTTGGCCAGACATAAATCCAAAAGGGATCCAGAAGAGACAAACAGTGCCACCGCCACGGCTCTTAAAATTAGAAGGCAGAACGAACCTTTTCTGCAGGTCTCAGATAGCCCATTAGCAGCAGAAGGTGCCGTGAAGTGCTCCCATAAATTACCCAGATGGACTGCAGGGGCTACGGCCATGGCCAACGCTATGTGTTTTGCACTGCATCCCACCTCGCTAGGAAACAGAATCCAAAGACAAACACACGTATCTGCGTGGGAGTTTCCAAACTGAGAACATTATATTTCATAGCAACAAGTAAGGACGCAGGCTATTTTATGGCTATTAACGCTTTCACAGGGATCTACAGGATTTCCCTGCCCTGGGAATGAATGTTCTGTGAGTTAAGCAGAAGACAGACAGCCCTTGGTAGAAGTATTTCTGAATACTTGCCATGCCGGATCCGCTCTGCGGAAGGAGAATCGCCTGACACACACATTTGCAGCTGACACTGTGCTTTAATGGTTGATACACGGCCAGGTGACACACTAATACATGTGTTCGCTTGATGATTAACCGCTCTTCACAGAAGCTCAGTCCACCAGAAACTGTTGCTGCGTATATTCAAACACGAGAGGAAACGCCTCCACAGCATTAGCTCACTGCATCCACAACACCGCAAAGCACTCAAGGAACGGGAAACTTTAGTCACATTCCTCACTATTGTTGGGGGAGACTGGGAAGATAAAAAGTGTCCCAGCTTCAGAAAAGGAGGAACTGTTCCTGTAGCAACGCAGACGGCTGCACGTTCTCCTGCTCGCCTTGGCAGAGGCCGCAGAGCTCAGCTGGAGCCCCGAGAGGAGGCGGCTGCAGGCTGGGGAGCGCTGGGCTCTCGCCCAGGCTCTGCACCGTGGACAGGCTCCTGGTCTGCAGAAGTGTGTACCTGTGGGCACTGCCAAAAACACTGCTGCCCTCCGAGACCTGAAGCTTCCAGAGCCCAAACCCCACGCTCAACTGAGCTCTGTACTCTTTGTGTTGGGAAATGGAAATGCCCAGGATGGCCAAGGCTAGAAGCTGGTGATTTCTGGCACCAGAAGGAGGACTCGGGCACCACCAGCAGCCCTGTGAACACAGGACCAGCAGCCTGAGAGCAGAGCAGGGGCTGGNGAGGAGGCGGCTGCAGGCTGGGGAGCGCTGGGCTCTCGCCCAGGCTCTGCACCGCGGACAGGCTCCTGGTCTGCAGAAGTGTGTACCCGGGGGCACTGCCAAAAACACTGCTGCCCTCCGAGACCTGAAGCTTCCAGAGCCCAAACCCCACGCTCAACTGAGCTCTGTACTCTTTGTGTTGGGAAATGGAAATGCCCAGGATGGCCAAGGCTCGAAGCTGGTGATTTCTGGCACCAGGAGGACTCGGGCACCACCAACAGCCCGAGAGCAGAGGAGGGGCTGGGACCTCTGGCCAAGGAAGCGCCCATGGTGGCTGAGCCCGCACTCGGCATCAGTGAGCGGCAGCAGCGGGAGCCTGGGCCTCCCAGGGGCAGGGACAGAGGCCCCGGGCTGCCTGGGGAGCCTGCCAGGGCCTCCCCTCCACGACGCTACCAGAGAGACAGTCAGCCTGTGCTTCCAGCCCCTGGTGCTCTTCCACGTGCACCAGTGACACTGCCGGGAGGCCTGGAGTGTATCCAGAGCGCCTCGGGGCATGGGAGCCTCTGAGGTGTCTCCTCAATCCTGCTGGCAAAGGGAATTTTTGGAGCAGGAGTGGATAGATCCTGCAGCCCTAGCCTGGCTGCACAGCTGGTGCTGGCAACTGGGGTTGTTTTTTACAACTACAGGATCCTCTTTGTGGTTGAGGGCTGTTGGGGAGAGACAGGATCCCCCTAATAACAAGGAGCAAAGCATCTATGCCCACAGGCTGGCCCATCCACAACGGTATGAGGAACTGGTGGACCAGGTTGGTAAGAAATGGGGACTGTGGATAAAAAGAGACTTTGTAATCCACAAAACAGGGCAGAAGGGAGCCCATCCATGTGCATGAGCACCAACGAGGTGATCTGAATTTGGTATCGTAGGTTCATCCCAAACTGCACATTTGCAGGTTGAAAGGCAGCATAAATACATTTTATCTGCATCTCTTCTTGCAGTCACACAAATTTTTGTTCAAATGCCCAAATCAGTCAGGCCTACAGAAGACCGACACGCGAGAAAGCGGTTTTGCCCAATGAAAGCTTTTTTTTTTTTTGGCTGGTGTTGCTGATTCCACTCAAAACCTCTGCTCTGGGAGTTTAACCCCCAGAAGTGTTGGCAAAACCTTTTGGAATATGTGGTCAAGCCTCCAGTTCACAGTGAAAGTTCAGTACAATATCACTACTCTACAAATAAACATGCCGATCCCGTGTGTTAGCCACCAGTCCCAACAGGCATATTTTATTAAGTACTTTTGTTACATGACTCGGAAACAGGCTCACTAGCTCTTACACCAATAAAATGAAAACCAGCATGCCCATGTTCAAGGAGATTAAGATACATCTGATGTGCTTGCTTCCAAATTACATCTACTCCAAAGCAAATTCCTGCAAAAGAAATCTGAGCCCAGGTTATCTCTCACAGGGAAGAGCAAAAGTTGCTGGTGAGGAGGAATTGCTTCTTTGGCCATTGTGCACATTTGGGCATAATCCCATTGAAGCCAACAGACCAGAGTCTGCCCTCCTTCAGTCAGCTTCATAACATAAATGTATATTTACATGTAAATTTACCTTGGGATTAAAGAATATTAAGTAATGAGACCTCCATTGCAGTGGAGGAAGTGAATTTTGCTCTGTTTGAAGATCCACCAAATTTTCTAGGTTCCTTTTCTGGCAAGAGAATCAGTCTCCCACTCCAGAGCTGAAGAACTGGGGCAAACACTGTATGTTTGTGCCCCCAAATGAAACAGTAGCTTGGGTGTTGCGACAAGTGAGCAACATTATCAGTCAGTAAATATTTTTATTTATAAGTAACTTGTAGTACTGTGGTGTAAATTATATAAAATTTTCTACCAAAAATTTGGATTTTCACTTAAGCAGCAGTAATGCGAAGCTGTCACAGAGTGAAATGAAAGAGCCATTCAAATACTGAAGAAAGGTGAAGATTAGCCCTCAAAAATTTTCTGGCCCATGCTTTGACAGCTTTGTAAATCTTTATAACACTTGTAGGGAATGTTATTGAAACCCTACAGGAAATAAAACAGATACTTATGTTAGAACTCCCTCTGGACTAAAGCACTTTACTCTTTTTGAGATGAGAGAAATGTTATGAGCATTATGCACAGAAAAGAAATGCAGTTCTATTTGTTGACTTGCAATCTTACTAAGTATCATTAAAACAAATTTGCCTTACCAATTCAGTTAATAAATATGAAAATTTCAACAGACTTTACTTGGTTGAAACAGGAGACACCTTATACTTCCAAACTCTACAATACTTTCCAAAAACCACGTCTTCATAGCTGCCCCAGATGGTTTTCAAAACTGCAAATGACACCACTTCACTCAGTCTTTTATGAGGAAAATGCCTGAGAAGCATTTTAATTTGTGCAATTAGTCTCTTCACATGTGCATCCCCTCTCTATGTTTTTTCCAAGCACTAAGTGAAACACCAAATCTTGAGCTAATTAAAAGCATGCTTCATCCATTGAGCCTGTAAGACATGAAAGAAGGGTAGCAAGAAGTCAGGCACTGGCCTACATGTCCATCAGAACCAAAACTGCAGAACTACAGAACATGAAAATGACACTGGAGAAGGTCTTTCTGCATCAACTTTATACGCTCATCGAAAGGGCAAATATTTCAATTTTGTTTTAATAAGAAAAAAAATCACTGTCTAGAATTTCTAGTAAGTTTAACTTACTCTAGTTTCTCTGTTGATAGACCCTGTACAGACGTGGAAAGGATCAAGCTATGCCTTCAAAAGTTCACCAAATAAAAGCAGGGCAGGTAAGGGCAGGGAAGCAGACTTCTGTTTAATATCTGAGAAAAAAACATAAGGCCACACAGGAAATTTGTGGCATACCCACAGCATTGTGCCCATGTCTTCTGAAAATCTCTTCCAGTGCTTAATTTCAAGGAGTAAGTTTTTTTTTCCTCTTCTTCTGACTACACTAAATTAGACTGAATCTCCAGATATTTATCACTTTTGTTTTGTTTCTACTGAGGCAAACTTATTATTGGCATTGAGATAACAGATAACAGGGAAAGGGACAAGCCTTACAATATACCTTAAAATACATGCAAAATCTTGTCTATGGAAAGCTTCCGAAGCATGCAAGTTATGCTTTTGGCTGCTTTTTCATATCATATGCCAATAAAAAAAGAGAGATCTCAGTCATAATGTTCCTGTTCTTACACATTAATTTAGTTGATAAAGGAAATTTCTTTTTCTAGAGTCATCTGTCTAAATTTAGTCTTTGTCTGATTATGAAATTATATTTAATTTATTACAGATTGGCTGTATTTAACATTATCACTGATTATCTATCACTAACATCTAGCTCAGCAGAATAAATGCCATGGAAGATTTAGGGAATTAAATGGAGGAATCATAGGGCAGCTAAAGAAGATCTCAAACTTTCAGCAGAAAGTTAGATGAAAATCAGTCGTCTAGTGAACTATGCGTTTGCCAAACACAGGGACAGTGGAACTTGCACACACTACTGAACAGGACTTAATAACTCATTTTTAAAGGCTATAAATTACTACCATTACTAAAACTTATTAGATGAAATTCACTCATTTTACTTATTGTAGTTACTTTAATACATCTTCTCCTGGTAGCAACAAAGCAGAAAAGAAAGCTTTGGCTTAACAGTTTTTTCCAACTTCTGAATTTCACTTTAAGACTTAAACAAGGACAAGAATTCTCTGAGAAACTTTAAACTTGCAAAAGAGGTTCTTTTGCAAAAGACTAGCATATTTCCAGACCACAGTCAATAGTTGGGCACTATGAACTACTTGTCCAAAGATAACAAAACGGATGGATGTCATGCACATACATTTTTCAAGACACTATTTTATTAGGTTCTCTCTTTTTCTTTTAAGGTTGCCAGTAAAACTGACTGATGGGTAGTCTTATTGTACCAGGAGGACTTGTCATTCAACTCTTTGACCTTGTCTTCACACTACAGTCAAGAGTCTTTGAAATCTGTTTACTTCAGAATTTACAAGAGTATTAACGACAAGTTGTCAGCGCTTCTCAGGTTGGGAAAGACCTAATAATAGTAAATGAGTTTGGACAGTAGGGTCATTCTGTAACGTACTTTAAGCAAGACAGACAAACTTCATTATTCCACCTTATGATTAAGGACAAGTATGACAATTCTTAAGCCGCTTTTTATTCTTTGTTTGTTTTCTTACTAAAGAACATTCTCTATTTTTGAGATCGATACAGCTCATGCTATGTGAGCATGAAGAAAAAAAAATCTCTATGCATGCTGTGAAATAAATGATTTAACAGATACAACTCTTGTTCCTGAAACAGCTAAAGAACCTAAAAACCTAAGTTGCCTCTTATCTGAATAAATTCTCATGGAGTTTGAGAAGCATCCTACCTGACGTCCCTCTCATCATCATGTACCACACATAAAAAGCAGGGGCTATTTATTTCTCTGTCACTAACATGGGGTTTCCCTTTCCAGGCCTCAGATGAAATGCTATGAAAACAACACATTCAGATTTGGGGGAAGAGGCTGGGGGGGTAGTGTCTTTCTCCATGGCAGTATTTTTGATCTTTCATAAAGAGCATTACATAAAAAAATCACATATGCTCTGCTGCATAGCTGTGCCTCAGGAGGAACAGTGCCTTTTGGTGCCACGTCTTTCCAATGGGGTTGGACACTCCTTATTTACCTTTTTCACAATTCCATCTCTCTGCAGTATGAGATTAGTCAGAATAATACAATACATGAAAATCGGGTCACCCATCAAATCCCAGAGAGATTGTCCTCTAACATTAATGTAATGTTTTGGGGAACAGCCTAATCTAGCAGAACAATGAACAGTCACATCACACGTGTATTTGCACTGGCCACATATGACCTCCTCAGCAGCTCTGTGTGGATAGCATTCTGATTAGCACTTAGAGCTTCTAAATATTTTGAGGCTTTTACTTCTTGCATTTATCTCAAATTCTTCTAACACTTCACATATTTTACACAGATGAATAAATCTACATTCAACATGAATGAGCTTCAGACTCCTCAAATTTCTCACTGTACAAAATCAGAGAAACTTCTAATTTCATAAACCAGCACAAAAAAATGAATACAGTTGATACCTGTTGCTTTTGAGATAGTCAAGGATGTAAAACCAAAAGTTATTACCATACAATAATAGGAAGTTGTAGATCATTATAAAAATAAAAAAAAAACGAGTAGCTTTGAGTCATTTATTCTGTTAAGAATGAAAATTATAAGTAAGGGATATTAACTGATGGACTGATAAGAAATTTCAAGTGATTCCAAGCCGTTAAGTTATTCACAGTGATATTGAAAATGTAATTACTTTCAAACCACATGATAGAGTCAGATTAATGGAGAAAATACTTTATGAGCAACCCATGAGTCATGCCTACTTATTAGTGTGAGTTTTGGGTTACTTACAATTACAGTTCTGTGGCTTTACTAAAAAGCAACAACTATAATAAGTAACATCACATTCAGACTCTGAGATCTTTATGAGTGGACTGTCAAGTACAAGAAGAAACAAAAGAAGAACATTTATGACAAATTTTCAGTGGAATACCTTAAAGAAATTATAGCTTGGGGGATACATATTGGAGATGAATCTTCAAGCTTCAATTTTATGCTTTATAATTGTTCCTTCATGTTTTTTAGATACAGATTTTAGGAGAAAAAGAAAAGTTGCCTTTTATTAGTAGATGTGCCAAATGCCATAGAGGGCTGGAAGGGAATTAGTTCCACTACCCAACTAGCTGTAATTTCCCACTCTACACTCTCCTCTGCTGGCCACCCCATTCCCTCTTCATTACTTTGTGTGATCCTCCTGCTTTCTGTCCCCTCTCTCCTTCACCATCTTCCAGATCCATGAGCAGCAGAGAAAAGTTTGCCTGTGGAGATTGCTGACCTTTAGCAACAGCATTTCAGATTCATATCACAGCATCAATCACACATAAAATCTCTCTTTTCTTTTCTTCTCCTTTTCCCCATCAGAATAGCATTGTTTCTTGTTCATTTTATGGTTGTCTTTTGTCAGGGATTACACAAGTCTGTACTCAGCACCAGCAAGGAAAAAGAAATGCATTATCACTTCGTTTCAAAGCTATGCATGCTAGCCAATCTCATCCAAATTGCAGGGAGAGCATCACTAGCAGTACTGATAGCAAAGTAAAGCATCCTTGCCACGCAGAAGAGAAAGCAAATATAAATATAGCATAAATTTGCTTGAGAATGTTCTGTTCTGTCCTCTTAGAACATATCATTGCTTGATGTAAATTTACTGTCTCATCTCAGAGTAAAGGAAACAAATGTCTTAAATATCAGCATATCTTCCCTTGGTAGTAGTTTCAAAAATTTTAGATTTTTTTAGATCACTTTCAGAACATTTCAAGTATCACTATACATTACACATTCAGCTGCAAACAACATACCTGCAACATGCTTCCATAGACGGTTCACCAGTGATCTACCCCACTACTGGTGAAGCACTTTATAGGCCACCAGCAGATACCTCTAACAGCTATCACTAAGTGTTCAACAGCTTTTGATACCCTGCCATCAATTCCGGAGAGAAAACCATGACAGATGGTTAGAAAATTGTTCATCGAAATCTACAGCAGTGTGTTTATTTAACTGCATCATCTCCATCAACTTATTCTGCATTTAGCTTATCCTCTCTGAATGGACTTGGTGCCATCACCACCCTAGTTTCTATTGCAATAGAGAAGAAGTAAGCCAGCCAAACTGCATTTCCCAAACACAGCACATATTCCACCAAGGGAGTACAGGGAAGGCATAGGTGCTGAGGGGTGGGGAACAATCTGTCCTCGAAGGTCTTACTACGAAGCACCTCAGTAAATCACTTGGAATCAAGCCCTGTGCTTTCCATGCATATGAGAACTAAGTCAATCACAGTACAGGAGAATATTGGAGAATGCTGCGTTATCGCATTTATTCAATCTCTCTCCTGCTTGTAAATTTTCTGAAGAAACAACAATAACAGCCTGCAACTGTTTGTAAAGCCATCTTGACCTGAGCCTCCTTGGCTCTGTTTGTTGCCAACACCTGTGCTTCAGCCAGTCAGGGGCTCACCTGGGAAGGTAATTTTTGCCCCATCACCTAGGAGCGGTAGCATCAGGCTTCCGTGCTGAGCCTCCATTGTTACAAATTCCGGTTGCTACCCTTGCGTAATCTGCAATGTATACTTAAGCCATATTGATTTGGCAAATCCTGCCATTTGCTGAAGTCTATTTCAGCAAAATGAACATAAGAAGAGTCTAGACAGAACAAAAATAAATTAATTTCCAAATACGAGTTAATATTCAGAAAAACCTTGCAATATTCTGCGGCTCTGCTCAACTAGAACAAGTGACTCGATTACTCATGCAGCTCCTTTTGCAGTTCTGCAGCCCAGGGAAGTCAGACTCCCCAGCCCACTGCCATATGCTTCCCGTCTGAAACCAATTCAACTGCTGTCTCCAAGATGACGAAGCATAGGGAGGAATTCCAAGAGAAAATTAATGGGCACAGTCACCCTTCTGGCTTTCACCCTCACTGGTTCCACAACGGCATTATCTGGCTTTTTGTATAAACCTCGGTGTGAGAAGAATGCTGCATTTTTCCTTCTTGCTAATGTGCTCTGTGTCACAAGGACACTGTCCATCAACTCACGGCATCCGTGGAGCCGAACGGAGCTCAACGGCGCTAGCTCCTACCCTCCAAACAAGCACCTGCAGACAAAAGCACAGCACCAACAGTTGTTCCGGCCTGCTCCTACGGAACAAACTACTCTGTGTCAAAAGCCAAGGAAAGCTTTCTGAAAAACAGAATTTGCCCTACACACTATAAAGTACCTAGGAACCATGAGTAGCCACACTGGCTCTGGTAAATGCCACACTGCGAGCCTAAGTATATATAGGAAATGGAAGATTTTGCAATCTACTGACAGCAGCTCTTCTGAATCACAGGCATTTATGCCATTAGCCAGAGCTGCCTGTCACACTGTGCTCCCAGGGAAAGCCACTCAGTCCTCCAGAGCCAAGGAAATATCCCAGTATCATCCTTCCATTTCTAGTATCAGGTACCCCAACTGAAATGAAACAACAATTTTGAGCTAAGAGGTGATTCTCTAAAGAGTACTAGAAAAAAAAACATCTTGTAAACCTTGTCTCCCCATATATAACTATAAATATCATTATATATTTAATATTTCTTCCTAAAATCAGTTTATCTGAGTAGTTAATAACCATTCCAAACTGCAAATATATTGCCATCCAAAACACAAGTTATTTCTAAAAGTCAAAGCTCATTTCTTCTGTCCATCCTGATGACCCTTAACCAGAACTCTGCCATAAGTGCTCAGTAACACGTGCCCTTTTGCTGAGCAGGCTACTCCCTAAACGCACTACTCTTCTCCCTGAGACTGGCAATGACTGAGCATAACTGAAGGCATAAACTGCTTGAACATAACTCTAAGGCACACGAGCGATTTGCGCTGCATTTATCAGACATGCAGAACTGTCACAGTACCTGTCCTGACAGTCATAATTATAAAGCAATTGCTTGCTCCGTTCATGCACACTTGTGCCTTTTTGGCAATGTTTTACCACCTGGAAATGCCCCAAACTCCATCCTAGCCTTGGAATTTCTTTTTCTGCTCTATATTGGAATGCTCCATTTTTCATAAAGCTTTGATTTCATTACAGAACTTTCAAATGCAATAATCAGTATTACAGACACTTCTTAGCTCCTCTTTTTTGCACACATTTGGAGAGCACTCATATTTGTTTAAAAATATGTTCATAACAGCACAATACAAGGGTCACATAACCCAAATGCCAACTCCTGTCCTGCAAGTAATGCCATACATAACTGAGCAACTGCAGTGGGCTACTGCTATTACCAAAGCCATTGATAACTTTGTTTTAAATGATACTAATAGTAAATTCACTTGTAATTTTGCATGGTGACCTAAGCTAGCTCATTGTACCTAAGTATTTTCCTGTTAATCAATGTGATAAAACCATGGTGTTATATTGCATCTTAATACAAAAAGCCTAGCAAAATTGCTGTTCTTGTAAAACTAAAAGATACAGGATATTTAAGGTAACAAAAGGAGATGAAAATTCATTAGGACAGAAAAGCAGCATCCATAATACATGGAAAATGTAAAAAGTTCTTTGGTGTAAGTATAAATCACTGCTAGCAGTCAGAATTCTAATGCTTATAAATATTTCTCTCTTGTAAACAACTAACATAAACATAACTCTTCTTGGTGAAAAAATTTCAGTCCTCAATCCTTCTCTTAGCAAATTATGAATCCATTTTAGGATCCATGACACCAGTCTAGAGCACATGTGTAATTCACAGCAAAGCAAGCACCTCACAGGTTCACCTTCTTACCATCTCCAACAAATGGACCAATATCTCTGCTCAATTCATTCATATTTTCCTGGGTGCTTCCTGATAGACAGATGCAGAACAAGGTTTGTGCTCGCTTCCTGGGCACACTTCGCTTTTCACCAGAAATATGGAATTCAGTAACTTGGGAATTCATCCCTTCTTGGCCAAATAGTATCAATTCTTTCTAGGTCTGGTCCCCAGAGCTGATTTTATTCTATTTATACTGACCCTTACTTAAAATTACATACTGCTTTTTTCTAAAAGCTCCTTCAAAAAGTTCATCTCCACGATGGTGAGGATGGGACAAAACAGAAGAAACCCCATGAGATAAGGGCATTACATCAGTTTCCTCTCTCAGTTTAGACTCCTTGGCACGTAAGTCTTGTGTCAAATAAGCAGCACAACAGCATGAAAGAGTCTGAAGGCCGAGAGCCAAATTCTGCTCCGTGCCAAGCACTTCCCCTGAAGGCAGAAGCAAAGCCTGGTGCCACAGAGGCTAAGGTGCCCATGAAGCCCCTTAACATTCTCACCACCTTTTCCAAATTATTGCTTTCAGGAGGTCACAGTAGTCATCAGAATAAATCTGACATTTCAAAAACCCTATGATGCTAACAATATATTTTATTTACCATCAAGATGTCAGAGCAGATAAAGTGTTTATTTTAGGCATGGTCATAAAAGGAGAACCTCCAGAGGAAAGATATAACTTACTGCATGCTGAAACTAATAATATCTGACTTTAATCTATTGCAGGCATATTAAATAATTATGCGTCAGTGTACCAATATTGATCTGCTTAATTTAAGAAATGCAGATCACTTAAATCTACTTCTAAACTATCACTTAAAGATCACCTTTAAAAGATTCTAAAAACTTTCACTTAAATATCAACAGTGATATCTATCAGTGTGAAAACCTTCAGGTTTTCTTAACCATATAAAGCAATAAGTAGTCCTAACACTCAAACTTTTTTTTTCTAATAATATGAATTTACTAACAGAATTATAAAAATATACAAAGAAGCCCACATAGGAAACAAAATCCAGAGCTCCAAGGCTCTTCAAAAGGCCAGTTATTCCATTTCCCCCCACTGCCAAGACTGGTGTGTTATACCTCTGTCATCCCAAAACATCCCCCATTCAACTTGGTCTGCTTTAATACCCGAATTCTATTTCCAATCAGTATTTGTGATCCTTGCTCAAATACAAGACTTTTATTTTATTACTATTAATCGACCCTCTTTCTTTTCCAGATCATTTCCCCAATTTGTTAAGATAACTTTTTATTCTGACTTCCTCTTCCAGCTTCTTACACGTTCTCCAAGCTCCACGGTATCTACAAATTGAATGAACAGACTGCCTGTTCCACCAACCAGCTCACCAGTAGCAAGAGCCAATTGGCCTCCAGCCTAAACTGATCGGTACAGAATCCTACTCATTAAACTTTTCTATTTTCACATTGAAGCAGTAGCGGCTGCTTCCCAAAAAAAGGTCTCAAGTCAGCTCTATACTCACTCTGCAGAAGGTTCATTTGGTTCTCATTCCTTAAGAGTTTTTTTTTCCTCCTCCTAAGAAGAGAATCAAAATCTTTGGACAACAATTGGATACTCCAAAACTACTTCATGGAAAATGACCATGTAAAAGCCAAAATTTATATGTCTTTTATCAAATTTGTACTGATAATCCCATGGTTCTATTTCCTAGTTTGCCAAGCTTTCACTGAGCTCAGTGCTGGAGCATTCTGCATTTATTACAGTTCTTTCCACAGTTACCAAAGGGAGAAGAAGAAAAAAACTAGCAACTGCAGATAAGCAATGACTTCTAGACACTGACTCAAGCTGGCCTAATGAGTAGAATCGTTTCCAGTACAACACCTAATATAACACTAGATTTGTCATCTTTAACATGTCCTTTAAAGTGCTGAATGTCCCATAACACCTTCAGTGAACACTGAGGTGATTTTACACTTCGAGATGGCAACCGATCCAGCTCCAGAAGCACCAGAGGGCCGTGTAACTGGCCTGAAGAATTTTTAAGTCTTTGGAAGGCAGAAACCACTTCTGAATATGAGCAGGCTACAAGACAACAGCTACAGGAGCTAAACTTCAGGCTCCCCTTTCAAATGCATCACTTACCTCTTTTTGGGCTGGCTATGCTCAGAATAATTATTGATATTGATTCACCTGTAGGCTTGTGACATGCACAACAGGAAAAACAGCAAGACATTTGGGGAAAAAAAAGACAGAGAGAGAGAATGTAGTTCATCCTTAAACTAAAAACCACCACCTCACTCCAGGCCAGGTCCACAAATCATAGGAAACAGCGAGCTGAAGAGGGCTTTGACTGAGCATCCGCAACAAGGCCAGCGCATGAAGCACACAACTCCTGAACAAGAGCAGCAGCGTTGACACGCACAGGCCTCATGAAACACGAATTACCAAATTTCTCCATACTCAAAGCCGTGGTGCGCACTGACATGCCATCCCTTCTCACTCCATCTTTACCAGGACAGAATTTCCCGTGTTTCCAAAGTACCACCAGCATATGTCTGACCTGGAAAGCCTGAACATTTCTGAAGTATTCTTCAGTCTGCATCATTCACTTCAACTTGAGTGGTGGGGTGTGTGGGGGGGGATGGATGGTAATTTTTATCATCATTAAGGGAAAAGCAAGGACTTTTTTATATGATGTGAGGGAGANGGGGGGGGGGGGGTGGTATTTTTTATCATCATTAAAGGAAAAGCAAGGACTTTTTTTATATGATGTGAGGGAAATCCAAACTGATTTTTAAGAAGATCCTTCATAATCTAAAATCAAGGGAAAAAAAAAAAAGAAGGCAATGTTCCTCTTTTCCTTGCTATCTAATTCTTTCAGGTGGTGTCTGTAATTAGCTAAACCTAGCACTAATCACAACTGAGTTACAAGTCATAAAGTTCAACTATTCCCAGAAATCCAAACTAACAGAAAGCATTAATAGGAAGGAAATTAAAAGAACGCAAGAACACTGAAGATCCAGGATATATTTCTGTAGTATGAATCTAGCGTCTTACCTTCTTTTAGGAAAGAATATTGTAAAGTACATTTTTTTGGCAAACAAAACATATATTAAAGGTATTTTAATGTATGTCACTATGTCATCTCTGGCTATAATACCAGAGGAAATAGTTGGAAACACACATTAATCTAGAACATACATGAAAGCAAAAAATTGGATAATGCTGTAAAGGGGCGTTATACAGTGAATCTGTGAAATGATGCAATCCCAGAGCCACCGCATGGCAAGCGAGGCACTGTGTCTCTAGGGCGGTTTTCCCAGTTCCTTATCACCTCCGTAATGAAGTGTCCCCACGACCGCAGAGCACCAGAGCCTGCATTCTGCTGGATACATAATGCCGAGACAAGCCCCGGTGTGTATTTTCAGTCTGCCTCCCTAAGGAAACAAGACTTACACAACCATTTGGTTTCTCCTTCAGCTCCTAAAACCCTAAATTCCGACACATTCTCGGACTAGCAATAGCCGGATAAAGGATGCAGCCCCAGTTCGGAGCTCAGCGAGGCTCGGGAACGGGACAAGGAAGTCCATGTCATTACAGTGCACAGGGGGACACAGAAGAAAAATCTCTAAGCCAGGGGTTCTGCAATGCCACTACCAGAGCTGCCTATATATGAATATGGTGCAAATGATCCATACAGCACAGAGGTTTGCTGCGGAAGAAAAGGGACATTTCCACAGCCTTTCTGTACAGTGAGGAGCAGAACCCCTCAGAGTAGAGTTATCAGGTGTTGCATCTCCAAGGATCTTGTCTAAAATGAGCCCAAGCTTAGTACATTTGCTTTCTTGCTTTTGCTACTTGCAAATTATCTTCCCTTTAATATTAGTTGCAAAAATACTTAGAGTGGAAGCCAGAAATAAGCAATACATTTATGTTTAGTACCTAGTCTTTCAAAAAGTGGTATTCCGCTCAGCATTAAAAATACCTTCTTAAAAGAAAACAGCCAAACACTGTTTTGCTGATCAATTACCATTAGTAATCCCACTTGGAAAAACAAATACAATCTTATTAAGAATAGTTTATATAAAATAAATTGTCTTTTGCACCCAGCCCACCAAAGTCTGACAGGTCTTTGTACCTGTTACATGGTACTTGCACATTGAATAGCCTAGTCTTCTGTTGGTTAATTCAATGTCACATCATCTATCTATTTAAAGGGTTCTTCTTGATCAGATTTAATGTCAAGGTGGTCTAAATTTTTATTATTGCTTTGGAAATTGGGTAAGCCTGTCACTACATGATTAAATTAGTGAGATTGTATCATTTCCTTTACTAGCATCTATAATCTTTCTAACCTTACGGTGATGCCTCTTACGGCTAGGCAGGAAATCATTTTTTCTTAGATGAAAATTTCAAGACCTCCTAAACCATCATAATTTCCTTTAGGGTGAAAATAAGGTTTGCAAGGTATTTTGAAAAAAAAAAGAAAAAGAAAAAACACAGAGAAGAAAGAACATCAGAGTGAAGATACTCAGCCCGTGGGAACATCTGGTTCAGTTTCCAGATCTTACATTGCCTACAGGACCACACTGGTTTCTTCCAGATAGGTGTTTGCCTGCCTGTATATGCCTTACTCACTCTCCTTTCAATAACAAATTTCTCAATATGCTTTTAAAAGCATATTTTGGGAAACCATTCCATTCCAATAAAAGATTTGAATTTTGGTAAATGTAAATGCACCCTTTTAAAAGAGCCTGCCAGGCACTTCCACAGTGACCCTCATTTTATGTTCTTACTGAAAGCCAGTGAAAGCGCAGACCAAGAAGAGAATGTACGGACATTTTTCCAAAAGAAAAGTAGTAAAAATTAAAGAAAAAAGAAGAAAAATAGCTGGCATAGTACGAGTAAATTCAAATAGGGAAAAACATCTGTTCTAAGTAGGTTATTTTATTTAAAAGTTAATCACAGCAATTGATTCATAGTAAGGAAATAAATAAGTTATTAGTTCAATTACTCAAGTATTTCAGATTTTGAAAACAGTACTCTTTAACCCTTTTATTTATTGTTAGTTTACAAACCTGTAAAATCATTCCCTGTGAGATGCTTTATTTTAATCACACTAGCCATCTGCAGCACATCTGTTACTCCCTCGTCTACGGTAATTAACGCAAATGTGCACTGAGTGCAGATACCAAAGCACCTGCTTTTATATGGGACTGACACCTCTACACCAGTTAGTGAAGTTAGAGCTAGATTTACTGTCCATCCCCTGGGCTCGAGTGATATATCTCCGTGTGCTAACTGAAAGCAAACATTTGTAGTTTTCAATGATCTGCATTCCACTGGCAAAATACTGTATTTTGAGCAAGAGACCTCATTTTAAAAACCAGCTGTTCTGATACGACTGTTCTTGATCATTTGTTTTTAAGCACAATAAGTAGATGTTCTGCATTCACTCAGAAATGTTGTGTCACTGCAGTTTTCCTGCTGAGTGGGGGGACTGGATGCATTTCTCTTTGTGGTCTTTGCTGCAGAACCAAAAGAGCATTTCATGAATCCACTGAGGAAGTTCTCAGAACGGAAACCAACAATTACGTTACTCACAATTACATTACGACATTTTAAAAAATTCCTTGTGATCATACTGAGTCCACATAAGTGCCACCATTTGGGAGCTTCATGTGGCCTTGAACTGGCCACACAATCCCAACTACCAGACTTTCTTGCCCACCTTTAATTGTGTACTTTATACAAGTCAGCTGCAACAATCCTGCTATATTTTAAACAAGATATAACTGAATAATTGTGTTTTGCTACTTTAGAAGTCTGTGGTTCTTATAATTAATTGCATTCTTTCTAAAGTTAGCCCAGAAAAGAATGGCCTTCTGCCAAAAACCAGAAAGTGCTTATAATGTTCAAAGAATGATTTTGAGGAACAGCAGGTGCTCTTTGTTTTTCTTTCTCGGTGTGCTAATGNAGCCCAGAAAAGAATGGCCTTCTGCCAAAAACCAGAAAGTGCTTATAATGTTCAAAGAATGATTTTTGAGGAACAGCAGGTGCTCTTTTTCTTTCTCGGCGTGCTAATGCCAGAGAATCAGGGCATTCAATCTCCACGTCTCCGCAACGCGACGCTCGCTCCATCTCCGTAGGCAGAGCAGGGCTGCTGCCCGACTCCCAGCACCTCCCAGCAGCACAGCCAGGAGGGGACTGACGGGCAGACCGCTTCGGGGAGCTGCTCCCCCGGGGACACAAGGCTCACGGGTGCACGGAAGAGTCTGCTGCGGTATTTGAGCACCGAGCCTTCCACTGCCCACGTTACACCCTTGGTGCGGTGGTTCCCAGAGCACAACCCATCCCGGGCTGCCTCCTCCAGGCAGCAGCGAGCTCATTAGCAGCACCAGCTCACCAGCTGCCTCCCAAGGAGGGAAAGGCAGAATTAACACATGATGGAAGGAAAAGAAAATAACAAAGCACACAGAAAATAGTTGGGAAGCAGCAGGATGTCATCCACAAAGGCATAAATGTTTTCTTTGAAACCATATTGTCTTCTCTACACAAATCATGGAGAACGGCTTGGGCATGGCTCCAAACAGCTCACAAAACCATTTGTAAAGGTTGAATTTTGATCATTTTACCTCCAGTACCTTCCAAATTCCACTGAGTATTATTCAAGTCAGTCACTGAAACACCTGGAAGACCTCCATCATCTAACCTCTCAAGAATCTCAATATAAATTTCCAAGAAGAGAATATGACTTACTAAAAATCATGTGTGATACACAGAGCATTTAGGGTTTTTTTCCTAAACTCTGGAAATAAATATCAGCCTTTCAAATGATCTCATAGACCTTCAGGCCAAGGCAGTAAGTTAGCATACAAAGCCTACAAAGATGACCAGTTCAGATATCTACTGTTCGAAACATGAAACTCAGATAATTCTTTCACTTTTCTGATGGTCCATATTTAGATACCTAAATCTAAAACTGTTTTCTCTGCATCAAGTGAAAAAACAGCAAAAAAGCCCTCCGAGCCACAAAGAGATTATAGTAAAAATATGCACATAACTCAGATTATAACATCTACATGTATGTACCTAAGTAGATACCTTGATTTTTGCAATGGTTAAGCAATTGCCAATAGGAATTCTCATGAATCAGCACTTTTTGAAAAATCCAGTCATTAACCTACCTGCCTAATATAAAGTGTCACAATTGGCTTATGATTTTTACCATTTATTTACTTCAAAGCTATGTTCTGTGCAAAGAAGAGAAAAGGTGTCTAACTTTGAATGTCAAAAAAAAAGTTAATGATATGGTCTCAGCTTTCTGCTGATCATGACTACATGGACCTTTTCCATAATAGAGTGGGAAAAAGAAAAACCAAGTTCTTGAAAAAGCAAAGTGAATGTCACCTGCACACAAACAGCAACTGCGTTTTTGTGCCACTTTCTGGGTTGCAGATTCCTAACAGTCCACAGTATTCTCTTGCCTGATTATCTCAAAGGCTTATGTCGATCTGACTTGCTTGTCAGTTGATCACTTTTTCAAATATGCTTCTTCAAAAAATTAATGCAGTTATAAAAGCAGCACGCTAGTAATGCACTGGTAGTATCCAGAGAAAAACATGCTAATGGGTTGAATTCAACTCTGTATTACTAAGCCACTAATTTCATTGGAACTGTCCCAGTAACGCAATCAGAGTCCTTTTTAACATCTGCATAACAAAGCAGTCAATCTAATTCAATGTAGGATGCTCTCAAACTTCCCTCAGAAAGCGCTGTTCAGGTCAGCCTTACTTGTTACGTTTCCCTGTAAGCCATGAGCAGGTTATCTGACTGCATGTGCTCTCGGCTTCCCACAGCACAAGCTACAGGAAAGGGGTAGCGACAGGTCACCTGCTGCGTGCAAAAACCCCACAGCAGCAAAAAACACCCCTGTGCTGATCCGGAGAAAGTAACTGAAGCCACAGCTCTTCATACTGGCTTTGTATCGATGCAAAGCTACAGCACAGGAAAGCATATGCTCAGAGTAAGGTATATGAAAATGGAAAACAAAGAAGTTTGCAACTATGGGGATGGGGCAGGTGGACAGGACATATGGTTGTACTTGTTACAAACAGGCACTTGCTTTCTCTGAACACACTAACATGAGGTTTTCCCATATCAAGACTGCACATTTCATTTCACAGTTTCCTGTTCACAGCAAAAATATATATAAATGAATACTTTCCTTAATAATAGGTTTAGCAAGTCTCTTGAGATCTGAAATTGTTAGTCCTACTGCAATCCAACTAAATGGCCACAATGTCTGCCTGCAATAAGGAATAGTTAAGAACCTCTAAATGCAGTAGTTGGCCATGCCAGGTAATCAGCAGTGAAATCTTCTATTTCCTTTGACATACAAAAAGCAGCTCTAATTTGCGACTACTGATGTCCCCAGTGTTAGTATTTTGGTTCTGTCCAAGACACAGGCAACACTAGCAGCATGAAAGATATCCTCAAGTGAATGTCTTTTAATTCTGAAGAGGTGCTAGTTTGGGAGAAGATGGTTAGACAATTTGGGCAGGGCCAATCCAAACAAGCCAATTCTCTTAAAGTTTTGGGATCTTGTTTGTTTGAACAAGTTGCACTTGTAATTATAAATGTGCTAAACCTACTATGAGCCCAGCTAATGAGCAAAATTTGACTGGGTCCTGTCAAAAAAGGATTTTCCCTGTTGTGCCTCCTTAAAAGAAAAGCATCTACATCTGACTGAAGGCAGAGGCATTACAAAGACAGAAAATAGCTTTAAAGCATTTTAAAAAGAAAAAAGAAATTGACAGGATTTGAATTTCAGAATCAAACTTAATTCAAGCCCCAATTTGAATTAAAGCACACGCTCAGCATTAAGATGGCAAGTGGAAAAAGAAAAGCAAAGGGAACGACCGTCCCATTCTGCACAGCGCCCCTCTGGGAAACAAGCTCCCCGCTGGCTCACCGGCAGCGTCCCGGCTGCGCAGGAGCCCGACGTGCCCTTTCTGTGGGGACACGCGGCAGCGTCCCCGTGCGCGGGCACCGCTGCGGCTGCCAGGCGGCCTGCGAGAGGGCAGCAGGAATGTCATTAGTAGCAACGCATCCATCATGAATGTCCCATTTAATTAGCAAATAACTAATTAGGTGAACTTTGGACCAGGCTTCCAATGGTAACTGTGTTTGTCAAGACACAGGGGAGACCCACGCTCCATGTAATTCCAATATAAGATTTTCCGCAAAAAAATAGGTGTCGATTTGGTCCAACTGTTACCTAATTGTGGCTACAGGAATTACGGGGCTGTTTTCAGTACAGAGATTGATCCTAACTAAATAAAGAACATCGTCTGTGATTACAAAAACAAAAACACTCACACTGTTAGGTTACACACTATGCTTTAGAATTTTGCCTGAAGAAACGCCTCAGATGAAGCTGGGGATAATATTAAAAGCAGCGAATCGTAAGAGCTGCCATAGGGGAATTATCGGGTACAGTATCCTGTTCTCATGGCCTTGCATCCCATGGACAACTTGGTACATGAAACCATCCTTCCAGGAAAAAAAACGGTTTATTTCTCTCATGTGCTATTGTGTAAAAGCCTGAGGTGACAATTTACTATTTGCTGTGAAACTCTTTATTTCCCTTCTTAACCACTAAGCCTCTCTGATTTAAATTTGTTGACAATACTTAGCTCGAGGCCGGAGAAATTATATTCTTGAAGGGCTCCCTCCATCCTGGAAATTGCAGGATTACACATATGCCTTTGCTAGGACAGAAACAGGGAGAGGTTCTGACTTTTTGCTCACCCTCTATGTTCATATTCTTTGTATCTCCTCAAATTCCTTAGCAGTACAGAAATCAGAATAACCAACTGGGTCTGACAGCAGAGTCGAGATATCACAGTAAGGACCACGATGGAGGATACAGATCCTGTCTCCTAAGTATCTGAGCAACGTGTCTGCAGTCCATAGATGTTAAGACAGCATCAGGCAGACAGGTTATGTTATATATTCACTGGTATTACTCTGCAGACTGTATCCCTACCAACATAATAGCTCTGAGCTCCAGTATTCCATAAACTGGTACAAAATAATCTGTTTTAGCCCTAATCTTTTTTCTTCATACACTATATTCTCAAATAAAATGGTAGAATAGTAGAAACAGGACAGATATGGCAGGAGATCATGAAAAATAAAATAAAACAAAAAAACACAGAATTTATCTCCAAAAAGTAAGAATCCTATAGCAACTCTATTTAAGAAAGGAATACAATTTTAAGGAGGAGTTCTTCTATCATACAGGATTTCTGATGCTTTTTTCTATTACTGTGAGCCAGGGAGAATGCCACAATGAAATTCCCTCTGTTATTCACTTCCTCAGAAGCTTTAAACATTTTCCAGCGTAATTTTTATGGCCAATAAATTGTCATTATTTTGAATTGCCTGAAAAATCATGAATCCATTTAGTCACAAAGCAGATCTGTTCAATTTAATGTTCTTGTTACTTAGTGCCTCAGTGTGGCAATTTCCCCTCTTTGCTTCCTTTATTCCTCTGCCTCTCCTCACAATGTTGCAATGCCTTTAATGTAATGCCTTCATTCTCATGTACTATTTAAATTCATCATGTCTGACCTCTTCGGATGCAATGAATGCATAATTAATTTTCATTATAAATTTAGAATACTTCCTCTCTTCTTGCCACTTCAAGCTTCCTTTACTTTCTACTGCTATCATGTTTTATTTTATATTCCTTAGAAAAGTCTTTCTTCCTGTCTTCTTTTCAAATTCCACTTCACCTACAATTTGACTTCTTGGTACACAGACACAGTAGGAACCTGCCAAGAATTTGAAGCAAGGAACCCCACTAAAAACATGGCAGTTTGGTCAATCGCTAATAGCAAAGATCATACTCACAGCAATGGAAAAACAGCTGGCACCACAGACTCTGACCATCTTCTTAGCAGACAGGGATTTTTAGGATTAAATGGTAGAGTCTTTAATTTAAATACCAGGTGCGCAATGAGCAGGTGAAGCCTAGATCTGAAAATGTATGTTTAATTTTCCTTGTAAATAGTGATATTACTTCAGCTTTTTTATTTCTAATAAAAAATATACTTTCAAAAAACTTTCCAACTTTCAAAACTTTTTAAAACTTTCTTCTTATTTCCAAAAGTCTTGGAAAAAAGCCTACAGAAATGGCTAGTCAGAACTAAAGCATCAGGAGAGCTCCAGAAAGACAGGCTGGTCAACTCAGCTGCCTTCCCTCTGCCCAGCCACCCCCGGCACCACAGTGAAGCTCGGCAGTTTGCTCGCACCGCGTCTTCAGCACTCCTTTCCTCCTCTGCTGTCTAACTGACTCCGAGAGCACCCTGTTTCGGTGTCCTGAAGTCTCTCCCGACTTGTTTTGCACAACCAGTTTCTGAGGAAAATCAGAGGGAGTTCCAACGTGGAATTTTGTTGGCATTTCCATCCGACGGTCCAGACAAATCAAGTTTTAAGTGAAAGGCAAATTCTTGCCAAATGAGGTCTCAATAACATGACACCAAGGCAGAAAGGCCACACACTGAGAATGCGAAGGCAGCTGCACTGTAATTGCTGTTTTGATAAACTGTCATACAAATAGTTTTGTTAAGGCATAAAGAGCTGTGTTTTAGGACCAATCTATCAAAAAAAAGAAAGTGAAGAAGCAAGAATGGCCTCACAAATACTGTGTGCTCATTTTGCCTTTTTTTCAGTATAATTCAGATAAAATTACAGCAGGCTAACATGAACATTTCCTAATACAATGCCATCTGCTACGTTTGCTAAATTACGGGTTATATCTACTTTTGGATTAAAAAAAAACGTGCAATATGAAACTAAATGTTAAAAGCAAGCAAACTGCACAAAGTCCAAAGCTACTTAAAATTTAACTTATTGCAGTGGCAATCACTGGAAATTTGGAAATATGTTTGTTTCACAGGGAATAGTTGATATAACTGCCTAACTGTCTTGTTGTAGGACCAGAAAAAAAAAAAAAAAAAGAGAGCCCTAAAAAAAAATNGGAAATATGTTTGTTTCACAGGGAATAGCTGATATAACTGCCTAACTGCCTTGTTGTAGGACCAAAAAAAAAAAAAAAATAGAGAGCCCTAAAAAAAAATAAAAACGGTTGGCCCAGTCTGTCAAACACGGTCTTGACGAAGTATTATCACATTTTGTAGACGGCACGTCTGAAGGTCATAACCATGTGTCAAGAGCTCAATATTCTTCTATCATTTTCCTAGTCCTCCTGAGAGATGGGGAAGGGCTTCATAAGGAAATTGGTGTTCCTGTGTGCTTAAATAATGTGACCACTACACTGGAAAATACCCTGAGAAGAAGGAGGAGAAAGAAAGGAAATCTGAAGTAGCAAGATTTATTGCACAATTTAATAGGATTTTCTCATCACTAAATTCTATTTTTCTTCTGTCCCTAATCACCTTTCTTCTACATCATTAAATCCAATTTCACTTCATCATATATCTTTCCTCTCTAATTTCATAGATCATCATGTAATTTTTCTCTCTCCAAACAGCATTCCTTTTCTGCATCATTCTTTTTATATCTACTTTTTTTCCAGCCTATCATTATGCTGCCCCATTTCCTGCTCATTATTTCTGTTGCTATAAACTGGTCCCTCCTCTAATGCTGCCCACCGTCTTCCGCAGCACTTTGAAGGCACTCTGCATCTCTATTTAAATTTCTTCCATTGTTTAGGCCAAAGTTTACTCTTCACTTTGTTCACTGAGCCATTCTGAGTGTCTTGATTTCTTGTCTATTTTTAGAAACATACAGAATCAGAAAATGATAAAACTGCTCCAGGTAATTATTAAATCCTGCTACAGGGAGGTACCTCAAAATTCATATGCACATTGTTAAGAACACTGGGGGATCAGAGCAAAAGCTAGAAACAAAATTAACACTTTCTCTGTAGCTGGCCCTGATCTGCAATTTTCCATGCCCCCAAAATAATGCTTTATGTTCAGCGGTGACCATTTCAGTAATTCAGTACATTTTCCACTTTTACCTAAAGAACAGTTAAGGTTACCTGAAGCAGCCTTCAGTACTCTCTGCACTGGAAAGACTGAATATTGTCACCTAATGTCACAGCACTGCACTTTTTAATGACACTCCCCAGATATTCTTAATGGCAGTGACTTTGTGGGATGACTTTGTACATGGCACACAAAAGAAGTCATCCTTGAGCCCTGCCCCCCTCTCAGGATTGAAAAGGAAGATATGACAAAAGAGAGTAACTACAAATACCAATAACCATTTAAACTTTATCGATCTGGAAGGATTCTCTGCACCATGAGTTTGTAGATCCTCAAAGACAGCCTTTGCGCCACCATCTGTAGCAGACAAGTTGGCACTGAATGCCCAACAGTTTGCCTGCTCTTCCTACAGCTGGATATTCAAGTATCCCAGTTCTTTGGGCCACATGGGCAAGAAAATAAATACTCACCTTTTCTCTATTTAATGAAAGAAGGAAATGCTCTTTAGCAGATCACATTGCCCACACCAATTAATCAATGAAAACAAAAGAATAAAGATATTCAGTCTCTTCCTCTGCTGTACAATCAAGAAGTGTCATGGAAAAACCTACGTAAGCCCCGTCATCAGGTGGTCAACAGAGCATTTTCATTAGCACAAATAATCCTACACTGACTTGAGTCTAGCTCAGGCTGGAGACTGGCCTATTCCCAATTTGTCTTTGACAAGATAAAACCGTAAGGCTTGTCATAATGTCAAGTATAGCAACATAAAACAACAATTTTCAGTGTGTTTGGATGTTCCTGCATGGAGAACTGCAGTTCTTCATGTTATCAACAGAAAATGGCATGATATGTTTAGATAGCTTAGTTTGGGAAAAAAAAACAAACACATTTTTTTCCAAAAAAATGGGAATATCAACACTCTTCTTAGATACTTATGACGAATCTGCCTGTCATACAGAGGGTTGACCAGATGACAGTATTGAAGGACACAAGTCCAAAAGCATCTGCAGCCATGTAAAATGGTTTTGAGAACATAAGAGCGGACAAAGGATAGAAACCTGCCAAAGTAGCAGGTTCAAAAAAGAAATATGTGAATAAATGGGGTTTGGGAGTTTATGCCATTCCCATTAGTCTTCTCACTGAAATTTCTCCTGTTTGTATTAATATTTTTTGGCTACCAGGCAGAATTTTACTATTGTTACCATCTTGTTATAATAACATCTCCTAAAAATCAACCCTCAAGACTCCTGGATCCCAGGCATAGTGTTACAACCTTGAGTCTAGTGCCAATTATAACAGCTTGCTGCACAATGTGTACTGTTAATTCATTTTTCCATTCATTTTTTCCTTGAAGTTTCTTCAGGGACATTTTGACCAATGACATGCTAGTATTGCTTGTTACATTTTTTGTCAACAGTTTTTTTAATTGTATGTATTCAATCAGTACCAAACTGGTAGGATGGTTGTCCCGCACGAGAGAGCAGGCAGTTCAGAAGAGCAAGGCTAAGACAGCAGAAGTGCCTGCAAATCAGCTGCCCAGCAAAAGCTGTAATTGCATGAAACAGATCTACTAGTAAGCACTTTATTTAAGCAACAAGTTCAAAGTCAATGCTCAATATACTCGTGTTACTGATTAAAACCAGCAACATATACAAAAATGCCCCATTAGCAGTATATTATATAACTAATTTTAGTACTACATATTCCAAACTTGTAAAATTCACAAATCAGGTTTCTCACAAATAACTATTTTTAATAATGAATTTGGGGTATTATTTTGTTTAATTTCTTAGCATTTCAAGTGTTTTATCTTTTCAGGACTTCACCATCACCTCACTGACTGTGAATTCAACAAGACTCTAGAAAAATAACCAGAGTAGAAAAATCATGAGTTAAGCTGGTGCTGTGGTTAAGTTAGAAGGCATGGGAAAACCAGTATCAAAAATAGAGAAGTCATAAACCCACTAGCTCAAGGGGCAATAAAAGAGGTATATGATCAGACCTCACATGGCAGGTTTACATCATAAGGAACTCAAAACAGAAATTACAGTTTCTGGGAAAGACTGGGAAAAGCTGAAGGAAGAGCAGTGTTGAGATATGCTTGCTGGAAAACAAAGTCCAGCAAGAGCACTACAAAAGGAGGACTATAAATGAACCAAAAGGAGGCAAGATCACAGAACAGGACAGGGTACAAGATGCTAAGGTGGTAAAAATACTCTTCGAAAATCTTCAGTGCTACTGGGTGCTTGGTGTCTGCCTGCTGCCTTGGTCAGGTTTAGCACCATCACCAGCTAATGAGAATGATTCGTGCCAAATATGTCCTGTCTCCTTACAGTTGGGTCTCAGTGTGAATCTCCATTCCCCACTAAAAGACCAAAACACAAACATTTTGTGTTAGATCTCACAGTTGTACTTGCACTTGAAAGAAAATCCTTTGGGCTAAATTCATAGTTTTATAACGAACTATGTAAAAATTTCAATTGACTCATATAAAATGATGCTAACCCTCCATAAAGCATGCACTACTGCAGCAAAATACCCCAAATCAGTTCCAGTTTGCTTGGTACTGTGTTTTCCAGCCATTTCTTACAGTCGCAGGTCTAAGCAAATGTTGCTTTATAATATTCACCAGTATATAGACTCTTCTGGAATCAAGCTAACTAATGAGATGTCAAAAACAATAACATGTCAAAAATTATCTAAGTTAGTAACAAATTCAAAATTCCTTTAATGACTAAATAATATATTTTCATTTGCTCCCAAGGAATCTTTGAGGTTGTATTATACATGAATGCATCTGTTGCATTAAACTTCATGTACAAAGCTATATTCAACATTGGAGGAAAAAAAATCTCTCACTCATAAAAATGGTTCATCTAGACATAAAAATGTACACTGTTGACAAAAATATGATGGAGAAATCATTTAGATATAAAAATACAAATCCCAATGCACTACAATGTTAAAACATATTGATGCACTACTTTATTTCTGAGTTCACCATACCAGTAACCAGTGATAAAAAAAGCATTATACTTGAATACTAAATGCCAAGAAAAGCAATATAATTCTACATATCTCCCCTCCTGATTTTATCTACCTAATAAAGAAAACTTTCATATTTCAGAGAATAAGCACATACAGAACTTGAGAACCAACATAAAGATGGGATCAGTCATTTCAGTGCTAGGACATTCACAGTTTTTTTGAAGAAAGGATTTTGATTTGAGACACCTACTATATTCAACAAACTAAGGGAAATTCTTACGCAGAACCAAGAGGATGGAAACCCTCCCCTTGGGTCTTGGAAGTGGATTTGTACAGATAAAGTAAAAATTCAGTGAAAGCAATGTAACATCTGTGCTTCAAACTCCAAAAATAGTTTTATTTTAGCACTTGACAGAACCAGTGCATATTCCAATATCATATCAAAGCCTTCTGGTCTACCGGGCATTGAAACCTAAAGTGAATATTGCAGAAATCACTGAATGGAATGACGGAAAATACAGAGGGCAAATGGGTGCTTGTTTGTCACAAGCATGAGGTGACAAAATTGAAACAACTGCATTTTAATATTTCACCATACAGGTTAGATTTTTTGCAAGAATGCAAAAACTTTGAAGGCTACCACAGAGATGATGTTAATTGGCATAAAACATAGACTTACTTGTTTTTTAAAAGCATATGAATAAAATAATCATGGGGAGAAGGGGAGGGCTGCAATTTTCATTCTGCAGTACGTACTTTAAATCTATTATAATTTCATGTAATCTTTATAATTTTAAAGTTTCATTCATAGACTCATAGAATCATAATGGCTGGAAAAGACCTTCAAGATCGAGTCTAACCGTTAGCCCCCCAACACCATGCCTGCTAACCACGTCCCTAATTCATATTGCCCTATGTTATATTTTCTTTTTAAATCCTACTTTTCAGTTGGAACTTTAAATGCTTTTGCTGCATCAACATTTTAGAAATTGCACAAGGCTGGCACTTGCTCTCCTTATTCATTCTGTGCAATAACTTATTATTCAAACCTAGTCACGAATCCCACTGGGCTTGCTCATAGCCTTCACCAAGAGAAGGGCTGAAAATATTTAAAACATAAAAACTGCCGATTGATTTAGAGAAAACTGACATTAAAACATGCACTTTATGTCATTTGAGGCTCCTTGTTTTCCATAAAGAATCTACACTGACATGGAAACAATAAGCCAATCTTCCCTAAACCAAAAGTAATTAAGAACACAAAATCCATATGGAGTGCCCATCTTAGGTAAAAGACAAGTTTAGATTAATCAAGCCACTGAAGAGATGAGGCTGAGGATGATGCAGTTTCCTAAAAGCTGACGTACTTCATGATAGGAATACAAATAGCTCTGCAGCATGTGCGTCATGGGCAAGACCAGCCCAAGGCTCGTAGAGCGGCAGGAGAGGGAGCAGCAGTACTGGCGGGGTGCACCTGGCAGTGCTTTTTCCTTTCCCACTTACTGGTTTTCCTCATGTATAAAAATACGCCGGCTTGCATGACTATAACACAATGATGGGCAGAAAGATCTGTCAAGGAGGAAGAAAGGCTGTATTTAAAGAGGACACTGGTAGATTATTTAAGAGGATATTACAGAAGAAAAGAAAGTCCACAGAAAAGCTGTATGACCAAGGAGGACTCTCTCCTTTGCTACCATTAGCTCCATCTCTAAAAAAGGCAAATGCCTAAATCTCACAGATATTGAAGGGTTCAGTTCTTCCTTTCTTCCTCTGACATAGTCTATTTTCATTTACTCTTTAACACTGATCTCCTAAATCTTCTTTTCTTTTCTCCATTTCACCTGTACAGTCCAAATACTACCACTTCTTGGAACTGCATGCATATTAAACTATGCTTTGTATTGAGTATTGTTATGTCAATTTTGTTTGTAATTGCCTTATTTTATACATACAGAAACCTGTGTGTTTGTATATAAACAGACAATACAATGTGTTCTACCACAACAGTCAAATACAATACAAAATATTACATATTGTACTCAAAAAGAAAGTTAAATATTAAAATTCAAAAGGTCAGTATGTTTTTCTGCATATTCACATCACAGATGTAATTTTTTTCAGAACTATTTTAATCAGTGGATTTCAAAGCGAGTGGCATTTATTCTTGTATCAATTTTACGCCCTTTTCCTTTCTTCACAACCAATTAGTTTATGTAAAGTTCTTCACCCTTGTAGAGATTAAGATTTCACAGTAAAGGCTTATGGAACAGAGAAATGTACATTCAGATGACGAGCATTATTTGGAGCTGTAACAATAAAAATCATGCTAACATTTTCAACAAGCCAGACTTCATAACTCTCAGCTATATTTGCAACGTGTTCTCAGCTTCCTAGGCAAATGCTATCTTTATGAACAGCTTTTTTAATGTCACAAGTTGTATTGCCTTATTAATCAAATTGATAGTGGTGACTTGAATTTCATATTGCAATCAAAAGCAATTACTACATAACTGTGAAGAAATCCTAGACTACAAGACAGTCGCTCTGAACAGAACACAACATATCATTCACTGCATATCATTTAGAAATAATTCTAAATGACTCTTCCTAAATCTTCTAAATCATGATTCAAAGGCCTCCTAATAGTACATTTTGCCTAGAATGCCATCGATGATGAAACATCTTGTTTGTTTATGTTAAGCAAAGAATTATAATAGCAGCAAGAAAAATTCTAGACAGTTAGAAAGGGAATCACCTTTCTTCCAAATGTGAATAAAGAAAAAAGCAGTAAAACACAACTTGCTCAGTAACAACATGATTAGTTCAGTGATGATAGCAGGCTCAATACTGCAGATAAAAGAAATGCCAAGAGCCCTGTACCAAGGAGGTTTTTAATCTGATGAGGTGAACAATACAAAACAGACACAAAAACACTAAAGAGCTGATGATGACTTTATTTCAATATGTAAATCATTTCAAGAATACCCCAAATCATTTGCATGGCACATCAGTTTCAGCATACACAGGAGACAAAAGTTCTCCAGAAGGGTATGAATGAGGCGAGTTCAGAGTGGAGAAAGAAAACAGACAAGTTAGCAGGGAGAGTGAGATGTGGAAATAGAAAGTTAGAAAATCAGAACTGTAAATCCAAGCAGACAGCAGAATATAAATGTAAGTGTTGCTAGGAAAGAGTAAGCCCGCTGCAAAGAGGCAGGGGAAAAAGTGAGCAGTTGTGAGGGAAGGGAGAGAGAGGAGAACGGAGAGAGGCCAAGCTCAGCCGACGAAAATACAGAGACAAAAGAGCCTCGTTCTGGGGAAAGACACAGAACTCCCCTACAAGACACTACAGAGGAAAAAATGAGAAAAACATCCCAACAGACTCAGGAAAGAAAACCTAAAAAGAAAGTCTTCTTGTATGCAGCATCACTATCTTCCCCTTAGCATTTACCTCTACAAGTGATGTCTTATCTGCAGATATTGATTTATTGTTATGCTGGGAAGCTGAAACCTTAATTCACAATTATTTCTCCTTTGTATTAAAAGGTCACTTAATCCATCTCAGCTTCTGCTTTCTCCAACATTCTCTACACTTCTCTTTCAACAGTTGGAGAATTGCTTCAGTGTTGTAGCAAACATTAGGATGAACAGATTTTTTATACATAGGTTTAATATGCTGAAAACTTTCTACCATGAGCAGAGAAGTATGTATATGCTATATTTGCATCTGTCAGACTATATTTTATAAAGGAATCTATATGAGTCTAGAAAGAGAATTAGTAAGAGGGTATTATACTTTAGCATAAAATGGACATAAGGATCATGTAAGGCTGCTATGAAAAACTCTTTGGGATATGAGTGCTATTTGGTGAAGTAGAATTATGTTGCCTGGATTAATTATTAGAATAAATTCAACAATTTTCTGTTTCTCCCTAAGCATTTCTTATTGGTATTTCTCAGAGAAAGGAACCTGGACTGGGAGGACCTCTCATCTGACCAGAGTGGCCATTTCAAAGCACTTTCCAGCACAAATATAGCAGACATCTTGAGAAAAAAAATGATGACACATTTTGGAGAAAGAAGCTGCTTGGAGGCCGTTAAAGCTCAGATTCACTATAAAGGGAAGGAGGAACCTGCCAATGCCCTTGCTAGCAATCCTGCAGTTTTATTGAAACTGGTCAGAATATTTATAGATCTTAAGAAAGATATTTCAAAGAAAAGTAGACCTAAGGCCAAAAGAATTTGATAGCAACTTTTATCACAGTTTACTGCTACAGAGTAGAAATAAATGCTCCAGCCATAAAAGGGAGCTTGAGAAAACGACCACTATGTGCCATAGAATTGTATGAATTACAAATGGAAAAAAATCTCAAAGTATAAAGCCATTCTTATTCCTGTTTCCAGTATAGAGTTGCTTTCTGAAACATGTTTTCTGATGTCTCAGTGCCCAATACAAATTCAAAATATTAACACGTCCTGGTCCAGCTCTATGCCTTTGGAATTACCATTAAACACAAGACTAGAGGAGCTACTCAAGTGAGGAAAAGAAGAGCTCAATGAGAGTTTTAAACTTTTTTCCTCTTCCAAAAGGAAAGGGATTAGAAAAGCTAGGGGTTGGTTTTGACATTTACTCAGGGGTTGCATTTATAAATCCAAGCCCAAGGCCCTGTTTTTTTCATTATGGTGAAGAGGTATTCTGTGTCTTTATGAATGAATGGTATCTTAAAGCCTAAAACAGTCCTTTGATGAAAATCCTAGGGCTAGAAAAAGGATATTGAACAATCAGCTTAGCTTAGAAAAAGTCAACCTAAAAAAAAAAAGTCAACACAAAGCCAGGTTGATGTTCATTAATAAAAGCGCAGAGATTCGTGGGTACATGACAGGATCATGGTTTCACCTGAATTTTAAAATGCAGAGTGAAAATATACTGCTGGCTGACTTGAGATGCCTCAGGTTAGGACTTTATTGGTTTTAAAAAACAGTAAGACGGAGTCTACATATAGAATATAGCAACTGACAGGATATGATTAATTGGTCGCAGTAAAGCAAAGAAATCCTGTTATGGACTTATTTCATTAGGGTCAGAACCTCATCTGTACCCACAATGTAGTTCTTCACTTTGGAAGTTTCAGCTGCAGTTAAAATTTCATGCAGCTGAATCTCATTTCATCTACTACAGACATCTGAGAGAGACAATGAAAGTGGGAATGCTTGGAAACAGAGGGTCTCCTGAAGAATTAGAGCCTTCCTCCCGCACAGTAAGACATAAGAGAAGGAAGGTATTAAATTATTACTTGTATACGTAATTAACCAAATTATAACTGAAGGTATGTGCAGAAGAAGGTAGTTCTTCTTTGAGCAACAATCTTATGCCTGTAGAATTATTTCCTAAAAAAATTACAATCCCATCTGGGATTGTAAACATTTATCCACTATAATCACGAACCCTATATAAATTAGAGTTCTCGGCTGTTGCACAGCCTTTGAACCCCACACGTTTCATGAACTTTTCCCTTCTCTCCATGACAGAATGAATGTAATTTAAACTTCAACTGTTTTCAAGATAGATATGATTTCAGTTCAATCTATGGGTAAATTTTAAATGTGAGCACTGAGACTAGTTGAGCCATCATGGAGAAAAATTAAGGTAACACAAATCCTGTAGAGCATAATTGTTTTTCCATTCAGAAACTATAAATGGCAGAAGTCATTGCTCTGTTTTTAAATTTTGAAAGGGACACAAATTATAACCCCTCCTTACTCCTCCTCCTAATACTCTCCATCTGTCCCCACAAATCTTTGTTTTCCTTCTCAATCTTAGCAATCCCTCTGTTGTTGTTTCTTACTTGAAAAGAAATAAAAATGAAACAGAATAGATTATATTAATTGCAAATTTTGACCATGACAAAGTTGAAACATCTTCATAGGTAACAGATGAAACTGCTTAGAAATTCTTCTTACTAAGAGCTGGAAAGCAGAGTTCTCTCCCAACCTTAGCATGCTTGAAACTTCTCTCTATCAGTAGTTATTTTTTAAGCAAGTGTGAAGTATAGAAAAGTGTGTAATCCACACTGCTTGCTGATTAAAAGAATGCAGAAACAAACCCTAAAGCTAAATAATTTTAGCACTGATTCAATTTCTTTCATCAGAATTATCAATAAATTTCTCCAATTAATCCTCAGTGACCCTTAGATTACATATGTGTAATGCACTTCATGGCATTTCAGAAACAGAACAAAATTTTTGGCAGTAAAATAAGTGGAAATACCCTTATCTAATACAAACAACTCTTACTGGAAACAAATTATTCATCAGTGTTTTAACAATATGTCAACTAAGGAAAACTCGTGCTCTTTTGCTGATGCTTCTCACTAATTAATGTTGCTTACTAAATTATAATAGTAGCATCCTTGTAACTTCTACTCATAATGGGAATCATTAGGGATACGATCATGTGCCCCACACCTCCTGCCTGTGCCAGGAGGTGTTGGCACAGCAGCGCACTACATGTGCACTAGTTTCTATTCAAATTGTCACGCCTCCCATCATTTTGTTTTATCTTATCTTATTTTACTTTATTTTATTTTTAAGTTGAAACTCTGGAAATCTCTATTAAACAACAATTCAAATCTGAAAAAAAATGGGGGAAATTATTTTATGATGACTTTCACTGTTGGCTTCAACGGGTTTCCATGAACATCTGAAATTTTGGCCTTACTGAAAACAATGGGGCTTTTGCAATGATATCATCTCATACAGTAAAATCCAAATCCAAGCAAAATAGAAAAGGAGACATATAACCTATTAGACATGTATCTAAATAAAATATAACTGACAATGCCAAGAAAAATTTAAACTAGTTGAAGGGTAATTTTATATAAACAACACAAAAATAAGTGAAGTTATCATTAACAATTGCAAAAGGAACAAACTGGTCTTCTCCCATAAGCACCATATTTGTAACACCGAATGGAAAGCCTTCAGGCTCTATGTTGTCAATTACTGTTTAATTTGATGCCTCATCACGTATTTCACACAAAAAAAAGGAACCTTCAGAAACATTATTAGGCACAGACATAATTATAATGTGACTTCTGAGCAGCAGAGACCTGGAGATTAAGATGCATCATCTCCACATCAGTTTACACAGATAAGATTTACTATCCCAGTGTCTACTTTATTGAAAATGATGATGTTTTTGAACAGGTAATAAACTACACATTAATACAAATGTGAAGCTTAAAGCACTGGGAAGAGTAAATCAGGAAACTTTTGTCCTTATTAGCAGGTCTGAAAAGTTTCTGCTTAACAATATGATGAAAGCACAGTGATTTCCTATTTAAATTCTCTGCAATTTCAATTTCAAAACCTTTTTTCAAAGTATTCTATAAACTCCCTGCATTTCCGAAGCTTGTTAGAGTAACTGAGTTCAAAAGCAATTTTCTGGTGCATGTTTCTGCATGTTCTGGTCATTTGATAGTGTTTTTCACAATATCCTAAAATAAGAGTACTTCATTTTAGCATTTCACTAATATTCCAGTAAAAATATTCTTCCCTGGAAATTTCATTTTCATAATCAGAGATCAGAAAGTTCAAAACTGTGAAATGTGCATGGAAATTTAACTTCACCTTAGGGTTTTTTTTTTCCTTACATATATCATACAAGGGGAATATCTTACTAATCATAGGATTATATGGAAAAAAGAAACATTACATGTGGAAGAGTAAGGAAAAGGCGGTGCAGTTACCTTGCAAGAGCCACATGTCTTGCTGTAATAGGCCTGTTGAGATCTTGCGTAGTGAGTCTTTGTTGAAAAGCTTCGTCAAAGTGCTGTACATGAGCTTCTACATAGGGCATCTCTTGTTATTGTTCTAAATACCTCTACTGAAACCCCTAAAATTGCCCTGTGATAATGAGACATGAGAGCTTATTGTACATTTGCCAATATTAAAAGGGGAGCCTCCTGGAGCAGAGAAAAAAAGCATTAGCTTCACTTTATCCCACAAGACTAGGGTCTGAAATTAAAGGTCAGACCCATTATTTCACATCAGTGCCGGAGGCAGGAGAATTTATTCACTACAGAATTAAAGATTAACTAGGTGCTTCACGAGGCATACGACTGTTCATAAGTTAACAGATAATAAAAGAAAGTAGAAATCGGAGAGCACCCGGTAAAACCTTAAACTGTCTCCACACTCTTGCCTCTACACAGAGTGGCTATTGGAAATAATACAGTAAAGAGTTCACTGGTATTATTAAAATCAACCTCTTCAGCAGCTGCAATTTGTGCACTACTTCCAGTAAGAGGCATATTTTCATATTTAGCAAGTGGCAAAATGGCATAAAAATTAAAATTAATCCAGTCACCTTTATTTGTATGATTAAATAAAAAAAACCTCCCACGTCTCTCCTCTTTCTGTCACCTGGAAGGTGAGCAAACGGATTGAGAAAACAGTCAGGGGTGTCTAAAAATACTGTACTTCAGGTGCTCCTTCCCAAACCTCCTACTTTACTTCTTTCTGTTGCTACTGGATCAATATGGCCTAAACGGTTTCCCATCAAACTGATAGGCCACCTAGCTTTTGCCTAAACTTTTTATGTTTCCTTCTCTTTTCTCTTATGACCTAGATATATAGGGCCTTGGCCATATATATCATGCAATAAGGCTTTATTGCACACTACGTAACTCTTACTGTCCTTAGGTTCTTGTTGCACATGTCGTCTCTTATTCATGCAAAGTGATGTATTTGCTTTCTGCTTTAATGGATGAGTGGTGCTGATACATCTATAACCATGTCATTAACATCTCCACCACACAGACCACCTTGGATACTCCCTCAGGCATCACCCATTGCTGTAAGCACAACCTATTTCCATAACCTACCCTTTTTACTGCTCTATTTCCAGGAGTACGGGAAGAGGGAGAATGCAAGAGGAAAAGGAGAAATATGTTCTTTCTTACTCTTGGAATATGCAAAAGGCCACATATGTGGATTCAAACTGATCTTTTTGCTTATGAGTTTCATCACTGTCTCCCTTGTAATGAAGCATTAGCACCATTACTCCAACCAACGAAAGGTCCTGGTGACTGTCAAAGGTTTCCCTAATGACACAAGGCTGACTTAACCTGAGTCCCAAAGATGTAGAGCTTGTAAAATGACTACAAATTGATTTTGATCGAATGCATATACATCATATATGGCATCTTAGTTTTTTTTTCTAAAACAATCTCTTAAGCATTGCGTCCATCTTTACAGATAAACTTTGCAATACAGATTTTTTCCTCTCAGTTCACGTCAGAAAGCACTGAAGTTTCCCATCTGTTTAATACAACTAAGGCACGTGAGCCTAAACACAATGTGCCATAACATATCACTGGCTGCTCTTGTGTTCAGGCTGCCTTTCTTGCCCGCAGCATCACCAGCGTGTGCCCCCAGCCCCGCTCCACGGCTGCTCCCAACACAGCCCGGCGCAGGCAGGAGCACGCGCGCTCCACACGGAGCACCAGCTGCTGCCCTGCCACCAGATGGGATCACAGCACACGTTTGGGCCGAAACCCAGGAGCATGAGGATTTGAAATGGAAGTTTTACTCACAGCTTCTTCACTTACAGAGAAATGGACATCAGTCTTTGTGACACTAAAGGCAGGGTCTATCTGCTGTTTAATTTTTCCTCTCAATTTATCTTCCAGCTCATTAATCCGTTTCCCAGCAACCTGTCCCCACTTTCTATTCTTACACGCAATTCTTCCTCGAGCTCCTGCTGGGAGGCATCCATCTTTCAAAGCAGTCAACCTTTAATTTCTTCTTGTCTAGCTTGAGCTACATCAATCCGCCTCCTGTTTTTTCCCCCTGCCCTGCAAATTCAAGACTTGTTCTCAGATTAGAAAAAAAAACAGTACTGGAATCAGGATGACTAGCCTGAGTAATGGACACTTCCTTGGAGAATAAACTTCCAAGTAGCTACAAAAGGAACTTCCAACTTGCTAGCAGAAATATAATAACACCTCAAATAAATGGAACTTCATTTAGCAAGGCAGTTCTTCAGAGAAGGTACCAAGTCTCTTCATCTGTTAAGCACCGTCTAGAACACAATGATAAATAAAAGCAATTTTTAAATGGTGACGTCTAAAAAAGATTGTATATATTATCTTCTTCATAAAGTTGGCAAACATAGCACAACTCTTGGCTGCCTTTGAGGAAGACCCTGCTGCGCCAATACTGTGTGTGTTACTCCTGCCTTGCTATTTATATTGTGCTGCTTGGGCAGACACGGGCCTTTTATTCAGAGGTGGTTCGATCATCAGAACTCTTTTCGTTAATTTTAATGATTTTTTTTTCTTGTTGACAATAACTCCAATGCAGGACTGTGCCTACAAACCAAAGATTGTTGAGGAAGAGTAGCAGAAATGATTAAAGGAAAAGAAAGATTGATTTCCTTCTCCAGTACTCCTTTTTTATTACTATTTTAGGGTTTCTTGAGGCATAAAGTAATTCCCATATCTGAACTGATATATTTGGCCAGAAGTAGCTCAAGTAATAAAAGCAGCAAGGAAAGCCATGGAAGAGACTACCGAGTCAAAATATTGCAGAAAATACCCCTGGGGAGACTGTACAAAGGCAGAAAGATGGTGGATGTGGAAATGCATGGGAGCCATCATATTGAAAATAATAATAAAAAAAGAGATTAAAAAATGAGGAGTAAGAAACAATAGCCTGGCTTGGACCTATTGGTATTCCCTTCTATACTCCAAGGCCTATACGGCACACAGCTTCTCCACCTCCATTCCTTCTTTTCATAGAATCATAGAATGCCTAAGGTTGGAAGGGACCTCTAGAGGTCATCTAGTCCAATCCCCCTGCACACGCAGGGCCACCTAGAGCACGTGGCACAGGACTTTGTCCAAGCGGGTCTTGAAGATCTCCAGATCTTCTGTTCCAGTGCTCTGTCACCCTCACTCTTAAGAAATTTTTCCTTATGTTCCTGTGGAACTTTTGATGTTTAATTTTGTGGCCATTTCCTCTTCTGTCAGTGGCCACCACTGAAAAGAGGCCAACCCCATCCTCCTCACTGCCTCCCTTGAGGTACTTGTACACACTGATCAGGTCCCCTCTCAG